>JANTQI010000067.1:27549-132690 GCA_032988985.1 Emmonsiellopsis sp. PD_5
CTCCTTTTCACCGTTCTCTTTGCCTTATGCTTCATCCCCCTATCTTCTGTCCCCTTTGTTTTTTTTTTTTTTTTTTTTTTTGAGCACTCCCCCATTAATTTCCCCTATATTTTGCCATTTAAACCTCTTATTAGAGTTTGAGTTATTCGGTTTTCTTGCTCCGCTCTAGGCTACTCAATATCTGTCGCCTTTTACCCTCTCCTTCACAATGCAAGAGATCGAAGAGAGCACACTTGGATCCTCCAAACCATATCTAACTAGTAATGTTCAGGAAATTCCCCTGTACGCTGCCCGGATCATCGTTGGTTTAAGCAGGTTACTTCAATATCCTATCGGCCAGCTTGAACTGTTCAGTACCAACAGCCCAACGATTTCCGGAAATCGACGACTCAGTCAGCCGCGTGCGAAGGATAGTGAGGCCAATGACATGCAGAACGAACATACGCGCGATCCGATAGGTACTCCAACGCCAGTCATATGGTAACACATCATGGCAGCTTGCCATGATAATAAAACAGCAATTAAAACTCCCTTTTGCGGGGCTGAAAATATGGTCTCATAGTTGCCAAGTTGCAACAACGGCTTGAACCATCATTCTCCTGCTTTCCGGGATTCTCCAGCGGACCACCAGCACTACATAATTATGACGAGGTTGGCCGCTTCACTACATATCCGCCGGTTGTATCCCACAAATGACGCCAGGCATCGCGAACTAAAACACATAACATTTTCGCCTAGGAAAAGGAATATTCCGGGCGCGTCGTGACACTTCCCTTTTTCCCGCGTTTGGGGCGCTGCTCAGGCAGCTTCGAAATTCAGCCACAAATGGCAGCAAAGCATAACAAATAGCCTTGCTACTGCTCCTTGCACTCAGGATACATGAAACCACGGCTCTCAATATTTTGTCCCGTGACTCATTTCTCCACCAGTCGCATAGAAGTTTTCATGGACCTCCTTGGGAGTTAAAACCAACGCGAACGCGACGCTGCTAGCCTAGAGGGGAAAACAAACATAGTAATGAAGCGACAGAAGCATTGTTTGAAATCAAGCTAGGACTAAATTACGATTTTACGAGGAATGTGTTGATGATGGTCGCGTTATGTTAGATTAAATTACTGTATCATTACTGTACCGGATCCCCCGCATGAACAAGACAATATATTACATTGGAAATACATTTACAGGCGGTACTATTACCAAGCACTGTGGCTGTTTTCACATGGCAGAATAGATGAGGTGGTTAGTTTCATTTATTTCAAACAATAATTTGAGAAATATAGATAGCTCTATCGGCAAAGCTTTTTGCTGGACAGATTGATATGATCATAGGAAATGATGTTGTTCTCATCCCTTCTGGAGATGACATCTTCTGACAGCACTCAACTGGCATGCAAAGAGCTATGCCATGTGCTCGATACTAAGAATCCTTTCATTCTGCCGCGCCCCTATCCCAGTGCTATGTGCAGCAACAAGATCTAAGCTTACCGGGGTAAAAAGCGCGTTTACTAGTTCCCGTTCCCGCTCCCGTTCCCGTCACCAGGTAGTTAACCTTATTAGATCATTGATTTACTTTCGTTCCTGGCTGTTCTTTTCTCGTTTTGGATTCCGCTTTTCTTTTTAAAGTTTTGCCTCCGCTAAATAAAAGGACCCGCTTCCCCAGATCTTGTCCCACATGGATGCGCCCCACTTCCGCTCCACGTCTGGCTTGGCATGCCAAGACTGTGGCCAGTTGCACGGCCCGAGATTCTTCCGATGGTTCGCAACTTCGCATCTGGTCCGTTTCCAATTGCGGTTGTAATGGTTGATTTTTGAAGATACTTCCTTCATGCTCAGCCAACGCCGAAGTAGAGGCCCTGTCAAACTAGCTTCCGATTTCCCAGCGTAACAGCTTCAAGTTTCGACTTACCAGACCAAGCTGGTCATCTTCCGGGAACCAACCAGTTCAGCTACGATTGCCAATTGCAATCCAGAAGTTGGTTCTAGTATTCTATTGATGTTGAACAGATGCAAACCTCCTTGTCACTGACGACAACGGGCCGGAAAACTCAATGACAACAAAGCTCCGACCAGGCCGCAAAGAGCCAGATGCCCGGTTCGCCTACTCCCTAAGGAGCCAAAGACTCAGCAAGACACCAACCAAAATTGGCAGGATCAGTGGCCGTTGTCTTCGTAAAGAGGCACTAACGCAACACTAGGAGCGTAGAGCTCCCAAACGCAAGCGATATCACGGCCAAGGGTTTTCCTGTATTTTTGCTTCTCGAGTACTCTTTAATGGCCACAGCAAGCTTGTTGAGAAATTCAGCAACATTGGGTCTATGATGCCACCTTTCGAGAAGTACACTGATTTGTGCGGACCCCTTCCCATTTATCCTGCAATACTAGCCAACCTATATCCATATCACAACACAGTCAAAAACTCGGGAACAGCTCCGTTGACCTGCAGCCAAATCTGCTTTTGATGTTAACTCTAGGCAGGGAATCAAATGCGAACAAGCTAAAAAGACCTAGGATTCGACATGGTTCGCGCATCTTTTTTCTGCCAGTGTCCTATAACTTGTGACGAATCAACGCTTTGAATCATTTCGTTCCGCCAACAACGGCTGTTTTTTTTTTATTTACTCAAAGTGAGACATCAAATGAAAGAGCAGATTGTCTTTGAACATCTCTTACGGATCTTCCGTACCTGGCTTTCGGTGCCATAACCTCTTTAGTCCTATAGGAACACATTTAGGTCATTTAGATCCCGTCTGTTCTCTCCAAAAGTGGTTGGTTATTGTATAGACCGTGGCTTATCGCATGTCTCACTCAACCAACTCCTTTGGAAACCAGTCTCGGTTTTTGATAAATAAATATCTCCACGACTTCCCCCATTGCAGATTTATGACCTGGGTAATGGGGTGGTGGAATATGGCACAGGGGCGCGGATTATGTAGTTTGACGGTTCTACGAACGGGGATGTCGAGCAGGGACAGATCTTATACAATCCTGTATTTTCCGTATTCTAGTGTGGCGATAGGAGGAAGTTTCAGGCAGCGGGAAGGGTTGATTTACATACGGTTGTACTCGAGATTCGGAACCGGATGCGACCTGCGTTGTGGATAAGCATTCTATGATACCCATGACTAAATGGTGGTTTGTTGATGGGTGAAATCTGGGAGGATAATAATGCGACAACGAAACTGGAATCAAAGAGACCTAATTACTCTCTTTTAGCTCAGATGTTGGGAAAGCCACCTTTTCTGGACATATAATAAGGCGACAGCGGAGGTGGGATTGCCTAACTATATATACCTAAGGTTGGTATAGGGCGCTTAACGGAACTTCCGTAAAGTTCTAAACCGAAAATACATGTTCCTGGAATAAATACGATCTATATCTCGGCGCAGATATTTGCTAAACTAGAGGTCTTTCTATCGGGACAGCAGCAATTGTCATTTATTAAATTCGTAGACGAAGAAAATGCCATTGCACAACTATTACCTGGCTAACCCTTCATGCCTTCGATTTAGAAATATCAGCCTGTATTGTGAAAAGCGGGGCAATAAGTGGGTGAAGTTCTCCATGAAATTGTGCCAGAATTGTAGGGCATCTGTGACCCCAAAACTTCCCTCAGCCGGGAATGTCATCGCATTCATAAAACTGTCACAAACTTCATCGTCTCTCCCCTCCACCCCACCACTGGCAGTCGGCTAATGAGGCCGGATGCCAAGCGGTTAAACTAGGAGTGGAGCTAGTTAGCCGAAGTGATTCCTTGGCGTTTCGCGATTTAACCGAATAAGGTTCGGGTTGCCGAATAAGGCGCTGCCGAGCCTATTTAAACTTTTAAAGTTGTCTGTCGCCCCACCTTTTGAGTCTGGAAGACTTCCACGTGAGGCGGGCGGGTCCGTTCTAACCCCAAACGCGGCTAAAGTGGCTAAATGCTCCCCGCATGTCATGGAGGGGTAAACTTTCGGGCGTGGATGGGGGATGACAATGGGTTTCTTCGCGAACGTCTTGAGAAGGCGGGTGATATCAGTAGGACTAGGCGTGGGTAATTTAAGATTAAGCGCCAGGAGAGTATATAAAAGCTCCGGGGCAGGAAATCGTTCCCTTGTTAAGTTCGCTTCCACTAATTTATCCCGGAAATCGAGTCAAATATTGAGATTACCCCGCCAAACAACTACCACACTCACCACCTCTCCCCCTCCCGTCTTCCTTAATTTCTCACATTCAACCCCCAGGAGGTACCAGTACACACCTCCTCCAACATGTCTGGCGAGAAACCCCTGATCACACACATCTTCACGGCGGACCCCTCTGCCCACGTCTTCGAAGGAAAGCTTTACGTCTACCCATCACACGACCGGGATACCGGCATCGAGAACAACGACAATGGCGACCAATACGACATGAACGACTACCATGTCTTCTCAATGGACAGCGTTGACGGCCCCGTAACCGACCACGGCGTGGTGCTGAAGCAAGAAGATATTCCCTGGGTCTCGAAACAACTATGGGCTCCCGATGCCGCGACCAAGAACGGGAAATACTACCTCTACTTCCCCGCACGCGACAGCGAAGGTGTGTTCCGTATCGGTGTCGCTGTCAGCGATACCCCGCAGGGCCCATTCACCGCAGACCCAAAACCCATCGCCGGCACCTACAGTATCGACCCAGCGAGTTTCGTGGATGACGATAACCAGGCATATCTATACTTTGGTGGTATCTGGGGCGGCCAGCTGCAATGCTGGCAGACGGGGAAATACGACGCGAAAGCTTACCTGCCACAAGAGCCGTCAGGCGACGGGCCTGCATTGCTGCCCCGCGTCGCGAAGCTGTCTGATGACATGCACTCTCTTGCGTCAGACGTGTTGGAGCTCAAGATTGTTGATGAGAAGGGCGAGCTGATCAAGGCGGACGACCATGACCGTCGCTTCTTCGAGGCTGCCTGGATGCACAAGTATAACGGCAAATACTACTTCTCCTACTCCACTGGTGATACGCATTATCTCGTGTACGCCACGGGGGACAGTCCTCTCGGGCCGTTTACGTACCAGGGACGCATTCTCGAGCCAGTGCAGGGCTGGACGACACATCATTCTATTGTCGAGTTCAAGGGACGCTGGTACCTGTTCCACCATGATACTTGTCTGTCGGGGCAGAATCATTTGCGGAGTGTCAAGGTTAAGGAGATCTTCTATGATAAGGATGGAAAGATTACTCTGACGCCTTCGGCTTAGGCATGTCTGGTTAAAGGATGTTGGGAATGGCTCTCATGTTTTCTCTCGTTCTCTCTTTGCATCTTTATGTACATACATGTATGTACATACCTATGAGACTTGAAACTACTAGTATATACAAGGCAATATATCTAAAAAAGAGCTCATAGGAGCTAGCCTATCTCATGCTGCCATCCTTTTCGCTGTCCGAAGAAGGCCATATAGGATAATGTGCTTGCAATGTTTGGCAATATTCACGGTGTATGGTATCAATGACTGGCAGTTAAGTATGTACATAGCTCATTGTGGACAAGGAAAAACTGTACCATCAGAAAATGGGGGCAAATAACAACACGCATTCGCAGCTAAATTACATAAAATAATATAATGGATATTACCTGATAAGGTTGCTGTTTATTAGTAGCAATCATACCTGTTGGAATATCGGACCGAAACTGACAAAGTAGATTGGAATATTGCAAAAAATCTGTCAAGTGACAAAAAAACAAAGGATCAACCCAAGGCAATTCAAACCCAAAAACGCTGCTCAGAACTAATCATCCAGACTACCATTCCCAAAGCTACGTCCCCTCCAGATAGAATTCAGTCATGATGAGGTAAGAACTTGGTTGGTGCCCTGTCAGACGATTCCCTTTGGTTCCTTGGCGACTGGATTTGGGCCCGTCTCCCCCAGAGGAGTTACAACATAATCATACCAGTAGGAACCCAGACCAACGATCCAGTATTTCCGTTCTTCGGCCGCTAAGCTTTTCTCCGCCGCCTCATAGGTAACTTGACTTTCTTCCACCTTCCCACTTCTATATAGTGCTTGAGCGAGGGAGTAAAGGACAATTCCATGACTTGACCCTGGCGTCCATCCGGCCCCCTCAACGATATCCCGAGCATGAGACCATTTCTCAAGCGCTTTGTCCCAGTGTCCCTGGAGGTGAGATATTCTTGCCAGTCCGACTAAAACGCAGAAATAAGCAGAAAACTTGTGGATGTCTTGATCCTTCATTGCTTCGAGGAGAGGAACAAGCGTCGACAGGTGATCTTCCGCTTCCTTGAACATACCACGGCGAATAAAGCTCTCTGCAAGGGCGCGCCGCATCCGCCTCCCAGCAGCTTTGTGTTCCGAACCTTTGGCTCGAAGGTTCTCGAGCTCGCTTTCAACAAGTGCCTCTGCATCATCCGGCCTCCCAACTTCACAGTATAAATCGGCAACGTTAGCAAGTAAATCTTTCCTATCATACGCTAACGCTGGAGAATTGCCGGAAACGATTGGCTCGAGGAGCTTTTCACAGTATGACAACGCCTCTTGAAAATGGCCCTGATTCCGGAGGATCCTTCCCAGCATCACATTGCGTGTCTGCAGCACAATTCCTTCCATTGTCGAGGGGGAGGTTGGATCGACCGGTTGCCATGCCTCGACTTCCTTTCGGGCGCGGGGCAGATCGTTACTTCGTATGAGGTTACGTGAAAAGGAGACTATAAGGTTGCCTTGCATGGCGTTGTATCTCGAATCAGGGGTCGTCTCGTCGTCTATTTCAGATAGAGCCACGGTACCAATATGCTCTTCCAGAACTTTATTGGACTCTTCTATTTTGCCTTGCAGCCAGAGAAGTTGGCTCTCTCTGTAAGTGGCGCATGCCGCAAGGTAACTATCGCATGCATCCGCAAGCAGATCCTTAAGTCTCCGAATGCATTCCTGTTTCCAAGGGTGGTGGCTGAATATTGACGTCGAAAGTAGCAATACACAAACAGCCTGCTTAAGTGTCGAGTATTCATCACAGCTGGGCCCAATCTCGTCAAATGCCTCGAGTATGCGAGGGACATGAGCAAATACTTCACGCCCGAATCGACCGAAACTAGTAGTTTCGTTAAGAATTGACTTCTCAAAGGACCAGGGAAGACACCAACTTACTCCTGATCAATGTAATCGCTAAACGGGAATGCATGTGCGACCAACAATATCGCCTGAATTTGCCATTTCTGCCGCACGTCGGCATGTATCCTGTGAGATACACAATTCTGAACAAGAGGATGGACGGCAAATGCTCGTTCGCCATTGCGAGTTTTGTTAGGCTGTATCAGCGAGAATGACAGGAGCTGTTCGATAGCTTGGTCGAATCGCATCTCATTGTTGATGAGGGCAACTAAGCGCGAGTCCAAACCGGCATCTTCTGGTGTGATATCGGTTGTCTCGCCGTTGGCACCCCAGGTTGTCTTGTTCGAGCACCCCTTGCGGAGCATTGACTCGGAAATATTGGTTCCATCAAGAAATGAGAGTAGTTGAAGGAGGTGGGAGGCTTCTGCACCCTCATTCTCAAGCTGGCGGAAATTGAGCTCCCAAACAGTAGCGACCGTTTTTTCGTGTCCGCCTATCCCTGGAGTGATTTTCAAAATTTCATATTGCTTGTTCCTCAAAAGTCGATGGTAGTCTTTCAAAGTCTTTCCACGTCTCCGAATAAAAGCACCAGCTTGCTCAACTGCTAGGGGGAGGTGTCCAAGAAAGTTTGATATTGTTTTAGCTTCCTTGATATCATCCTCAGTTGGTTTCCAAGTACCGGATTTTGCTAGAAGGACAGCAACGGAATCATCTTCTCCTAGAGGGGGTACTGCGCAGCCATCAGGGGCAACATGGCCGACGGCCCCTTGGTCCCTGGTTGTCACAATAATATGGCCCCAAGCGCAACTTGGGAAGTATCTGGAAAGTGACACAGACTCCAAATCATCCGCGTTGTCGAAAACCATCAGCCATTGGCGGTTTTTTGGTTTAGCAAACCATTGTCGCAGATGATCTATCTTGTTTGTGGCATTTCCTAGATCCAACAGGTCATAGGTGCGATGGAAAGATGCTGTCAATGCAGCATTAGAACTTGCATTGAAGTACACCACGCCATCCGGGTATTTGGGACGGTTTCTGAGAGCATATTGTAAGGCGCAATGTGTTTTCCCAGAACCCCCTAAATGACTGTTAGCAACAGATATTTTTGATCTATGGCAAGAGATGTGGGATACCAAGGCCGGTCAAAGCGTATATCAATTGACCATTGTGGTTCGGTTGACCGAAATACCGTTCGATGCTCTGGAGAAGGTCTTCGCGGCCACGAAAGGTCGTGCATTCTGTAAATGGAATCTCGAAAATAGCGACTCCATCGGAGGTAGGAACTATAACCACGATCAGTGTAAACCACAGCAAAATGTGCAAATAATAATAGAGGAGTACCTTTGGGGTTCGTGGTTAAAGAGACGTTTCTTCCCGCAATATCGTCCTTGAAAGTGAGGAGACGAGTCATTACGGGCCTGAAATTGCGGTCTTCATAAGAGGAGAAACGTGCAATATCTCGGCGACCGGCATACTGCCCGACTGGAATCTCATTGGGGACATTGAGAATTGCGGAGTGCTCTTCCACGACCTAGACTTCCCGTAAATTTTCTTGAAAACTCTGCAATTACGGAGAGGGTTGATTACAAGACGTTTGAATATCCTAAAATTGGTCATTTCCATCTCGAAGAATGAAACGATGTTCAATTTTGCGACCTTCTCCACAAAGTCCTCGGTAATTTCAAATAGAACCTTGGAGTCCCTCCGTAGAAATCCTAGTAACGTCCTTGCCGGTCTAAATGGAGAGCAAGCGTGAATGATGTTAGCAAGCACTTTCCCGCTGTCTGCTATGGCGCTTCCGCTGTGAGGGGTGCTATATATCGATATAATAATTAGCGGCCCAACTCCATAAAAGGCCATAATTGTGAATCACATACCCAAAAATATGATCCCGTGCGTGGCGTCCTGAACAATTGTTTGCTCTTTGGGACCTCGAATTAAAAGAGCCTACAAAATAGTCAGATATGGAAATGGTATTTCGAGTCATTGGTTAAACCTTCTTGACAACGATCCCACCTAAGCTGTGGCAGATAAAGACCAAGGGCCGTTTCAATTCCTAATTTGTTCAGTAACCATATCTACTTTGCTGAGGGGTGGATTTCAAACCTCAACAGTTTTTCGCAAGTCGACGAGCTCAGCCAGCAGTTTCATGGCAATATTTCTCATGTCCTGGCGGCCGGTGAAGTTGCGGAATTTCGCATTGTACCCGTAGGTCATGATCCGGACATTCGGAAGTTCGCTTGGGAGCAAGTCTCGCAGCCACATCACCCTGCTTTTCTTGTGTGTCCATGTCTCGAATGGGTCGCCATTAAGTCCATGAACAGCAACAAGACTGGGGGCATGGGGCAATGATATTAGCGGCTCTAGCTCTCCCCCCTTTCTCACACACACGCATGGATAGGAGCCTTACTCATATAGGATGTCATTAGGACACGCCGGTTGGTAAAGGACCGTGATTCCATATTTATGACCCTCCTCCATAGCAAAAAGTAATGTCGTAATTACTCCGACTAGTATCGTATGTAACCATAAAGACTGATGGATGGTTATAAATTGCAGCGGTTGGTGAGGAAAAGCGGATTGAAATCAGCGGCGGACTAGGGCAAGTGGGCTATTTATCAGGTTGCCTCCCTTTTCGTTACACGCAGCCATTTCCAGAGCGAAGCAAGGAGGGCGGCAACCAAAACCTGCATGAGGGGCCTGATGTTGACTTCAGTCGTGTGATTGGCTGGCGACGTCTGAGCGACGGGACGGGCCGCACGGACCCCGCAAGTGGAGGCGAGCTAAATTTGCTTTAACTTTTGGGTGGGGCATCCCGTCTCCACCTCTAAATAGAGTTAAATCTGATGGTATTTCGAGGCTGGTCTGAGAGAATCATGAGACCTGCGGAAAGAAAGGGATAATAGAACACAGAAAGCCAGGTGTTGCGGGAAAATCAAACGTATTTGTGGGCCGGTGTGACTGAGAGATAATGCACAGCACCTGCATCATCACACGCCAACTCCCACAGAGAATCACCAAGCTGGGATGCGGCACAGCAGTTGAATACCCTACCGACAGGATTCAAGACCATAAGGGAGCGGATAAGGGTAGGCCAAAGGCTTACAAATATCAGGGCAGATCAGATGAAACAGGCCACCCAGACCCTCGCCGACCCTGTGATATTTCCAGCGCATTTCCAGGGCCCTAACTCATGCAGCGATTATCCTTAACTGACGGCTTAAACTGTCCCAAGGTCGTTCACGTATACGTTACCATACACAAAGACACAGCATGTGCGTTTGCCAACATCATCCTTGAACAAAGACCTCGAAAGATTGGTCTAATGTACACACATCCACATTTCGTCTCAGTACGCGAGAGATCCAAATAAACAGCGGACTAATCTTAGAGGGAACGAGCTAAATAATCCCTGCGAGATTTTCTCCCCTGGATAATTTTTTTTCCCTCTATGTCGCCTGGGAAAGAAACTACAGCCCCTAAAACATTATATGAAGATGGAACCCGAGAAATTCAATTATCATGTACGTTCCTCCGGATCCCCTACGGCCAAAGAGCGTTTCCTGACTTTGTTAGGATGCCGTGCGCCTCTTGAACTCTACCCAAACTAGATTTGACATTTTGAATAGACGGAGACTTCTCGGCCAGAAACTAGACGACTCTGTGTTGGACCAGATGAGACAGTGGATCCAAGACCTCGGTTACAGTGTGGGTATGTCTATAGCGAGTTTATTTGCACCTGGCTCATTTGATTTCTAGGTCGATGATCTCAATCGTCTCAACATCATTCACGTTGCTGGCACAAAAGGCAAAGGCACGACGTGCGCATATGTCAACTCAATTCTTGGGAAATATCACGAATCAAAAGGAATCCCGCGCAAAATCGGGATGTACACGTCTCCTCACTTGATATCAGTGCGCGAGAGGATCCAAATCAACGGCGAACCGATCCCCGAGAAACTTTTTGCGAAATACTTTTTTCAAGTGTGGAATTGCATCAAATCCTCCGCGAGCCGAGAAGGTCGAGATCCAGCTTCAATCCCCCCGTATTTCCGGTTCCTCACACTAATGTCGTTCCATGTGTTCATGAGCGAGGGAGTCGATGCGGCTGTTTATGAAGTGGGAGTCGGTGGCGAACTCGATTCAACAAATATCATCATACAGCCTGTGGCGACCGCTATCACGACCCTCGGAATTGATCATGTCTATACACTCGGCGATACCATTGAAAAGATAGCGTGGCACAAAGCAGGAATATTCAAGAGCGGGTGTCCGGCCTTTACGACCCAGCAGCTCCCCGCAGCCATGGAGGTTCTCAAAGAACGAGCAAGCGAAAGAAACGCCAGTCTAACTATCGTGGGAATTTGCCCAGCCCTTGAGCATGTTGACATTAAACCAGCGGAGGCTTTTCAGATGAAAAACGCCTCGTTGGTCATTTCCCTTGCCTACACGGCACTGGAGAAGCTTGGGGTCGTAGTCAACGGGGGCGGGGAGAAACTGCCTGACAACTTTGTGCAAGGCCTCGAAGAGGTCCAATGGAAGGGCAGATGCGAGAGTCTGACGATCAATGGACAGCATTGGCATCTCGATGGCGCACATACAGAAGACAGCTTGCGGCTGGCCTGCTCCTGGTTCGGGCGGGTTTCAAGCATCAAGTTAGTGCTGGTCCCGCATTCATTAACTTATCTATGTTCCATGATAATAGTTAACTCTTCCCAACCCAGGGCATGCCCTCGAATCCTCATTTTCAACCAACAAGGAACCCGAGACGCGGTGGCTCTTGTTAAAGCCATGCATCGTACACTATACAACAATTTTGGCGTTGTATTTCAGCACGCCTTGTTCTGCACGAATACAACCTACAGAGGGAACAAAGATAAAGCTGGTATGGATATGAATTGCTTAGTACTACAAGATCCAACCAACAGCTTGTTCTGATGCAGCACTTGCTAACCGCCGCTCCCTTTCCCACCCGAAAGACCATGTAGACATTAACGCAGATCCCAAGACACTTCAAAACCTCTCATTACAACGAGAATTAGTCAATACTTGGCAGGAGCTTGATAATAATACGGAAACGAGGGCACTGGCATCGATTGAGGAGGCGGTTGATTATGTGAGAGACATCAGCGATGAAGTCGGGGAAACGCAGATTTTCGTCACTGGAAGCCTACGACTTATAGGCGGGGTGTTATCAGTTCTAGGGGAATAACTAGTTGTAGTTGAAGTTTGGTAGTTATGCAGGTACTAATGATTAGTAGGACCTCAGCTGCTCATGCTTGGAAATCACGTGAAAGAGAATATGATGACACTGGCAAACCCTTAAAACCCTTTAACCATTCCAAGTTGAAGACAGTGAGAAAAGACTGATTGATTTTTCTAAAATATTCTCTACAGGAGATATTTAAAACATAGTTTTAATTACGGAGTACATGAAGGAAGGTGCTTTGGGAAAGGCGTTTTGATCTCCCAACAAGAAAGCAGATTCATCCACTGTCCCAAGCCTATCACGTGCCTATTATAACCTCCCGTCCTTGGTGCATCAACTCCTAGTACTAATTACCATTACCACCGGCTTAGGATATATCCCCACACAAGCCAGCGTCGTGCCCGAAGGGTCAACACCGAGCTAGGAATGACTGTCTTCGATGAAATTGCGGAGGATAATGGCGATAATGAATGGAAGATATGGTTGAGCAAGGTACTGGACCTCAAGATTGAGATAGCAACCTTCGTCGCTAGTCGGTGCAGAAGGGGTCAAGCCAAGGAGATCGTTGGCTACATGAAAGGTTCTTTCAACTTGGGCCTCCATGTTCGGTTCGATGCAGGACCCGACGCCGTTATACGATTCCCAAAACCAGGATACACTGCTTTTAGGGATGAAAAAGTCGCGAACGAGGTCCAGTTTATGCAATACCTCAGCGAAACCACCACTATTCCGCTACCGCGTGTCATTGACTGGGGTCGAACTGAGGATAGCCCACACCGATTAGGGCCATTCATCATCATGGATTATGTCCGTGGCACGCGTTTGTCCACCGTCCTCAAGCAACAAACTGAATCCCAGGAGGAGCATGCGATTCTGAACGCCAACATCGACAATGCAATGCTCGACAAAATCTATGGTCAAGTTGCTAGCTTCATGCTCCAACTATATCAACTTAATTTCCCTCTCATCGGGTCAATCTCGAGGGATCCCGCCTTGAAGAGCTGGTCCGTTACTGGCCGACCCTTGACATACAACATGAATGAACTGGCGACCGTTTCTTTCTACCCTACGGGAAAATTTCCTACAAAGCCATTTGCATCCGCAAGAGAATATTTCCAGAATCTAGCAGATGAACACATCACCCACCTTCAGACTCAGCGGAATCTTGCTAAAGACCCCGAGGATGCTTGGAAGCGGTATGTCGCCCGTCATCGCTTTAAAAAGCTTATCCCGAAGTACTGCACCGATGATGCTGGTCCCTTCAAACCTTTCTGTGATGACCTACAACCTTCGAACATGCTTATCGATGAGGAAACGCTCGAGATTACCGCTGTGCTTGACTTTGAGTTTACAAACGTCGCACCGGCACAATTCTCGTACGACCCACCCTGGTGGCTACTGCTCTTGGGTCCGGATATGTGGCTTGAACACTATACCATGGCAGAATTTCTAGCCCGCTACGTGCCCAGAATGGACCAGTTCTTGCAAGTCTTGGAGAGGGTGGAAGGGGGGTCAGGATTTGAGGGGAAGCGGCAGCTCGGCAGGCCACCTCTTTCAGCTTTGATGCGTGACTCGTGGGGCACTGGGCGTTTCTGGTTTAATTATGCAGCAAGGAAGAGTTTTGACATCGACGCTGTCTATTGGGCTGCACTGCATAAGGGAGACCCTGCTTGCACTGAACTACTTGATGATGAGAAGGCAAAGAGGCTATTCACAGTGATGAAGATGAAACAGTTGATGGCATACAAGAAGGAGTGTCGTGCTTATTTTTCAAACTAGAAAATACGAGTGTTTCCTTTGTATCCATATCCTTTCTTCCTCCGACCACAAATGCCAAACAGGCAACCAGCAAACTATGCAAATTTGATGAGAGATAGATGCAGAGCCATACCCCCAAACATTATCTTGACACGTCCCTAAGTCACGGTCAAATGACTAGTCGGTAGAGATGGATAAGTTTCGTTACTTACCTAGGTAGAATGCAACGTCCTAATTAGAACGTCCTGCTGTGCCACCACCAGCATTTCTGCGTTTCTGGGAATCCTCCCCAGCTTTTTTCATTATCTCTTCCATTTCCCGCTGCTTTCTAGCCTCCTCACGGCGCTTCTGAGATTCCTCTGCTGACTTTCGCATGAACTCTTCTTCCTCGTCGGTGGGGACTTTGATAAAACCGCCGCTTTCGGTCATGTTGACGTATGGGGACTCACTTTGGAGTCGAACCGGGTTGATAAAAGCAGAGGCAGGCAGATTTGACGGCTTTGACGAGATGGGCCACGAGGTGAAAACCGACTCAAGACGATTGAAAAATGCAGACAGTCTGTTTACCAAAGGACGGCCCCGTTCCCTACGTATTTATACCCCTCCCCCCCCCTTCCCCCACACCTCCCACCAACCTTTTGTAACAAGGCAGCTAGGAGCCTTGGAAGAGTCTGAGTGCTATGCACGGACCGCTCCGCAGCCGGCAGTTCCGAGCCTTTCCTTGCTGTAGCCGCAAATGAATGAACGTCCAGCCATGCTGGCTGGAATAGTACTACTAGTAGGAATAACCCGAAGCACTTGATTGATACTACTAAAACTACGCGCGTACGGTCAGCTTACAAAATCGCACGTTCTGATTAGCTTGGCCTAATATATTTCAGCATGTTGTTGTAATTTCTATGTACAGTACATACATATAAAGACGGCTACTCTTCCCTGCGGCTTGGCCTGATGAAACAACATGTAGCCGTCCATTCTCAGTAACGATTATGATATGGATGAAGTTCGGGGAACAGGGGTTAGTGTCCCCACAGACTCTAGCACCTAAAAGCTTGGGATGGCAGGCGTTTATATTAGCATCTAGATGCAGTAAGGCCTCCTCTCTGCCCAGGTGCAAGTATCTGCCCTATGGACCTAACCTAAAGCGGAGGGGTTTAACCCAAACTTACTATTAATTTACACTTCTTCCTCCTTTTATTGGGTATGAGTTCATGGTAGTTAGCTATAATAGGGTATTAATTTTTTTCCTATATATTCACCCTATAACAAACTAATGAGCTGTATTATTTATATTTACTTTGAAATTTAATATATAAGATGTACTGTAATGAGCTTTAATCAGATAATATTCCTCATATTCATTCCTCATTCCTAATGCTGGCAGGCACTTATGTAATTAACTCAGTCACTACAACTAAATACTAAAAACCTAACAAATAATAAACAACCCAGCCAATACCTCCCTAACATGGCATGGCAGACCAAACCTAGCTAGATATGAAGAACAAAGATGGAAAAGGAGAACAATTAAAATTAAAATCAAATCAGCACTCCCATTCCATACATACATGTAACATAACATTCATAACGGCAATCAGCAAAAATGAAACATAAAAAAAGCATATCCCATCCCATCCCATCCATACATCCATATCCCTCACAAAACAACCAAAAAAAAAAAAAAGCCCACCCAAACCAATCAAGACAACCGACTATCATAATCCTCCCCCTCACTCTCACTCAAACTATCCCTCCTCCCCCTCCTCCCCGCACCCCCCCCATCCGCCCGCCGATACCCCTTCGACAACGCCGGCAGCGGATGGTGATAACTCCTCGTCCCCGCATCCGCCTCCGCCACCGCCACCTGCTCATACTCATACTGATACTCCGAACTGCCCGTCGCGGACGAGGACATATCCAGCGGTGCCGCATAGCTGCCCGGCATCGTGCTGCGGTGGCTATCGCGCTTGCGCGGGCTAGACTGGCGTGAGCGGGTGCCGTTAGGCCGCGGGCCGCGGGGTTGCTGGGACAGACGGACGGAAGCGGAGGTGACGGAGCTGCTAGGACGATGTTCGCGATCGCGCCGGCGGGAGGTTGGGTTGCGGAGTTGGTGTTCTTCTGTGACGTTGCTGAGGGAGTCGTCCTCGCCGGCGGTGAAGGAGAAACCCGAGACATTGCGCTGGCTGTTGTTGTGGCGGTGGGAGCGGTGGCGGTCTACCTCGCTGTAGCCGGGTAGGGGGCCTACATGGCTTTGTTGTGCCTGGCTTTGGCCCCATTCGCTTTCTTGCCCGTTGGAGGTTCCGGTGTATTCTGTGGTGGTGTACTCGCCGTCTGGCTCACGGTTCAGGCCACCGACTTTAGCAGCTTTCTCATGTCGGTAGGCGCGCATGTCGTCGTCCGCACCACCCTCCCATGTCTCTTCTTTCCGTTTGCGGAGTAGTTTCTCCTTCGCGGTCTCGCGGAAACCCTTTCGGCGGGGCTTTTCTCCGGATACCGTTGTTCCATCGGCGGTGGTGGTTGCGTCGCCTGTATAATCACTATACCCACGACCAACGACGCTCCCACCACCCAGATCCGTGCTCTTCGTGGCATCGCTGAGAGTCCGTCCGTTCGAGTCCTTCCGACGTAGGACAGTGGACTTGTAATCCTCCCAGTCTCCCTTGCGCCAGATAAAGCCGCCGTTCTTCGCCCAGAAGAAGAACCAGATGGCAGCTAGGACAAATGCGGCGCCAATGATTGCGAAGAGAGCCATCAGGCCTTGCATGTTTATGGTGGTGGGGTCCACAATGCCAGTGCTTGGGGTGACGGGTTTTTCGCCAGACTTGTCATCGCGGGAGATGAGGTTGTTGTGCAGAGCATAGGGCAGGTCCCGTTTGGCAGGTCCTAATATTCTGTCGATGGCGTAGCGGGAGGCTTTGAGAGTCGGCGCCATGGTTCCGGAGGTGTTGTTGGTCGTAGTTGAGGGCTTTGTGAAAGTGGTGAAGGTACTAGTGGCTCGACAGCCAAATAGAGGACAGAGGAGGGACTCCGAAAAAACGGACACAGCAGCAAGCCCGCAGCTCTCAGCCAATCAACCCAAACCAGCTCACGCTGGAGGGGGGACGAATGGATGAACCAGCAACTCTCCGTTGCAGATGAATCCCGTCTTCTTATATCCTCTTCCGCGTCCAGCTCGGAGACTCCCCGCCCTAGATCCTCGTTCCCTCGTCCGCTTAACAGTCGATTCCGGCAGCTGACGGCTCTGATCTCCAAATCAATCCGAAACCTAGTCTCGTTCGTTCAAAGTAAGAGAACCAGATATCTGGTCCCACGTAGTGAATAATAAATAGCGAGCGGAACGGCGAACTCAAATCCACCACAGATCTGTATCCAGTATCTATCAATCTATAACCATAGAACCATCAGCTCACGAAACAGACAACCGAATTCAACAAATCAATCAATCAATCAACCAAGGTGCAGAATAGATACCTTTCTTTAACACGCAGAAACTCATCCCTCTTGAAGTTCATCAGCGAACTGGAGGCTGGGAAGAATGACGTCGAGACTGATTGGCCCAAACTTCCCCAGCCGCCGCCTTTTTGCGCTTTTGTTTACGTGGGCGCGTTGTCAGGGGCAACCCGATTATGTCAGCCAGTACCACGTGACTGGGGGATGTGGATGGATGCCAAGGCGACGATCCGCTTTGGGTCTGGATGGCTTGGCGGGGCGCGCTACACAGATAAGGTTCTTTGGTTCCCCACCTGGGTACCCGAACCCTAACCTTGGGAGGCGAAAGAGGGACAGCAGTTTAATCTGAATAGTTTAAGGTAGAGGCAAGAGGGCGAGTAATATAAAAAAAACCTACATTACATACATTAACACATAAAAATAAGCTAGCTAGCTATGGATGCATGTATGCAAGGTATTCAAAGGCGCTATTTCGGAACAGGCACGAGGGAAAAAAAGGAGGTATTTGATGAAGATATGGTAGAATAGATATGACGAATTGGGTATAGGACATAGTCTGCGGATGAGAATGGGATTTGCGAAGGAAACGAAAGCTTCGTGCAGCGATGCGGGGGAGTGCCACGATAGGAAAGGGATCGAGGCAATGAATACGGACGCATATTATGCCCCTAGCGAATGGTTTGGTTTCTCAGCGGGCGGATAGTCAGAGAAAATGGAATAAATGTGGATAAATATAGAGCCCTGGGGGGAAGCAAGTGTATATAAAAGTTGGTTGAAGAAGGAATCCTCAGTTGCAAAACAGGAGGGGGTAATCGAATAAAATAAAATAAGAAGCAATCGCCAAAAAAACCAATATGCCGTAAACTCATCCATTGCAAGTCATCGAATCATGGAACATCGTACAAATCATTACCGACTCAACCTCCTTCCACCACGGCTAGGGAAAAGGGAGTACACACGTGACAAAAAAGGGGGGTGCTTGGTAGGACATGAATAACCAAAATATGAAATGAAAAGAACATTAAACAAAGCAGTAAGTTTAACAAAAACGACGAGGGGTAATCGCGGAGAAGGCAAAAAAGGAATTATCAAATGGTGTTCCAAAAATCCAAGACATGCACATATGCAAAAAAAAAGGGGGACCAGAAGTAAATCTCAAAAAATGGCAAATCCGGAAAAAAGGGAATAAATGGCAACAAAAACATGAGAAAGGGGGATGACCAGCAGACAGAAAGGAAGCAGCGTCTCGCGCGTTAAAATACCACGAAACAAATGAAGATCCAATCACGCATGCTTTTTTTCTTCCCCTCGAACACAATCATCCGGTTTTCCGATAGTATCATTTGCAAAGCACGTCCGGAAGAACAACCTTTTCTTTTAAGCCAACCAAACGAGACAAGCCGCCCATGTTTTTTCTTTTTTCTTTTTGTGTTTAACGTTTTGTCGTCGAATTTCCAGCAGGCGAATGGTAAAAAAAATGTAGTTTCCGGAGGTGGCGCGGTATATAGAAAAAAAATGCAAACCCCAACACACAACTTTTAAACTTTTCCTTGTCAAAACCGCAGGGCCGCTAGCATCGCAGGGGAAAATATGATGAAGCGGTACTTTTTCGGGGTTTGCGAGTAAAAAAACACAGGCAGATGCCAAAGGTGAAGATTAGGCCGACTTTTTTTGGGGGGGGGCATTGTCGGTGCCATTGTTCCATATCAGCGCCTCAATACGGAGGTGGAGGCATAGGGTAATTACTCGAGGAGTCCGCATCCACTATATCCAGATCGACTGGACCGCCTACTTTCCCGATCAGAGCAAGCATCCTGTTGCAGCCGTCTGCGATCCTCGATCTCCTTACGGCCCCCACTCACGGATTCTGACCGTCCAAGCTGAAGGTACCGTTTCGGCTGCCTTGATGATGATCCAATATTGAGTTCGTAGTTGCCTTCCTCGTTGGACCGTAAATTTATTGTCCCATTCATTTTGCCAGGTAAGTCAATTTTGACGCCTCCGAGGATCATTGTGACGCTGTCATCATCTACTCTACCGACGGCGCTCTTTGTCTTCGTATCACTGCCCCGACTGCTCTCCGTTCGCGTTCTAAGGCTACCGCTGTCGCTGTCGGCTCGTTGGTTACGTCGGGCTACTATTTGGTCGAGTGTGATTGGAGTAGCCCTAGAAGCGCGGGAGGCCTGGTATTCTTCGACTTCTCGCTGTTTTTGGTCCAAGTCCTTCGTCTGTTCGAGTCCGTAGACGACGGATGATCGACGGCGGCGGGCAGTTTCAACGGACACCCTGCCGCCAGATCGGCTGGAATCGTGGTAGCTGACTCTGTTGCGGCTCTGGCTAGGTCGTCGCTCAGCGACTGTGACCTCACGAGACTTTCGTCTTTGAAGCGGTAGAGCCGCGGTTAATTCCTGCATGTCAAATGCCCCTGACCGGCGTGTCGGGGTGGAGGCTGTAGTAACTGCTTTGCGTGGAACAGGTCGAGGAATAACCACCTGCTGGGCTGGCTTGACCTTCGGAGGTGGTGGGGGCATACGGTAGTAGTCTTCATCAGGGTCATGGTCGTAGGTTTGGCGCTCATGGCTCATGGACTCCCTACGACGGGCAGCGGCCTTCCGCTCAGATATTTCCGGACGAGTCATGGGAGAAGGAATATTCTCCACCACAGGGCGTTCTGGCCGTTTGGATACTGAGAACCGTCGTTTAGGAAGCTTGTCGGGTGATCTCGTTGTGGATGGAGCTCGGGGTCGTTCGAAGGAGGGCCTGAGAGGTTGGTCATAGGATGGGATAGGATCGTAGGGCAGATGAACAGGGTGAGGCATAGGAGGGGGCCCACTGGGCTGCATGTAAGGTTGCATGAAGTGATTCGAATATGCCGATGCAGAGGGCGGTGGGCCATGTTCATAGGAAGGCATCGACATATACATGCTCATGTCTGGCATGGCCCCAGCATGGAAGCTGACAGGGCGAGCCGTTTGGTGATAAGAATCGGACCGACCACGTCGGGTGGAGTGGGTTTCCTGGCTAACGACAGGCTGGTGGTGGAAAAGTTGAGGGGATTGCGGGACGTCGTACCCATAGGATCGAGGATCAAAGTAGGAGGAGTAATCCATCTGATGGTGATCGGGATGGGACATGGCCATGTTATCGTACGCCTGGGCTTCACACTCCTGGCAGCGACAATTCACGGGGTCCATGTCCCGTTTTCTGGGCTTGGAAGCCGACCGCTTAGCAGCTGATCGACTGGAACTCCTCACCATGCTGGGGTGCATTGTCCCGCCTCCGTTGGAGGTGGGTTTGCGTTCCCTGGGCTCCTTTGTCCTTGATCTCGCCTTTGTCTTCTCCTTCTCTCTCTCATCAACTCGACCTCGAACACGGTCAAGATCCCGATTGGCGAGGGCGGTGTCCAACGGGGCGATGGGGCTTCTTTTCCCAGCGGGGAGCGACTCAGCGCTGGCGATCGTGGCTGCAGTCCGACTGGAGTACCCTGAATCGCTCGCACCGTCGGTGCTGGTCCCTGACTGTCGAAGGTCGGGCTTGGATCGTTTGGCAGCTACGTTGGCAACTGTCCGGGTCTCTGGCAGAGTAACGTTGGCATCCTCGTCGTAGTCTTCGAAGAAGGCGGCGTACGATCGTTGTGATGTCCTGGAAGACATGACTCCACTGTCGACGACGTTGGTGGGGCTTGCAGGTATGGTTCGGCCGGGAGAGCCCGTTGGTTCGATGGGTCAAGACCCAGACTTGGACTATGGATGAACCGTCGAATCGTTCTCAACCAAGACTGCCAGCCGCTGCGTGGCAACGTTGTCTATTATATCCTTGAGTCCTATCCACTCCGACTTGCCAACAAATTTGCAACTAACGCCAAACGACTAAAATATTTTTCTCGCAGTTCAAATATCAACGGTTGTCTCGTCGCTTTTATCTTTCTATCCTCCTCCTCCACCACTTGATGGTTTTTCGAAAAATTGTTTGTTGCGTGTCGCGGAAATGAAAGGAGTGTATCACGGAAAAGCGGGAAAAATGAGAGAAAAGAAAATGAAAACAAAGTGCTAACTTGACAGGACGAGGAAGTTGTTCGTCACCTGTACACAGTGGCTCTGAATTTCAGCTCTGAGAGGGAATCCACTGAGACGGTCAAGTGCTCCATCGAAGTCTTCAAAGAAAAAGCGAAGAAATGCGAACCGGACACAGGGTGGCTCGGGTGCAAAGAAGAAAAAAGTGGCTTGTTGGGTTTACGCTCTGCTGCCAACACTGGTGCAGGTTTCTCAGTCAGAGAGCAGGATGCGAAGGCGGCGGGAGGACGAGGACAACGGGGCGGAAACGGGGCACAGGACGGAGACCGTGAAGCAAGGCAACCGGAGGACGAGACGATGGGAATCTGGCCGGACGGGACAGACTCGAGTCGAGGATGGATGGTGCGTTTTGAACCCGGCTTGCAGGCGAGAGTCTGCAGTGGGGTAACCGAGATCACCAGATCCGGTTGGACAGTTTGGGAGTCGGCGTGCGAGATGGTTGGTTGGCGGTGCGGTTTAGTGTGGACGGTTGGGGATAAGCCAAAAACCCACGAAAATAGGGACAAGAGGGTGGTGAGGATGGTGAGGGGGTCTGGATGCGAGGAGCAGTTTATCGATAGCGGCAGCGATATGGATGATCTGCGATTAGATAGGCAGCCGTTGGTGAAGAACGGGGTGGCTGTATCTGGCCTGGGGGGGTCGCGGCCGGTGTGAGGGTGCGAAGAGGGTGTGCGGTGCGGTATGCGGTGGACAGCGACGCTGCGGAACAGAGGCTGGAGCTGGCGACGGCGAGGAAGACAGTAGAGGACTGGCTGGACAGAGAATGCCGCACAGGAGGAAAAACGGCTTAGTGATGGTGTTGCGCAGAGTCGAGGGTCGCACGGGAGTTGTGGAGGGCGACGGAGATGAGACGAAGGGCGGGACCAGAAAACAGACTCGAGAGAGGTGAGACTAACGATGGATATGGCGATGAGAAGAGGGCAGAGATAGAGGAATTGTAGGTGATGATGATGGAGGAGACGGGTGGAGGAGAGGAGAAGAGAGACGAGGGAGACTGACAGATGGTTTTTTTGTCAGGCAGATGGGGAATCTCGGGACGGGCGAGATGGACGTGGGGGATGGATTTCAAGTTATCACCACAACACAACTACACAGTTGACTGGCTAGATTGCTGCAGTGGAAAGAGAAGACGAAGATGAGGATGAGGATGAGAATGAAGATGAGGATAGACGGAGCAGAGAAGACGAGGGCGATGTGGTGTTTTCATACATCGGGGTGTGTGTTGGTACATGCGTCACCGGCGAGATTTGCGTGGCGGGCAGGTACCTGACCCACACCCACCATTCCTCGCTCTTCTTTGGCGGGATAAAAATAAATTGCAACAGAATATTTTCTTCAAACTCCCGTCAGGCATCAATTTCATTTCATTTCGGTTTTAAATACTTTTGACTTTCTGTTTCTTTGTTTTCTCTTGTTTTCTCCTCCTTTCTGCTTGCTTCTCTTCTCTCTCTGCTCTCTCTTTTCTTGAGTAACCATCAACTATATACACCTCCGCCAAGATATTATCTTCTCGTCCATACTTGGGATATCCCAGATGCCTTTATCGAATATTCAAACCCGCTGGTAATAATACCACCGACAATCACCCCTCCACTGAAACTCCCCTCCTTCATCTCACAGTTGCAGGGATAATTTTTATACTTCCACCCACCACCCATTCACATCAGAGTTTACCTGTATCCATGGATCATATCCCGGTTGTTTACTTCAGTTTCCATTGGCAACATGACATCTGATTTGGCCTTGCTCTCTCTTTATCTCTCTTTGTATATTCATGTCTACTTCCATCAGCACCAGCCCCCTCCATCCGCGACAGAGCAGATACGAATCCACCCGCCAGCCACCCCCTCTAAATTAAAAATACCCAAGGATACGGAAGCTAGCCATTGACATTCCAACTAGCCCGCTGATGAGAAAAAAAAATCGTTAGTTACCGCCCGCTAAATTCTAATGGGCTGACGACATCATACTTAGCCTCCAGGTGGGGTGAAATATCTAACCGAATTATTCCTCTTTTTTTCTCCCCCTTTGCGATTTACCAATTAATTGCTTGGTTTCTTTTGCAATCTGCCAAAATCAGATCTTTCATTCTGGACTAGATATAACGGGCTGTACCTACATCAGGCAAATATGTACTGTACAGACATATGTTTACAAATCGCATCCGCCACTGCTCGATATCGGATACAATCTCAGCCCCCCTCCGGAAACGGTACGTAAAAACACAGCTCGACGGGAGCTGAAAGGGGACAATGGAATGGACTGGGGGGTGGCCGGGAAAAGGACATTGGGCAGCAGTCACGAAAAAAAAGGGCCCGCGGGTGGCGGGGGGGACAGGAAAACATAATATTACGACATTCTCCCTTCTCAGCGTCCGAAGATATGGAAGCGGGCAGAAGAGAGAAGTAAAAAACTTGAACCGAAGCGAGATAGGAAGTTTCGGGAAGACAGGCCGCTAGAAAATACGTTCCATTCGTGTGTTGAATGTATGGCTAGTTATGTCATAGTAGGTTTTTTTCATTGAATTATGCGCGTGCTTGCTGTGATGTCAACAGGCAGATCGTCTCATCTGCAATCAATCTATTTTTTTAATCTTTAGCTTACGTTTTTACCATGCGGCGGCCAGTCAATATCAAAGGATGAACAACGGCGCCTACTGAAGAAGAATACACCATGACATCCAGATCAGATCCTTAGCATCACCCAGTCAAAGCACGGCCGCCATCCGGGCAGCCATCCAATCCATCTGTCCACGATCTCAATTCTCCTGCATATGACTCACCACTCACCACCCCCTATCCGTATCCTGATGATTTATCGCAGCTCCCGAAACGGAAAACCAACCAACCAGCCAAGCTGCCCAAGCAGAAACAGAACCGTTTTCCCTTTCCCTTCCATCCATCCACATCCTCTCCTCCCTCGCATCTCGCATCTCTGCCTGCTCGCCCCGAGACGCCCGCCCCTGGTGACACCCCAGAACCCGGTAGGGATGGGCGATCAAGCCGGCCATTGGGCCGCAACGGAAAAAATCAAAAAATCAAAAAGAATGAAAAAAGAAAAGAAAAAAAAAATCGCCCACTAACGGGAAAATCTTGGGTTTGGAGTTGGGCAGCAGCCAACCGATCTCCGTTTCCCGCCACCAAAAAAGTCTCGTTCATCCAGAATCCCCAAATTCCGCATCCCATCCATCCCCGTATGATTCCAACCACAGCCACTCAAACATTTTCTCCTTCCCCCCCATCTCCTCCCATCTCGCGAATGAGCGTGCGGGAATGGCATGGTCTGTTGCAGCCTGCCTATCGGCACGGGGCCATTCGCTATCCATCTATCCATTTGCGTTGGATTATTTCGCGTCCTCCTCTTGGCGGGGAGGGATGGATATTTTCGTTGGTAGGGAGGCGCATTAATGAGGTTGGGGCTGGAGCCTATGATTTTCATATAGACATAGTAACCAACAAACATGAAAGATAGTTACATACACTGACAGACAGCTTCTATCTATCACGAGCTGCCTTGCAAAGGAGTGGAGTAGCTAGTTATAACTTCCTCATGACACAAGTTTCAGCTACTCTGAGATATGGATCTGAATTTTCCCGTATACTCCCACCCCTCCTGTCACAAACCATGAAGCAAAGGATAACAATACATTAGAATTTCTCCGTCCAACCACCATTTTCCATTTCCCCCTTTCCAACCCCTCATCCAATGCAAATAAATACTCATAACATGCATATTCTCAAATTCCGCATCTGTGCCCGCTCCCCTCCCCTCCCCTCATCGGGCTTCGCTTCTGCCTATTACAGGCAGCAGTTAACCAGCTTTCATCTCCTTCCACCAATGAACTCACCAATTCCTCGTCCAAACCAACCACACAGCAGGATATAAATCCTGGAATTGGCCATCAGTCAGCAAACAAAATCCTTGATTGTTTGTTACCTGACTGCAGACTGAAGACGGCTTCTCAGAAAAGAGCTGAGAAAAAACAGATGAAAAAAAAATTACCCCTCCATAACCCACCCCACTTGTCAACCAGCCCACTATCTATCCCCACCATGATAAATTCTAACCGACGTTTGCCCCTCCATTGACGCCAAACTAGCAAGATAACGAAACTAAAAACATCTAATCCCTGTAAAATTATACCGAACCAGGATATATAAACAGCCTAGCTAACGAATCTTCTCCACCCTTGAATGAAAAAAAAATTTAAATGATCAACCAGTTTGAATCACAATGGAGTCTGGAGATTGAGCAGTGCATGATAACTAACTTTTAAGCAGGAGAACATAATTAACTAGCTGTGTTTACCTATTAGGTCAGATTGAAAAGGAAGACAGACAGCCCTTCCTTCTCATTATTTCCTTTTGCCCAATTAATCTCATCCCATCTTTTCTGATCCCATCTAACTAATCTGCATAAAATACCCCCCAGTCAATTGCACAATGATAATGAAATGGTAATTCAGGCTCTTTCCAGGTTTAAACAGTAATGGTATATGTCTGCCCCTCACTTAGCTCCATACGCTCATTATTTGCCCCTCCATCCAAGCCCTCCAGCCCCTCCAACCCCTCCGTGGGGCTCTGACACATGCAGACAAACGTTCCTCGCGAGTCCGTCCCCATCCATCCCGGCGGCTAGATAGTAGCTCAAAAACTCGTACCGAACCAGGTAGTAACTATATACGTGGAGAACTTTTCTTTTGATTTGCCTGTTTTCTTCTCAAGTTCGTTCGTAAATAAGCGCATCGCATGATGGGCTGACGGATAGATAGACTGAATTGAATAGCCCTCATTCTCATAATAACCCCCGATCTCCTTTTGACCCACCGGGAGGAGGATAGGGAGGTACGTAGGTACACACCAACATCCATACAAACACGCTACTAGCATGCATACCCCAGCTCTGAACTGCAGCATGCCGTCCGTCCGTACATACATACGCGTACATGGGCTAATGTATGTATGTACGGGGTGGGGTGAGCTGAGGGGAATGGGAATGGGAATTGGGGGGGGTGTGGCTGGGTGTGGGCAACATGTCGTTTTAATTTTAATCCATGTGGGCTTTTTGGAATTGTAGCGACTGGCTGGCTGACTTTCTTGGTTTGTTGGATGGAGGATAGGAGAAGGAGGAGGGGAGGGGGAACAACCCAACCACGCCATCTATCTATCTATATACCTACTTACTTCGCCCCGATGTTTCTGGCTAGCTATTTCTCAGGACTTTTCTTTAAGGAGGTTTTTTGTAAAGCATAAGAAATGACAGTTAACTAGTACTACTACTTATTTCTGAATCTTCGACCGCTGCCGTAAAACTCCCAGCTTAGACAGAATATTTCCAATCCTTTCCTTTGTTTTTATTTTTCCAAGGCAATTAATCCAATTGCACCAAATTCTTCAGTCATACTTCCGAGTAACTACTAGGTAACTAACCAAGCGTCACTGAACCAGACAGCTGGCACCGGTTGGTGGGAACGGAGTGGGACTAAGGGCTCGAGTTAGATGCCAATGCCACTGTACTCCGTAGTTAGCTAGTTAAACAAAGTTGCCGCTAACTAACTAACCACCGCGTGGAGGAGAGAAATCGTTGCTGCTTTCTAGCCTCAGTGAGGTGTGGGGGAAGAAGGGGGGAAAGGGGGGGTGGGAGTATGGTCAGGTATTTTCCGGGCCGGCCCCATAGTTCCGCCCATGCTAAAGTAGATTACCGTCATTGAATATGTTGGACTCAAAATACTAGTTCCAGTGTCAGATAGTTATGATATTTATAGCTGCAGATGGAAAGGTACAAAGCACCAAACTAAGTGCGCAGGAGATCTATATCTACCCCTGAGTGTTTCCTGCGTTTGATATAGTCAAACTTAATAGCCAGTCATGCTCCCGTTATTAATGAAATATTCCTTGAAACCCCGGAAATAAAAGGTTAATCAGATGCATGATCGAGACGACATCAATTCGCACCCTCTATACATGACAATTTCACCTGTTGAAAAACCCTCTCAAGAACCTCAACTGCCGAACAGACAGTTTCATGGTTTGCCCCTTCAATGGTAACCGAGTCAAAACTCCATAGATCCGAGAAATCCTCCTCCAGCCCTTTTCCCCGCCAGCAATCTTCAAAATATCTCTGCCCTTTCTTCCCGATCATAATGTCGCTTGTGGCAAAGTACGCTTCAACCTTTAACTTCCCCCAGCCCCCCTCTTGTGATTGTCCATGAGAGGGGGGCTGCACAATCCGTTGCCTCTGCATCCCAGCAAACTCCCGCACAAACCGACCATAATCCTCACATTCCCCCCAAGCCCCCTCGGGGCACTTTTTCATACAAATCAACGCCTCAGAATTCGCCCCTTCAACACTCTCCTCAAATGCCATTTGGAATCCATACTTTTCCAACTCCATCTGGACATCTACTGCAAGATCGTATTCTTCCTCAAGCCTGCGTCGACTCTTCCCAATAAATGACGAGTCCTCAGTCGTGGTGCCCGGAAGCAGATTGCGTGCTTTTTGCAAAACAACCCCGCTGGCGTATATTGCCGGGCCGCTCTTCTGAACGAAAACGCGCGCTGTCTGGCCCCAGTAGCTGAACAATTGCTTGGGAAGTAATTGGATTGCCTGCATGGCTGTCACTTGGGAGTGTGCGGGGTCAATCCAGGGAGCTAGATTGTAATAGTCAGCGAGCGGGAAATGCTCAGAGCATGTTGGGAATTCGGCAAGAGAAGTATAGTATTGGTGATTCGAAATACGCACCTAGAAAGGCAACGTACGGCTGCCTTGGGTGAAGAAGATCAGGACAGTGGAATATTGTGTTAAGCATGTAAATTGCCCCCGCGCTATGGGACACAAGTGCCACATGCTTTATGCGGAGGTGCTGCAACAGGGCACGAACTGTTTCTATCCAGATAGACACCCGCTGGTGGACCGGTACGGGAGTGGAATCGCCCATTCCGGGGCTGTATGTATCATGCACCACGCTGTTAGGATAAAATGCAGACAAAATGCAGCGCGATAAATAGGGGAAGGCTGCCAACCAACCGATCTACTACAAGGCATCGCACTCCGATTGTGGCGGCTATGTTATGGAGATATATTGCACCGAGATACCGTGTTGCGAATTGGCCGGGTATGAATAGCAATGCTGGTGCATTACTCTGCTCTTCAGATGTGTCCCGCGCAGCGCCGGTATCTGAATAGGTTATGGATAGCTCTTCATGGTTGGCGGTTGCAGGCAGTTTGAATTTTCTGTGGAATTGGCTTTGGGAGAGCAGTGCCAGAGCTTGATGGCGTGCTGTCAATGGTGTTTCAGCCATGGTTAAGAACCCGAACTTCAAAAGGATGAGATGAGAGGCGGTAAGCTCCGTTCTTCACGGGAATCTTTACATACTAGTAGTTAGATCAATAAATATGGTTGCCTGAGAAAACTTATTTGGTCTCTCATATGTCACACTTTGCAAACAAGCTTTGGAGTTCAAACAACCATAACAATCACTTTGCTTTTCTCCAAACAACTGATTCCGAGCAAATAATCAGATACACGCCGCCCAGGCCTCTTAAAGAAAGCAAAAAGCAGCGACTTCCCCAGCTCACTGGTTCCTAGTACGGAGTAGTTAACTAGATAAAGACCACAGAAAAAGCGGCATCGGCTAATCCCGCAACGGGTAATCCTCACCCTCACCCTCACCCTCCTCTCTATAGGGCTCCAGTTTCGCACAGCATCCCTTCCTCGCCATTACCAGCCTCCCAGGCCCCCAAACCAAGCCCCCGCCCTTTCATTTCACCCCCTCGAAAACCCTCCACTAATGTCCCACAAGCTTATCCGGACCTTCACCGGAACGCGGGGGATTCTACGGCATGATATCTACATACATACGTACCTAGATGTGGGGGGGTTGCGCGGTTTTTGTTAGGTTTGGTTTACCGATGAGATGACGATATGCCATGCCCATGCCTGTGACATAACAACATGACAGCATGGCCAATGGCAATGGCAATGGCATCATTATAACTATAAAATTTTTACTTGGCGTCTGGTTAATGAACCACGAGCTCCTAGTTTGAGGTGGAGTGGGGTGAAGGAACTGCAGGTTTAAATGCATGGTGCACGTATATTTAATTATATTTGCCTATTTAGGAAACTTTTATATGCGTTGATGCCAGATCCGGACATGGATGGTGGTGTGGCTGTGGGTTCAGGGGTTGGGAGTGGGGGGTTGGGAATTGGGAGAGGTAGGGGGGTGGCGTTCATATCAATATTTTATACCAATGGGGCAGGTTTGAGAATGGAAGTGAATTCATTATACTTGTTTAGTCCTATTTTGTTTATTCGCTCGGTCCTCTAGACTCTAGTCTAGTGTATCTGGCTCTTGTAGAGAGACATATTCCCACGTAGGTGGACAAGGATAGATAGCAATCATCAATAGTTATGGCGTCAAAAGAATAAGGTTATCTCCTTCCGTAAGAGATGCAAGATAGATGTAGAAAATACTTTCAAATTTTCAAAGTCGAGGGGATTTTTACATCCTATGTTTGATATTTACATTAGCAAGTGTATCCACAGATTACCCAAAGGAGAGAAGAGAAACTCACCGCTCAACAGGGTTCAAGCCCAACAACCGCATGCCGTTATACAGCACTTGTCTGGCACAGTCATACATAGCCATACGCGCCTTCTTCACCTCTGGCTCACTGCCAACGACCTTGAGCACGTCATAGCCCGAGCTAAGCTGATGGGTCATTCTGAAGAGGTACGTCAGGACGGTAGTGGGCTCCAGAGTCTTGGTGGTGTTGAACACGACGTCGGGCCACGAGGCGAGCAGGCGGATGAGGTCGATAGCGTGGGGCTCGGTGAGGAGGGTGAGGTCAGCGGAGCCGAGCTCGGACTGGGCGATTTCGGCCTTGCGGGTTACGGAGCAGAGGCGGGCGTGGGCGTATTGGAGGTAGGGGCCGGTGTCGCCTTCGAAGGAGGTCATGTCGTCGAGGTTGAACTCGTAGCCGTTGATTCTAATGCTTGTTAGGGATGGGGTGGCGGTTGCGGGATGGGGATGGGGATGGGGATTACGAACCTCTTGCCGCTCATGTCCTGTACCATGACGGATGTGATACCCAGGATATCAGCGACCTTCTCGGGATTCTCAACCTGCTCGTACTTGGTCGCGTTCTTCTTCATGACCTCGTGCATCTTCTCTCCAACATCCTTCAGGATATCGTTCAGGAACTTGACGGTTCCCTTTCGGGTGCTCATGCCCCGGACCATACCGAAGTTGATATGCTGGCAGCGGCTGGCAAGATCCTTGCGGCCAACAAGTTCGGTTACCTTGAACAGCTGAGCAAGATGGAGATCCTGCTGGGCGGCGACAACGTAGATCATCTTGTCAAAGTGATATTCATCATCACGCTCAACAATCGCCGCAATGTCGCGGGTCAGGTAGAGAGGAGTACCGTCTTTCCGGACAACGATCGCCTTGCCGAGTTTCTTCGCGCCATGCTTGGCAAAGTCGACGATGACAGCCCCTTCGGAGTTCTCTGAAACACCAGTCTTCTCCATAGCTTCATATGCCTTGGCCAAGCTCTCCGGCGTGACTTGCGATTCCCCAGAGTACCGGTCAAAATCGATGTTCAGACGAGCATAAGTCTCCTTATACTTCTCGATACTGAGGTCACGGAATCGGCTCCAGAGCGCAAGTGCCTCCTTATCACCATCTTCCATGCTCTTGAAATATCTACGAGCCTTCTCGTCATAGCTCACATCAACCTTGGCCTGCAATTCCTTCTCCAACTCCGTGACGTCCTCATTCTTTTCCTTCTTCGCCTTGACCTGCTCCTTAAGCTCCTTAATAGGACCCTCCTCCGCCGCAACATCCTTGTTGATCTTAACATAGACGTCGAAAAGGTGGTTGATAGGATCCTTCACGAGCGCCTCCTCGTCTCCGTACATCTTATACCCATTCGCCAGCAGCCCATACTGCTTCCCCCAATCACCCAGGTAATTCATCTTCACCACATCCCATCCCATCACCGTGTACAGATTCGCCAAAAAGCCACCGATGATCGTACTTCGCAGATGTCCAGCATGGAACGGCTTGGCAATGTTGGGCGACGAGAACTCGACAATGACCTTCTTCTTGCCCTTTGAGGCATCAGCGGGGTCCCGCAGACCGACATTGGCATTCGTGCCGTATGTGGCTCTGTTTTCCAAGATAGATTTGATGACAGTTTGGATGAGGGGTGCTGGCTTGTAGTAGAACTGGATGTGTGTTCCCGAGACGGCGGGCTCCCCGATGAGATCGGAGGCGGGCAGTTTCTCGAGAATCTGCGCGATGACTTCTTGTGGTTTTTTGCCTTTGATTTGCAGCGCGGGGACCTAATAAAAGCAGGATATTAATTAGCCAAAACCAACCAATATTTGCACAAATAATAGAACGTACCGGCAGCACCAAATCACCCTTATCGAGCGAATTCGTCCATTGTATTCTCGGATAGACAGTCTGCGGATCAATGCCCAGCGCCTCCCCCACGAGCTCCGCAATATGCGCGCGGTATCTGTCGACGGGGTTGACCTCCGGGTAGCAATTGGGGTACCTGGAGACCTCAGCGGTGGCCGAGTGGATGGAAAGGCCTGCCACGGTGGGCACAGAGTCCGTCGCCATGGCTGTGCGGGTGGTATGGAATTTGCGGGCGGGAGTGCTGGAGGATGAGGGTGGTGACAAGGCGCGGCGAGCAGCCAGAAGGAGGGGCGGTATTCGCGGGGTCAAGCGAGGGCGGGTTGGTGCTGGGCCAGGAGGTGCAATGCGGGTTGGTTTGGCGGAGAATACGGCTTTGGGGAGGGAGTGTAGGCCCGTGAGGATTTGTTGGCGCATTCACGGCTACCCAGAAACTCTTTTAGCGGGTTTATGGAGGGGAAATGGGCTTGGGAACTTTGTTTTCTACTTTTTTTTTTTCTTTGGTCCCGGAGCCAGAATTCGATGATTCAATTTTTGGTTATGACACAGGGCGGTGGGGAGTGGCAGAATGGTTGCTCACACGTGAGTTCGGCATCAAAATATCCATTACTGAGTAGATACTCCGTAGAATAGAACGGAAATAAAGGAGAATATTCATAAACCGAGTGGAATGACAGTAAATTGACTATATACCCGCCCATCGCTTTTGGTAATTACGCGGGCCCCAACCGTACGAATGGATTCCCTCCTCTATATTCATACTCCGTCCGCCATGTCTAGTAAGGCTCAGTCGAATGCCATATTTTTTGGCCCGCAGAGTGACTCGATATGATGCAAAACAACGCCTAAGAGTCGTCGGAAACATCCAGAATTCCACCAATTGATATGTAGATTTTTATCAATGTCTGCTTGTGGCGATCTAGAAGCAGAATACCTGGTCCTGAAGCTTGCTAACAAGGCCGGCCTTGGTGAATCCGAGCGACTGGGTGGCCTTCTTCATGGCGCTGACCATTGGTGGGGGTCCGCAGATCAAGATCTTAGTATCGGCAGCTGGGGCGGGGAGTTTGGCCTAGAAGGGGGCAGATTAGTTTCCATCAGTCTTACGGGAGGACAAAGCACTCAACAAACCTTAATCATATCTGGGGTAACAAAGCCGACTCCACCCTCCCAGCCCTCTGGTGGGTTGTTCAGGACATAGTAGACGCGGAATCCATCATCCTCCTTGGCAAGCGCGTCCAGTTCCTCCTTGAGGAGGATATCCTCAGGGTTAACGTTGGCAAAGATCAGGTCAACCTGGGTGGTATCGTTTCCTCCATTCCGGGGACGGCCACGGACAATAGCCTTGATAATCTGCAGCATTGGCGTGATACCAGTGCCTCCGGCAATCATACCGATCTTGCTCACCATGTTGGGAGTGTAGACCATGGCTCCCTTGGGGCCCCGAACCTTCATGGTCTGGCCAATGCGCAGGGTAGTCAGGTATTTGGAGATGTTGCCTTGAGGGTATGATTTGATGAGGAGATCGAAGTAGCCGGCGTTCAGGTCGGAGGAGATGGGGGTATACGAGCGGATGATTTCCTTGCTCTGTCCTTCAACGGTCGCGGCGAGGGAGATGTGCTGGCCAATGGGCAGTCCGAGGATGTCGGTGGGACGGGGTAGAGCGAAGCGGTAAATCGCCACATTGTGGGAGACGATGGTTTTCTCTTTCAGTTCGAAGTTCTGGAACTCGGTGGGATTGAGCACTTTGCGTTGTCCTGTAAAATTAAAAACGCAATGCCTTGTTAGAATCGATCCATCTTCATATAAGATCTTCAACTACGTCTCAACAAAACCGAGGTCGCACAGCGGGTGACAAATGGGAACAACTCACTGCCGCTAAACACTTTCCAGCCGGACAGGATAGCAGCCAGAGCTGCAGCGTATGGGAGCCATTCCTGCTTGACAATGGCAGTGCCCACGATCAGGAGGGCGGAGGGGATATACATCCCGTTAATGGCTTCGCTCGAGGTCCAGAAACTACCGGCACAAAGTCGCAAGGGCATGTTAGCGGACAGCTTCAAAATCTGCAGACAGAGACAAAAAGCAGCAGCGATTGGGAAATCATCTCACCTCATAGTCAAACACTATCTGGTTATGTAGATGTGGCCACGAGCGGTGAACGGGTCGGGATTGGGGATTGGGGAATTTAAATGGCGATGGGGCTCGGTGGTTTACGGAGGATGCCAAATCGAGGAAAATTATCCTGGGCCGTGGTGCTACGGGCGGGCCGTGCGGATAGGACAGCAGACACCCAAAGTATTCAAGTTTCTATCACAGCGTCACCATTCATAGTATATTATTCTACCAAGTGCTTGGATTGAATTATTCAATTATTTCATTTAATTTCATTGACTCCCTATCGACTAATTTATCGGTACTGCACCCCCTTCGCTGACGGGCGGATTTCTGCCATGGCATATGCGGAATACAATCCGCACAACCCCCTTTGCCCTCATGTTCTTATTCTTGCCAGCAAGCTCCAAATATACAACTCCCTCCGTTGTTTATTTTCCATCTTGACATCGAGAACTTCATATATTACCCTATACGATCAAACAATCCTCCCGGGGGTATCCTCAATCAGCTTGATAATTCGGCAGCAAAACCACCAAAAATGACTAGAAGAGGACATGCTATCTGTCGGGAGATTTCGAGGGCCAATCCCACCACTCATTCGGAGTCCATACATGCATGCTAAAGGCAAGCAAAAATTCTAGCTAGAAAGGGAAAAGAAGACTTCAGTAAGCGCACCAAAAGGAGAGGGGCAATGCAAGGCGAAGCATAAATGCGTGGTGTTCATAAAAATGGTACTGATAGACTCGAGATCCCACTTTAGATAGCTATTGTATGAGCTAATCAACAACTAGCAGGTGGCCGGGAAGCATACCCCTTTGCCAAAATTCGTTGTCAAGAATCAGGATGAAGAAGTTTGGTGATTGAGGGCTGGTTGAACTGTTCGTTAATTCTTCATCTATGTGCGTGGAGGCAACAAGTGGGGCTGACTAAGCCTAGGACAGCTAGTTCCCCAATCCGACTTAGCCCCCCTCGGGCCTCCACCCCCAACGTCCGATCTGATCTACTTCATGGTTATCACCGCCCGGAATCGCACTGTTCCCTTCATCATAGCAGTTGAGATGGACGCCAATGAGTCAGCTAGTTGCCTTGGACTGTTGCGGGGGTATCCTTACCGTATGCCTCGGTCGCCTTCTCCAGCGGAAACTCTTCAACCATGCAATTAACGCCCTGGAGCTCAGCGAATTCGATAGCCTCTCTGGAATCGGTAGCATGGCCACTGGGCCAGGCATGGACTGAGTTGCCTCCGTGGAGCTGGCCGTTGCACATATTAGCTTCTGATTGTCGGAAAGGGCCGGACTTGGAAGCACACGTACCAAAGCACCAGTGTCAATAGGAACCTCACCAATGGCTGTTCCGAGATAGACAGAAATCAGCAGCTTCATATGCTTGCGGAATTCACTTATATCTTACTCGACAGAATGAGCAGCTTCCCCAACATATCCATTCCCTTTAATAGCGGTGCTACCCCGGCCGGATTTGGTACTGCTGTCAACACAATCATCGCTGCTCCCCCGAGTCTCTGCAATGCCTCAGCCACATCCTCTTTGCTAGCATCAATGTATTCATGGGCACCTAGACTCCGCGCGAGCTTCTCCTTCTTGCTGTCCCGCGACAGCGCTACCACGCGGTATCCAAACCTGTTGGCATATTGGATCGCAAGATGGCCCAGCCCTCCAAGGCCCTGGATGGCAACTGTCTTGCCCTGTCCAATATTCATGCGGCGCAGTGAGTTGAATACTGTCACTCCCGCGCAAAGCATGGGAGCGTATTTAGCTGCGTCGACATGATCAGGGACGCGGACAGCTGCGTCTGCTCGAAGAGTGCAGTACTCCGCATCTATCATTTCAGAAACCAAGTCAGCATCCATTATTGTTTTTTCGCCCTGAACTTTGGGAGGGGCTCAGGACATGAAAAGAGAATCAATGGCCTACATCTGCCTCCTTTGGTTATTCCATTGACTAATTGATTGTCGCACGTCTGGTACAAGCCTTGCTTGCATGCCCGACATGTTCCTATCCGGTTACGGGGAACAAATAATGATTAGCTCCTTTTCTTCCCCTCCATAAGAGCAATATTGCAGTGGGGTCATCTTTGCAATACATACCGTCATGTGCTCCATGTCAACCACCGCCTATCCGCTCGCCTACAGCCCACTCTAACACTCCGTCCCCAACGGCTGCAACTCGTCCGATAATTTCATAGCCGGGAACCAACGGACTAAATGATCAGTTCAGCTCTTGTCAGGTAACCATACTCCATCATTATTTTCAGAGGAAAAACTAATGTAGAAAGTGCCAAACATACAATCCTCCTCCCATGAAATTCCTCTACGCCGCACGGTCTGAGAAACACACCCCACATGCCTCAACTTTGACCAGAATCTCGCCCGGTTTGGGAAGTACAAGAGGTGTTTCTTCTGTCACTAGCGGGCCACCGGCCTCCTTGAAAGCTGCTTGCCTAAAGGATTTCGGCAAGCTCATGTTGCCGGAGTATCTTGTCGAGCTGTTCGTATGTGATTGTTTGGCAATCTGACGTAATTGCGTTTATCAATGGGAAAGACGTTTCTCCGCCCCTAATAAGGTATCAGGACTGCCTTTTAAATACAACCACGGCATCCACTCTGGGTAAATAGCAACTTTCCATCCCACCCCAGCCCCTTCCAAATAAAGTAACTAACCCAGATATCGGAGATATTATCCCCGCAATCCCCATGCCAATCAAGAAATGTATCTCCCAACCCACGTTTTTTCGACCGGTCGAAGCTAGCAACTTGATGAGGACATCCAAGCCTTCTCCGCAGTTTCGGAGACATACAATCACAGAAACAGTGTTCGGATGACCAAGCGAACCTTCTGATCGTTCTAAATGGAGACTTAACTAGTTATTACTTCCTCCGGTTAACTCCCCGGGGCTAGTTCGGACTTTGCTAAATGCTCATCTGTCAGGGCAGACGTCCGCGGCATTGGGTGATAAATGGAATAGACCGGACACGGAGATTTTCCATATTTATTACGAAGCAGCATGTCATGTAAACACAGGCACCAATATCACCTTATCCTTTATTGCCACCTGGACACAACCCTTTCAATTAACCAGATCAATTCAGCCACATCTCCATCTCATAAGTAAATGTCCATAGCCTAACTAACCAACCTCACATTCGAAACATGGGTGTCGAAGGCCACTGCAACTGCGGCAATATCCGCCTCGTTATTGACCACGCACCCTCCTTGAGCTTTCTTTGTTGCTAACTGATTCGTCCATCCACCGTTTCTGGGAATACTGGCGAACGTTCTAATGTATATTAGTTAGTGATAACTGTAGTTAGACGGTCAGGCGGCTGTAGGTCTTCTCTCCTCTTATCGAACACTTCATTGAAAGTGGGGTCTAATGAGATGCTTATGTGTTTGGTTTAGTGGCTTCCATCAATTACGCTCTGAGAATGTCGACTGTTTCTGTGAAGGATCCGTCGGGGGTCTTGTGGAAGTATATGGATACTAATATTGCAAGTGGAGGGAGGCTGGAGGTATACATGCACAACCTCCCCCCTGGGCCCCCTGTTTTTTTTTTTTATCAGAGTGGATAATCGTAACTAACAATACAACTCCTTTTATTTACCAGCGCCAGTCCTGCGGTACATGTGGAAGCTAACTGGATTTTATCATCTCCAGAAAGAAAGCTTATCACAGGATTTATCAGACAAACATCCATTGCTGAACAGCTCAATTCTCATCATAGATCCAACAAATCCCAAGTCAGGCTTTATCCACGGATCTCTATTTGAATACGATCAGATTCCGCCCCCGGCCAAGGAGAGTTTCGCTATTAAGAGGCCAGGTTGGTTAGGGCGCATTCCTGCATAGGTTGTGGATATTGGGAGGGGGTTGTGAAGGTGGCAGGACGGAAAAAATAGTCGTCTTTTAAGCCACATAAAAGTTTGCAATACAAAAACATTGTTATCTTTTCTACATGTACATTTGGGTTCCTAGCTCCAGCTCCCTAGTCTTCTTAGCTTTCTACTGCGTACTCAAGTTAACCTCTGCACCTGCACGCGCAGGTGGTTATTTGATCTCTAAGTAGTAGATAACCCCTATTCTTCTCCGCATCGTATGAATCAGCGTGTTTCTACATGGTAGAATTAGAAGTTGGTTGGAAAAAAAATATATTTACCACCTACATAAAACACCATATGAACTTAAATCTCTCCCTCCAAATAATTTCTACTTCTAGTAAAGCCCTTTTTTATACATGTCTCCCGCCATCCTGATAAATCCATATTTTGAGAAAATGAACTAGGTTGGCAGAATCGTTGTCGATATGGCGGGATTGGTGATGCGGTGGGGTGACGTCGTTTTAAAGTTCAGCCCTAAAATAAGCTTGTCCCGAGGTCCCACTATGCGATATCCATCAGAGGCATTGATCCCCGAACCCCCTTTTGAGGCGGTTTAAGTAACAGTTTATTATTACTAGAGTCGGTTACTCCACTTGAAGTTTATAGATGATATTGTTCAGCATTACGCATACAGTTATTAATCATTGTTTGAGGCATGTGTTACTCAATACAGCAACATTGCCAGTTCATACTAGTATGTTACCTGACGTAGATATGGGATGGCACAAATGAAAAAAAGCAAATACAAACAAATCAAAGGTGGCTGAGGCAAGGTGGTTTTACTGAAGGGTGATGATAACCAGTGCTCAAAGCAATGACCTTAAAACCCCTAAAGCTGGAGTAAGAGCAACGACCCGCTCTTTGCATTCCGAATCTTTTATGTATCCAGAGATTAGTAAAGGTGATCCGGAATATATTATACATCTCCGTACTCCGTAGTCATTCCTAAATTTCAATCGTAACAATTTCGAAAACCTGTTCCTCCAGCACGCATAATTTTGGGGTTCAAATAGAAAAGGGGTACTGTGAAGACAGATGACCAATCAGAGGACTGCCAAGCTGACTAATCCACATTCTCAACCTCCTCGAAACGTGGGGAAGCGACTCTCTCTGCTCTGCAGCAACTCAAGAAACCATGGGAGATCCTCCGCCTCCGCTCGATCCCGCATCCACTCCGTTCAATCTCACCGATGTCGACCGCCAGGTGCTGTCTCAAACTGACGATGAGTTCGTCTACCACGACTGGGCGGATCTTAAGAACATCATAGGTTCGTTGACACCGCATTGTTTGGAGCAACTACGGACAGTATCACTGACTCGGGCTGTCCCACGACGTAGCCTCGAATAGCCTCGAGGTGTTCCGACGAAAGCCTAGCGATCTGATCCGCTACATCGCTTGGACGAGGGACATCAAGGCCCAATATGGCTCTATAACAAACTACATCTGCCAAGAACGGCTGCATTGGGAGTTTGGCGGGACTGATCCCGCCACCCATTGCCGGAACGCGGTTCCCTTCGCAGACCCGAATGACTATAAGATTTTGCGGAATGATTGGCCCTATGGTGTTACTCCGGACGTCACACATCTCGTTGTCTGGTTGAAAAACAGCATTCCCGTCAACGCAGAAAATGGAGATATGACCGACGAATCCCGTGCATTGATCGACAGCTTCGTCTCGAAAACGTTCACGAAGAGACTGGAGGACATGTTTCCCGATGCAAAAGATAGGGTGCTGTGGTTTAAGAATTGGACCGCGTTGCAGAGCGTGAGATCTGTGGAGCATGTTCATGTTCTTGTTAGAGATGTCCCTGATGATATTATCTTCGAGTGGACCGGGGACCCAGCGAAACATTAGCCGGCCTATAGACTGGTGCTATTATGCTTAAGGATTTACGAAGAAATGACCGCTTTGGGTTGAAAATTGGGATAGTTAGATGGGCGTCCGTTCGAATATTTAGAAAGAACTTGATATGCATTTTCTTTTGCTCACCCGGGAAGGTCCTTTCACATTTATCTTCCGATGCAAATCAATGTGGATTTTTGATGAACTCCAGCTTCATGTTTCCGCTCTACTCATCAAGCCACAATCTGCGGACAGTTTGCAGATAACCATTCAGAATCAACATGCTTGAAATATGCGTCAGGCCTATGCAATGGCTGGCGTGCTAAATGACAACCCTATTTATGCGTCTGTCGGCTGTCGGATACCATTATATGAATGCCATGGTTCCGAAACAGACTAGGAGGGCAACGACCAGAACAGCCTTCTCATAGTCTATTGACCCTCCTTCGCCACCTACACAAAATCAGCGTATGAATTTCGAGCAGAAAGAATATAGAGAGAGGAAAATATGGCATTTCTCACCGTTCTTACTCCCTAATTTCGGATATTTACTTGGATTCGGCACCGCTCCGAGTGTTTTCGCAGCCTCGACTGCGACATCCGCCGTGTGGTCGGCATCCGGGTCAATCCCCACCGAAATCCAAGCCAAGATGCCATCTGAAAGGTCTTTACCCAGATATGCATATTTCACCAAAGGGTCATAGTTATTGTCAGAATGGCCCCTTGCAAATACGTCGTCTGTATTTGACACGAAGGGTAAGTGAACAGTGCTATACGGGTGGAGTTTCGCAATGTCCCTGCGGAGACCGTCCTCATAGAACAGCTGGCCCACATGGGAGATCCGTCCGGGCGTGTATGATCCGTTATCGAGGCGGGCAATGTTGCTGTGAACCATAATGTGCGTGTGTGATGGTCGATTGGTATATGGGCCTGGGAAAATCGTATCAAAGCTGACTATCCCGTCGTCATCCGTGATTTGCACTCCTCTGAGGAAATTTCTCCCCTGTTGGATGTAAGCTTATCATCATATAAAGCCAGCTCGAACGATGTTTCCTCCCTTAAGGACTTACAGCATTTGCCGGATCCTTATCCCCGCGACCATTTCCCCCCGTTATAATTCCCGAATACACGCCCGTGGCATTTGCACCCCAAGTATCCACCCCGAGCCCGCTGGCCGGCTTGCAAGTCCTCACATTGATGAATTGTATATCGAGATGCAACGGAACGCCCACTTGATCTTCGGTGAGATTCTGACGAATAAATTCCCCGGCCACATACAGCGGCCCAACCACCGTCTCCGTGGTCAGGATGCAGGAAGCATTAGTCGCAGATAGGGTTGCCGGGTCGGTGTCGATAGTCACATCCGACAAGTTCACTCGATGCGGGATCCGTTGGAATGCTTCCAGCTCGTCGAGACCTCGGGCACCTAATGTCTGTGGTTCTGCGGGTTCTGCAAAGTCTTCTTCAGCTACATTCAACGCCAGGCCATCATCATATGAAAAAATTATTGGCTCACTAACCCACCCCCGAGTTCCTCCTCGCTTTCAAATCGAGCGCCTTTTCCAACCGACGAGTGACAGATCGAGTCATCAGATCTTGAAAATGTGACTCTCCCGCACAAAATGCAAGTGCCCGCGATGCCACCACCCCTTGCGCATCGCGCCTAGCTATATACTCTGGATCATTTGGGTGAGCGTTTGCACATATGACGAAGCTGAGGAATGGACCAAGAACCGCAAATATGCGAGTCATTTTGGGACGAGGATATTCTACTGCGTTATCACTTCAGTTGGCGGGGTAGGTTGGGCGTATGATCGCTGTCGAATATAGGGGGATTTTGGATATCCTATCTTGAGACTAGAAGCCCGCACGCTTCCCTCAACGACATACTCGTAGGCCAGCTCTATCTGGTAGTTCGCGCTGTTCTTCCCCCCCAGAAATTCTACAGAACTCAACCGAACAATAACGCCACGCCCAAACTTTTGACTTGAGTGAATGGGTCGTCCCACGCTTGGGAAAATGGATCCTCAGTCAGAAACCTCAAGATTTATTCACGCAATAATGAACTAGAAAAATAACCCGAAGAAAAAGGGATAAATTGCAGGATAAAACGAGTTGAATCCCCCAAAACTACCAAAGAAATAAGGAATAAGACCATAAAATCACGAGGCCAGTCCTGGCTTGGCCGGTCGCTGTGCATGCATCGAAGGCTAGAAAAACAGGGTTGACTCTTGCGCAACCTGTGTCCCTGAAGGGGCGAATCAAAAACGATCTTATGCCGATTCTTAACTTCCCCCCTCCCCCCGAATTTCGAGCTTACCACGTCTGTTAAACTTCCCGAACCCTTGTGCTCTCCCCTGCTCGCCAGTGCCGGAAACCACCAAACGAACCACTTAGCAGCTAAAATAATCGATATATCGGGCCTTTGGTATCTATACAAGTGCTATACCTATCCCCCAGCAACGTAATGCATATTTCATCTAAGACATGCCGCGAAGTACGATTTATGTCTTAACCTCTTCGTCAGTTCGAACCTATCTATCTGAAGGATGAAACTCTATGGATGTGGTGGTTGTGAGAGGTTTGTGGAACGAGGACAGTTTGCTAGCTAGTAGCTTTCTGGGAAATATCTAACGGATTTTTTTTTATCCTGGCTATGAATGTACGACGTGACGATGACGATCTTTGTTGCAAAGGAATGATTATGGCACGGGCACTGGATGGATTTTTTTTATCGTATTAATAAGGATAGTATAGGATGAGTTGGAGAACGAACGGGAATGCAGCATGTGAGTTGTCTTGTGTTGTTGTTTCTGCATTGTTTTAGCGTGGATGGAATTAAAATCCGAGTCCTCATGGGCTGGCTTGTGTGGAAGGGATTTGTCTGCATTTGCTTATCTGGGAAATGCTGTTTCTGAAAAACCGGGTGGATAGGTTGTAGATTCGATCCTCAGAAGAACCACCGAGATAAATGGTATATAAAAACTACTATGATGGGAAGTGCCAAATATTGCAGCTTCCGCAAATTATGGACGGCAAGGGGAATTGTCATGGTGAGTGAATGAGAATTTAATTAGATACGTGCCATTCAAAGCAAAATAAACAAACAGGGATAGGAAGTTATATGAAGAAAAGGAAAAAGAAATTGGCTTCCTGCGCGATGATTAAATCGAATCCCATAGAAGCATAGCATTTAAACATCGCATGCATGATTTACCTGGCCCCGCGTTTCCACTCCCGGAACACCTGTAACTATTCACAAAAATGAGGAAAATGAAATGGAACCATATCAAAACAGGGGGGAAAGCGCCATAACGACGAGGAATGAACGAAATAGCCTGAATCCAATCATCCCGCAATTACGACTTCTGCTCCTCGACGAACTTCAACGCCTCATCTCGCGACACCACATCGATTGTACTGGCCTTGTTCCGGAAGCTGACGCCATAGCACTTCTCTGCAACGAGCAGCATCTCAGGTCGGAAGGTGGTACAGATAAACTGTCCGTTGGTTTCTTCGGATATGGATTTGAGCATTTGAGCGACGGCGGTTCGGTATTGGGCGTCTAGGTTGGCATCGATCTCATCGAAGAGGTAGAAGGGCGCGGGATCGCAGGCTTGGATGGCGAAGACAAGGGCTAGGGCACATAAACCTGCAAGTGGGATGTGTTAGATATTGTGGACTTGTTTGAGTCGGGAAAGGGGGTTATTAGGGGGGTCTATAACACTTACTCTTCTGGCCACCACTGAGCTGTTGGATGCGTTGTTGGTCGTCATGTTTGCTGTTGAAACTGACGCTGATACCGACTCCAACATAGTTCTCCACGCTGTTTCGGGCTTCCTCTTCATCAGAGTCAAGAGCGTCATCTTCATTCTGGGTGGCACGATCCGTCTTCCGCTGGATGATCAAACGGCCACGACCTGCAGGCACTAGCTTCTCGAAGACTTGTGCAAATTCACGGGATACTTGCTTGAAAGTCAATTCAATCGCGGCGTCCTTCCGGTGGTCTAGGACGGTAATCAGCTCTTCAATGGACTTTTGAGAAGAATCAAGCTCCTCCCGTCTCTTTGTTAGAGTTTCCCGTTGTTTCGTGAAACCATTGTATTGTTCAAAGGCCTGCTTGTTGACATGCGAATACTTCTTGAGGGCTTCGTTGACCTTATGCAACCGTTTAACCACGGTGTTGGAGTCGGTGTTCTTGAATTTCGTAAACGCATCGTCTGGGAGGACACCAAGATCTCGGATGTTGGCACTACATTCAGCGGCTTGTTTTGTCAGAGCAGCCTTCTTTTGCATGCTCTTCTCCATCCTTCGTTGATGCTTTTCAATGGACCTGGCCAGGTCCTCAAGCTCTCGCTTGGTATCGGCCTTTTGTTGCTCTAATTTCGCAGCTTCGGTGCTGGCCTGTTCCATTGAACTTTCGACTTCGTTTATACGTTTGTCCAGATTTTCAAGGGATTTGTTCAATTTCTTGATTTCGCGTTGGCTCTCTTTGAGGTTTCCTTGGGCACTGTCCTCACCAGCCTCAAGTTCATTGCCAATAAGTTGATCTAGCTTGGGGTTTAGATTCTCGCGCAATTCAACCTCAATGATCGATTTGCTGGTTTCAAGCTCGCTGCGACTGCTGGATAGTTCTGAGTGTTGGCTCCTGAGTTCTTGGACGAGGGAATTAAGACTTTCAAGCTTTGCCTCTTCTGCATTCGTCAGAGCCTTCTCGAAATGTGTGGACAACTCCTCCTCGTGTGCGGAGATCTGATCAGTTAGTGCTTTAACATTCACTTCCATATTGCGGAGAGCGCGTCGTTTTGCCTCAAGAGTATCCGTCTTGTTCCGGAGCATGTCGCGCTTGCTCTTGATTTCTTGGCGTAAGGGACCGTTGCTCCCTTGGAATTGCTGTCGTCTCTGCTCAAGCTTCTGCAATTCTCCCACCGCCTTGGTGATCAGCTGGTCCATTTTCTCAAGTTCTCTTCTAATCTCTGTGCCCCTATTTCTCTTGGCTTCGAGTTCATCGCGCCATTTGGTAACACCTTTGAGAGCTTCGAGACGAGATTGGCGGGAGTCATGGAAACCGCCAGTCAGGGCACCGCGTTTGTCTGATCGATCGCCCTCTGGAGTGATAGCGTTGACACCATGACTTCGGGCATACTGGGCGGCGACCTGAAGGTTGGGGCAGATGATGGTCTTGCCAAAGACTTGTTGGAAGGCCTTCTCATATGTTTTGTCGAATTGCATTTTTTCAATCATAGGAATTGTGTCGCTGGCTCTCGGTACGTTTGCAGGTTTTGGCTTGAGTCGATTGAGCGGCATGAATGTAACACGTCCCGACTTTTCCTTTTGCAATATTTCGAGTACCTTCGTAGCAGTGTCGTCCGTGTCGACAACATAGTGGAACAGGCTCTGGCCCGCGGTAACCTCGACGGCGGTGCGATACCTTTCATTAACTTCGACTAGTTCCGCAATAGTACCATACACGCCTTCGAGGTTATGTTGGCGTTTGATTCGCCGAACAGCCGCAAGTCCTCGACTCGTATTATGATCCATCATGTGCGACAAGTTTCTTTCCGCGCGGTCAAGCTCTTGTGAGGCGTTGGAACTGATAGAATCGAGCTTGGCTTCTTCTCTCCATAGTTCCCTATCTAGCCGTTAGCGTGTCTAATAATCCGAATTTAAAAGTGGATTGTATAACATACTTCCTCTGGTCCACTAACCGGTCCCGGTCATCTTTCGCACTCTGGACCTCCTGCTCGATAGAATGCATGGCATCACCTCGGCCATCAAGCTGCTTACGGAGTTTTTCCGCTTCTGGCTCTAGGAGAGCAATTTCGTTTTCTAGCTCCCTGACCTCTTCATCCGTCTGCATCCGCACGGCCTTGACCGTAGAAAGGGAGGTATAAGTATCCTGAATTTCCCGTTGAAGCCATTTATCGCGTTCCGACTTGTTTCTGAACTTGGAGTTACGGCCCTGCTTTGCGTAGAGGCGCTGTCGTGCGGTTTCCGCTTCGTCAAGCTTGGCCTTAACTGCGTCTTCTTCCTGCTTCTTTGCTTCAAATTGCGGAAGGATCTTGCTCAGCTCTTTCTCGCGGTCCTGTATCGCAGATTGGACAGCATTTAGGTCTGCATCCCGGCGAGCTTTTGCTCGTTGCGCAGCTGATTGCCCCTCAGAAAGGGATTTGACCCGCAGCTCAGCTTGCGCAAGGGTACGCGAAGTGTCGCGACGGTCCTCCTCCATCTGAGCCTTTTCCACCTTAATCAGTTCCATTGACTGTTTCAGCTCTGAAATTTGTGCTTCGATGTGCGCAATGTCGTTTTCGCCCTGAATGAATCGGTTGCGGTTCGCATCTGTATCTTCGACGCCCGTTTGGCGCTGGCCTTCAATGTTCTCGAGCGCGGAGGCGATTTCGGCCTGTTCCCGAGAATATATCGTATATTCAAGACATCGCCGTTCCCTATCTTTGTCTTGGTAATTTTTCAGCTCGTCCTTCTCTTCCTCCAGCTCCGCAAGTCTTTCGTTGATATAATCCAGCGACTCATCGATCTTCGACCGCTTATTGTTCGTCTCGTTCATAATTTTTAGCGACTCCGCACGTCGCGCCTCGTATACTTGCGTACCCGCCACCTCTTTGAGGAGGGTGAGACGTTCCGAATCCTTCATGTTAGTCAAAGTCGTGACACGGCCCTGGGGAACAATATAGTACGGGTTCGATCGTGAGAAACCAGCGGACTCGAGTAAATTCATCACATCCGCCTTGGTGGCATTTTTGCGATCAAGAGTGTATTCGTCTTTCTTCGTCCCGATAGTCCGTCTCAGTATCAGTTCCTTCCTGCCCGTTGGAAATCGCTCGTCGGAGTTATCGAATATAATTTCAACGTAGGCGGACATCACTGCTGAACCGGAACCCTCCTGCTTGGCTGTTAGTTACCTTAGTCACCCCTAGCAATTGTATATAGTGTGCATGACGCGTACATGCAGCAAAGCCTGCCTCTCCTCCCTCCCCATATGAGTATACGCATCGCTGAGCACGAACCGAATGGCCGCGAAGAAATTACTCTTTCCCGACCCATTGCGTCCGACGATGACATTGTGCTTCGGAGAAAACGGTTCTATCACCGTTTGATCTTTGTAGCTGTAGCGTAGAGAGAACCTGTTAGTCGATCCCCTCGTAAATTACAGAGGAAGCGCCGCGTCACTCACCTCTTAAAGCCCTGGATGATGATCTGTTTGATATACATCTTGCGCCTGGCGGATCACGCTGCGGGAAAATAGCGTTTACTGGGGGGATGGAATCACCATGCGACGCAGATGATGCAACAGAACCGGCCGCGATGACGGGTGGGAGGCGACGGTGGTGCAAGATGCGGCGGGCAGAAGTGAATCTTTTTGTCCAAGTGAATGCGTTGAGGTCGGGTTGGGATAGGCTGGACGCGTTCCGGATTAGGCAATTAGGGCTTGCGCGTGCCTGGAGGGGCCGGAACCGGCCAAATGTTTTCGCGGTGGTAAAATACGTCACACTCGGTACGCGGTAAAATACGATATTTTCGACTGAGGGGCAACCACCTGGAGCTTTTATCTTACACACTAGGGACACCACTTCAGGGGATTTCGTTTTCAAAATGGCTGCGAATGTTACGGCGATGGCATCTGCTAGGGATAATCCCGCTACTCCCTTGAGCGAAAATGCCATAAATCCTAGCACAACAGAGCTCCCAGCTAACCCCGCGGCGGGGGGTGCTGAACAGCAGGAAGAAGAGGACGAGGAGGAATACTACGATGATATCTTTGCTGAAGACGACCTTGACGAAGATGACTTTGGCTCGTCCAATCCCGCAGACCTTACAAAGTCATACAACCGACAGCGCAGACTAAATGAGCTCTCCGCAAACCCAAATGCTCCCAAGTGGACATATCCCAAAAGCAACCCCCAGAAACCAACAGTAAACACCCAAGCCCATGTCGACGACCAGATTTCTTCTCTATCACGACATACCGCCAAACTACGACTCGATGACCTGCAATCAGGACTTGGAGCAAAGGGGGACAGGGGCGCAGACAAGAGCGACCGCGCAACATCCGAGCAGGTCCTTGATCCACGCACCCGCATGATCCTGCTACAGATGATAAACAGAAACGTCGTCTCCGAAGTCAACGGATGTCTTTCCACAGGCAAAGAAGCAAACGTCTACCACGCCGTCTCCTACCCAGACTCGGACGACAGCGAACCCCTCCAGCGCGCCATCAAAGTCTACAAGACAAGCATATTAGTCTTCAAAGACAGAGACAAGTACGTCACGGGCGAATTCCGCTTCCGACAGGGCTACAACAAATCCAACAACCGCGCCATGGTCAAAGTATGGGCGGAGAAAGAGATGCGGAATCTCAAACGTCTCTACGCGGCCGGCATCCCCTGCCCCGAACCGCTATATCTCCGCCTGCACGTGCTAGTCATGGGATTCCTAGGAAACTCCAAGGGCTTCGCGGCCCGACGGCTAAAGGACGTCGAGCTCACAGGCCCAGACCCGGAAGAACAATGGCGCTCCCTCTACATCGAGCTCCTCGGCCACATGCGCACCATGTATCAGGAATGCCGACTCGTCCACGCCGATCTGAGCGAGTATAACATCCTCTACCATAAGAATAAACTCTACATCATCGACGTCAGCCAGAGCGTTGAGCACGATCACCCGCGCAGCTTGGAGTTTCTGCGCATGGATATTAAGAACGTCACGGACTTCTTCCGACGGAAGGGCGTCCACACGCTTCCTGAACGGACGATATTCGGCTTCATCACGGCCTTTGATGGGCCGAAAGCAAGCCCCGGATCGACTGAGATGGCTGACGCGATCGAGAAGTTGTTTACGACTAGAGATGAGCAGGGTGATGAAGATGCAGCTGATGGAGAGGGAAATGATGAGCTAGACACCGCCGTCTTCCGCCAACAATACATCCCGCAGACCCTCGAGCAGGTCTACGATGTTGAACGCGACGTCGAGAAACTCCGCAAGGGCCAGGGCCAGGACCTCATCTACCGCGAACTACTCGCGAACAAGGGCGATAACCGGGCCAATAATAAGGCGGAGGAAGAGGAGGAGGAGGGGTCTGACGCGTCCGGTGGCGTTTCGTTGTCAGATGAGGGTTCTGAGTCCGGCGAGGAAGTTGACCCCTTTGCTAAGAAGGCGCCTCGTGGGAAGCGGTTTGAGGATAAGGATGCGAAGAGGGACCATAAGAAGCTTGTGAAGGAGGAGAAGAGGGAGGCCAGGGCGAAGAAGATGCCGAAGCATATTAAGAAGAAGCTTATTAATGCGTCGAAGAGGAAGTAGGGGGGTTTTGTTTTTTGGTGGGATCTGGATTTTTTTTAAATGTTTGTGTGTCTTTTGTTTGGCTATAATGAGTTTTTTTGATGAAAGGGAATATGGGTTAAAAGATATAGATGCATTGTATCGCTTTGCATTGGTTGGGCTGCCGGTTCCTAATGAAATGAAATAGCATGATGTGACGTTATATACGCATATAGATGGAAATAAAGGGACTCTGCTACACATAACTATGGCTGTTATTATTTCTTTTCTTAAATTGCTTCCTTTCCAATGATCACCACACAAACAACTATTCATCTCATGCTGCTTGCTATCCCTCAATGGAAGCCCAAGCGATGATTAAAAAAACCAAATGACAAGACACAGTGAATAATCCCACATCCAACCAAAAAACATAAACCTCATCAGAGCTCTCTTTGATCCTCATTCCCTCCCTCCCTTCCATCGCAATTCTCGTCATCACCACTACCACCGCATCACACACCCCCAACCCCTCAAATACACACCTGACGCTCCACAAAGGACGCAACAGATCCAACAGCCATCACAAGGACAAATAAACAAGCCAGAATACACTATCCAACGAAGAATAGGTATACTGTGCCCACCTATCTGACTATGGCTGTGGATCTGACTGCATGGTCCGGAGGCGATGAGCATGTAGATGGGGGATGGAGATTAGATATGATGGGGTAAGGTGATGGGAGAGTGCGCTGGAGAGGGGAAAAGGTTGGAGCCAAATTTTGTAGGTAGATTGTTTGGCCAGGTTAGAGTTCATCATTTGGGGTGTTGGATTGGGTGGTAGGGAGAGAGACAGCGCCGGGTGGATGGCGAGGGGGCTGGCATGATGAGAGCAAGAAAGTGGAGAGAGTGAACCTTCGAAAACACCCACTGCATGCAAGATCGGCTGCGACATTTCCTCGCATAGGCATGGCGTAAGTAAGTTTCAGTTGAAGGATATTTTCCACCTAAAATCTCTATAATACATACCCAAATCCACGACATAGATAGACGGCGTTATATCTGGGCCAAAAGTGTACTCTCGTCAAGTCGGTGAAAGTCTCGACCCCTTTCTTCGAGAGTTAACTCTCGTCAAAGCTTTCTGAATAACATGTTTTGGGAGTGCTGGTATGCTATCATCGTCGTCACCGTACATAGTATCGCGCCCTACATGGGCAGTATCCATACCAGTAGCGGGGTGCTCATCAGTCCCCTCCGCTGCCCCATTGCCCGGATCCTCCGACTGGGTTTCAACCGGTAACGCCTCAGCCCCTTCCAATCTGCCACCGGAAACCCTCGTAAACTCGACTCTGGCAGGACATCTACTCAGTCCCGGCCAGATATCCGACGGCAAGAAGTCGCCATATTCTGCGCGAAAATTCTCACGAGCTTGTACATCCTCATCGTACAATTTATCCAGCTTGACTTGTGTTTCTTTGAGGATTTTATCAACGTTGGATCGTGCTGCCTTGCGGCGGGCACCTTCGATGATCAGCCTATCGTAAGCGTCCAGGAATCCTTGGTAGAGCCCACGCAGGCCTTCCAGCTCTTCCATGCCATTCTGAATGTGCCCATGTTCTTCCTTCCAGACCCGGGTAAAGGCGTGGGCCTGAGCGATGTAATCAGCCAATTGTGACGATGCCACTGTCGACAAACGGTGGAAAATATCAGTCGTCGATGCATAGACTGAATTAAGCGCGTCACGCTGTTCTAACACTCTGTCCAGTGTTGTTTCCATCTCAGAAATGCGGTCTTGGATTTCGAGCACCACATCCTCCGCTTCTGAGGCGTCCTTGGTTAGCACTTGTAACATTTCCTGATATTCCGTTTCAGTTATTGGTTCTAGAGGCGCCTGGAGGGTGCCGCTGCCATCACCCTCTTGAATTCTATTTCCAACGCTCACACCTACATCGACGCCGGTTGGCAAATCGCCTGTGATGGAACGGGCCGCTGCCCCGCCACCTTCTGTGTGTTTCACTGCCGTGACACAAAGATCGAAATGCCGAACGAGAGATTCGAGAAGGTCGGCCATATCCTGGGCATGGGCTTCTAGGGAACGTAAAAGTTCCGGAATAAGCGACGGGGACGGGATGCTGATACGTGACGCGGATGGTGAAGATAATGACAGGGAAGAAGAGGAGCCCAAGCGCTTTTTAACAACGTCACGGTATTTGCCTAGGGCTTGCTGAATGGAATGAATGTCGTCGTCAAAAGCACGGTTCGACCGGTCTAGTTGGGCTTGGGCAGCGTTGGTGTTATCAATCGAGCCTTTCAACAGAGATTGGAGATCCTCGACACCACGATCATCGACAAAATCATAGAGAGATTTTGGCTCCTCTCCGGCAGGCCTAAATGCAGTCTCCACTGTAGTATGTCGCAGTACATCAAGAGTCTCGCTTAGATGGGCATCAACTGTGTCCAGCTCCTTCAAGGCAGCAGCAAACTCTGAGCGCCCACGGTGAGCTACCCGCTCTACCTCTGTTCTGACGCCATATAGCAGCTTAAGTTGCTCATCTAAACCCCGTCGAAGAAATCCTGTTTTGGATGATACGATGACGCTCTCTTCCAGGGCAGCCCGGGCTGTTGTGACAATCTCATTCGCCCGCCATACATGATGGATTGACGAAAGTGATCGTTTTGCGGCGACCAAGTGCGAGACAAGGACTTCGAGTTCGGGCTGCTGGTGGGAAAGGCCAGCCTCCGCGTCCTCCGTTTGGTCAGCGCTCAAATTGGGCGGATATGCTGTTGGAGGCGCCATGGTGCAATATTAATAATAGTTAGGGTTGTAAAAATTGTGCCACATTCAACACTGCCTTGATCAGGCCCGTCGCGGTCCAGGGTATGTAGCAGCCACGATCAATGAGACAATCAGTGGATCCTGGGACATCCCAATCCTAAACAACGAAAGACAGTGGTGCCATCCTGCTGGATTATTAGCTGAGGTCTTGTGTGCCAGATGTGCGCCCAGGAAGCAGATACGGTCATCAACGACGGAATGATGGCGCAAGATCGCACATTCTGGGGATAGAAACCCAGGAGGCAGTTCGAAGACCGTACTGGAGAGATGATAAATAAACGCCATCCATAGACACCGGTTTTGTATGTAATCCCAAGAACCTTAACGGGACAAGGGCCAGCAAAACGCTCTAATTGCTCGAACGACATCCAATTGCATGGACTGAATTGGGCAGGGATATCATATGATGCGATGGAGTGCTCAAAGAGACGGGCAGGACATACCAAAGGACTGCGATTTTGCCTCCAGGATCCTCAGCTGGGGTCGAAATGACAATAAAAACAGGCGATATCGGGCAGCAGATGAGTATCAATCAATCCTCTGGGCGTCTATCCCGCGGTAGTGGAGCTCGGTAGCAGCTGTGGGAGGCGATAGTGCTGGACCCAGAGCGGGCTTATTAGGGCATATAAAGATAAATGGCGTCAACGAGACGGCCCCAAGGTACTCAATAAGCCACCGCCAGGAATACAGCAGTCTCTACTCGGCCTATCTCCGACTCCTGAGCGAGTGTGAGATGCGTTGAAATTGAAGTTGAGGTTGAAGCAGACAAAGCACAGCTCACGTGGTGCAAAATCCCGCCAAAATGACGAGCTCAGTCTGGTCACATGACGTGGCTGAAATAGACCGCGCTAGGCCCAGAACAGACTAGCTCGCTATGGCACCAGATCCGCCGCCATCGCGTCAGTTTGGTGGCAATCTTCGTCCAGACAAGACTTCAACAACGGCGGACTCTGCTTTTTATATCTTGCTCTCCGGCTGCCAGATAGCTAAGAGGGCCATGGAGAGAACAGCCGCTGCAAAAGGAACAGAAGGCGCTGCATAATCCAATCCCTTTACCTCCGCCTTTTCTCGGAATTATCTTTATCGACTCCCCGCTTACCCGCCTCCTCCCCCCCTTCTCACCGTCTCTTCGACTCCATTTGACTCCTTGCTGCCGCTAAGCATAACTCGCCAGGTTCTTCGCCCTTTTTCACGCCCAATATCAGCTCAGGCCCTGGTCCCCCGTCCTCTTTGTTCCTGGAAATTACCGCCAATCCTTCCATCCCCCGTGTCAGAACGGCCACCACTTTGTATAAAAGCCATTTCTTCCCCTTCCGGTCCCGCCTTGAGGACTGCAACAATGGCTTCGAATTATGTTGCTGGCCAGCACTCTGTGCCCATTGATGGGGATACTGCCGCTCACGACTTCCCAGACCACCAGCCTGAGTCACCCCGAAAACGCAGAAAACTCTCAGAATCTTCGCCCGCTCCAGCATCTTCCAGTTTAGCCTTATCGACAGGGCATACTGCGGCGTCGCAATCAGCCTATCCAGACCATTTTGATGATTTAGTTGCCAATGATAACACCGACGCAAAACCTTCGTCCAACTTAGCAGACAAAAACATTGCCCCGTTCCTCACCAGACACATCCGCGACCACTACGCTCCGATGAATCGATTCGAGCCCACGGAGAGCGAGAAGATACCGCGGAACCCGAATTCCAGGTACTGCTATCGGCATAGACCGGACTTAAAATGTAGACGACAAGCGGACGAGTTGTCCATGGACCAGATGCAAAGGGAACTTCAAACATTGTCGCAAGGAGATCAGCAAAGCATTGCCCATTTTTGGTCCCTTTTCTCCGCCGCTCCGTCAAAGCACCGCAACCTGATGCTTCAGGGTGTACTTGCTCAGTGCTGTTTCCCCCAACTCTCATTTCTATCTGCAAGTGTGCGGGACTTGATCAGGATCGACTTTCTCTCAGCACTTCCAACCGAGATATCCTTCAAAATCCTATGCTACCTCGATACAGCTTCCTTGTGCAAAGCCGCACAGGTCTCCCATCGGTGGAAGTATCTGGCTGACGATGATGTGGTCTGGCACAGAATGTGTGAACAGCACATCGATCGCAAGTGCAAGAAGTGCGGATGGGGTCTTCCGCTGCTGGACCGCAAGCGACTGAGGGATTCGAAGCTCCAGATGCAGTTGCGTGCTACCGGGCAAGGTTTGAAACATGGTCCTTCAAACGCCATCACTGAAAAAGACCATGACGTCGAAGTTTCCGAAAATCAACTCACAGTTGCTCCCAAGAGACCACACTCCCCAGTCAATTCGGAGTCAGGAGACGAGGACTTCTTCAGGGCCCGGTTTCGACCTTGGAAGGATGTCTACAAGGATAGGTTCAAGGTTGGCACCAATTGGAAATACGGTCGTTGCACGACAAAGATATTCCGGGGGCATACGAACGGGGTTATGTGCCTGCAGTTTGAAGACAACATCCTCGCCACGGGATCGTATGATACCACCATCAAAATCTGGGATACTGAAACCGGCCAGGAACTACGTACCCTCCGTGGTCATCAATCCGGAATCAGATGTCTTCAGTTTGACGACACCAAGTTAATCAGCGGCAGCCTCGACCGAACCATCAAGATCTGGAACTGGCGGACTGGAGAATGCCTATCAACTTATACCGGCCACCAAGGCGGGGTCATCTGCCTCCACTTTGATTCAACCATCCTCGCCTCAGGATCGATGGACAACACCGTCAAGATCTGGAACTTCGGAGACAAGTCCTCGCGAGTCCTCCGCGGACACAGAGACTGGGTCAACTCTGTCAAAGTCGACACCGCCTCGCGCACTGTATTTACCGCCTCCGATGATCTGACAGTCCGCCTCTGGGATCTTGATACGGGGAATTACATCCAATCCTACGAAGGCCACGTTGGCCAGGTGCAACAAGTCCTACCTCTTCCCCGCGAATTCGAATTCGAAGAACATGACGCCGAATGCGGCGATGACGGCCAGAGCACAACATCCGGCGCAGCGGATTCGGAGTTCGAATTCCATCACCACCACCACGGACCCACATCCGAACAGCGTGTCGCCTCCCCACCCCCATCCTCAATGTGTCCATCCTTCGACTCCATATTCAGGGACGGCCGACCCCCTCCGCCTCGATACATGCTCACCGCCGCACTAGACTCCACACTTCGTCTCTGGGAAGTGCCTACCGGCCGATGCCTGCGGACCTTCTTCGGCCATGTTGAGGGTGTATGGTCGATTGGAGCCGATACTCTGCGACTTGTCTCCGGTGCTCAAGACAACATGGCCAAAGTCTGGGACCCGCGTACCGGCCGGTGCGAACGGACGTTCACAGGACATTCCGGGCCGATCACTTGTGTTGGATTGAGTGATAGTCGCTTTGCGACTGGGAGCGAGGATTCGGAGGTCCGTATGTATAGCTTTAGGAGCTAAGAGGTGTCTCGTGTCATGTGTTGTATTTTTAATATCGTTATGTTGGTTGAATAGGGGCTTTGTTTTGTTTTGCTTACCTTGGTTTGGGGTTATTTATTCCTTTTGATATGATATATCCGTTACCATGTCTCGTACTCATTTTCACTAAATTTTATACCCGTTTTAATCGATGATTCAACGTGGATGTGTGTGTGATTATTCTATCCCCCCTTTTTCTTTGGTTATGTTAACACCCTTCTTTCTGTCTGTCCATATTGACCTGCCTCAGTTTTCTGACGGGCTTGTTTATGAATATAGATTGTTTTGATATGTTAGCTATGAGATAAAGTAATTAAAACATGTGTGAAATAAAAAATCTTATTCTCTTTGAATTCTTTTCATTCTCTTTGATAATGAAGGTGTATAAATGTCCAATATATTATCCAATACATAAATAAATACACACACCATTATGAATTCATTGACGAATGAATAACTGAGCATGCCTGTCTATAGTTATCATTAAAAGCCCAAACAAACCCACCCACCCTAACTTTGTACAAATAGAAATATATAAGTGCCCCCATTGAGTACCATACGGGCTGGACAAGGGACTGGGTGTAGAAGGGGCAAATACAGGGGATACCTATGAGTAAGTGGTGTGGGATAGGAGAGCTTTGTTAGGGTTGTGTGAGGTTATCATTATAGGGGAAGGGGAAGTTGTGTGGTGTGGCACGGATAGATAGCTGCCCGCCTGAATGAATAGGCTCATTCATTCTATCACCCCCTGAATTATCTTCATGGCCAGGTGTTATAATCTATCTCTAAAAAAAGTAAACGAACAATAAGTAAAACTTTAATAAAAGAAAACCATATTATTTCCCTGCTCAGGTTAATCTACATAGTAAAACAGCTCATTCTCTACTTCCCCTCTTTATGCAATGGAATGGTATAAATAGGGGAGATGTACCTGCCACCCTGCTACCTTCGATATTCCCTCTACTTACCGTATACGTCCTCTGCTTCACAGTCTACCTCCACGGTTCTGATATAAAAACCCTCCACCACCTCATACCAAGCTGATCATCCACCTACTACCTCCCCTGCCTAGCTCGCCCAGGTTCCTCGAGTTATCGAATAGAAGGAGAGAACAACATAAAGACGACGAAAAACCTACATTCCCACCAAACAGGGAGCAAAGGAAGAAAAATGGCCAACCAAGCTGATTCCACCACCACCACCACCACCACCACCACCACCACCGCCGCCGCCGCCGCGACGATGGCAAAGGAGAAAACGAACCCGGCTAAGAATCCACCACCTAACTCAGTGCAAGATCAGTGTTTGGAACATTCCCATGGATCAACGACTAGAGACGCGGGGACGCCCGCAATAGACGCAGTATTGCAGCAACATACCAAGCGCCGGTATCAAGGGGAAGCAGCAGCGAGGACGCCCGCCGGGTCTACATCAGGCGCGATAAAGTTGCCGGAAATTTCCCAGGGGCAGCGGAAGCAGCAAGTCGGCAACACGGAGACCACTGAAGGATCCGTCCCGGGCCCCAAACTGCGGTTGAAAGGCGGTGGCGACAACGGTAGGATCCGGACACGATCTAGGAGACTATCACGCCGTGAGCGTGGATGTTGTATTATCTTGTAGGTTGGTTGTTTTGTGGGGGGTGTTGGATGGAGAAGGGTCATGGATAGATATGGGGGGGTTTTTCCTGGCTGGATAGTGGCAAAAGTGATATGTAGTACCAACTAAGCTCAGATAAAGAAATCATAGAATGTGTTCTTGTGAATCGATATGGCAAGTACCCTGTGTACCCTTAGGGTCAAGAATTCGCATGAACCGTCTCCTTCACCGTGGAAGGATCCGGATGAACGAAGTATATAATGGGATGGGAAGCTTCATATCTTGTCTTCGTCATTCATCAATCATCACTCGTCATTTCATATTGATCTTTATCATATTCGTCAGAAGCACCGATAGACTGTGCAAAGTCAGGACCGCCTCAAAAAAATCAACACCGGGACCAACCACAGCTATCACGAGACTATCCGGAAAAACCCCCACGGAACAAATATGCCGCGGTCGCCCAATCCTAATTTGGTATGGGTAATAGGTGGAGAGCCGGATACGAGACTGGCAAGGAGGTCAACCGCAGGGACACCTGGGACGGGAGGCAGGCCCCAGACCAGTATGGGTCATACACAAAACAGAGGAACCCGGTCGCAGTCCGCGCAAGGCAGGCCACAGAGCAGTTCGGGCCGTACACAAACTAGAGGAAACAGGTCGGGGTCCGCGATACGCAGGCGGCAGTCCAGTGCAGGAAGGGCAGACAACAGGAGAAGCGAACCGCCAGGCGAGGACATCGAGTTGCGCCACATGGAGCTAGTCCAATATGACGAGGAAGTCGCGGAAGATCGTTTGGGGGAGATTTTCCCCGATATTCCTGTTACCGGGAGATACTGGGAAACGCCAGTCCAGCACACAGCCGTCTCACAGCACAATTACCCAGGTGTGGCCGCTTTCTTGTCAGACTTTCAAAGCCAGCGACGAGGACAGGATATTTGGCCAGACGGGGTTGCGCATTACGACCAGAATAGACGAGATAATCCGTATGCGCTGCCACATCCGAATGTGCAGCATCCTCCACGGATGCAAACTCGCAGGTCGCCATCTGTCGAACCGACCATGCAGGCAAATCCACGAGCACAGAGCGTCAGACGGAATTCGAAGAAAAAGAAATCAGATTCTTGTTGTACCGTCATTTAGGACAATAAGTGGAGCATTTAGTCGGGACAGAGAGGATGGCTGAGGGACGGGTTGGCTGTGAGATACCCCAGGAGCTGATAGGGAGGGAACCAGGTCCTCCTTTTTGTCTGAGAGAGTTTTTTCTGATTTTCTGCCCACCCCCTTGTTTTTGAATTATACGGCGTTCTAAGGACGATGTGGATGGTGTTATGAATGGAACACTCATTTGGTCTTGGTTCTGGTGAGATTGTTCGACATTTCGGGTGAGCCTGGTGCACTAGCTAGGCCTAATTTATAGAATTTTAGTTGCAATATTTTCTCCAACAATGGAACATGGGTGGGGTATTGATTGATTTGGAAATAATCATAAGAAAAATGAACCAAAGCAAGCCAACATGCATCATATTCCACTGGTAGAATTGCAGACCATTCTTTTCCGCGAGAATGTATAGGTCTGCTTCTTCCTCGCTTCAGTGGTAGTAATCTCTATACGTCCGTCCTAGTCGCATATGCACTCTATAAAAGTGTGGTGTGTAAGTAAGAATTCATCACTATAAGGGACTATAGGGTGGTTACCACTTTGATCCAGGATACAGAGCCATTGTACGGTCTCTCCCGCTTGGCACGGTTGGTACGACATGTCGATTTTGTAGAGTCTAGGGATGCTATAAGGGGATGCTTTTTGTTAGGTTCTTCCCTTATTTTCCACGTCGCTCTTCCCGGTCAATCCCTTCATCGACTATTTCCGAAAGCTAGAAAGTCGAAGGCAAGTCGTACCAACGAAACCAGCGGAAGAAACCGTATAAGCCCCCACGGCAGCTGATGGGTTTTGGAAATATCCCGTGTCCAGTGGTAGTTTCATTTCCCCAACAAAATGGACTGCGCTAAATGGACAACTGTAAAAGGAGAGTGATTGGGGGCAGCATATCATGCTCAGGCGTCATCACTCATGACGATGATAATCATTGCATCAGAACAGAGCCAATACCAAGCATTAATAAATGGATCCATCCGCAAAATTTGCCACACTTCGGAATAGCAAAGGCATATACCCTTCCGGGAGGAGGCAGTGGTTTGAAGCTGCAAGTTTGAGGGCGTTGGAGAAATCCATTACCAGTCAAGTGCACATGCACACGATCGTACCGTTGCTGTCATCGAAGTCATCCAACCTGAGGTCTCAATCACACACAGCTATCCTGGCACAAGGCCAGAACCAAGGAAGTTAATATAGCCATGGCTCCCCAGTATGGCTATGGTATGTCGGTATCACAAGGTCCCTGGCTGCGCATAAGAGGCCGCTCTAACAGGCAGCGGAAGTGTGATGAGATGGCCGCGGGGCAGAGAGAGAGGGGAGGCGACTGGGCGAAATGAGAACGGGAGCGGGAGATAGATGAGTCGAAGGAAGAAAGATGCTGGGATAAGGATGCCAAACGGGGAAGCTAGATGATGAGAAGGTAAAGGACGCATCAAAGTGAAAAAACACCGAAGTCTCGGTAAAGCAGGACCAGGTAGCAAATGAGCACAAAAATGAGACAAGCAAAGACGCAGAGTGGCTGGAGTAAGGTATAAGGATAGAGATCTAGTTGGGAGGCTGACGCAGGAGCAGCATTCATATTTATTCTGCCAGAGCGAGGAATTTGGGTGCTTGCTGGGTGTACAAGCTGGTCGGGGTACAAGGTTAAGTTACGCCATTCTTGGTCTTTCAAGGTTCTGTCTCACCGTCATGGCGAATGGTTGCTGGATGAACGATTGCTGCGCCAATCGTGGTATATTCACTTGGGATTGTTGCATCAAGAGGTATCACTGCTGGTTAGTGTCAGCAGGAACCTGAACCATCTGCTGAGCTGGTGATGACATGATGATTTGCTGCATTTGATTTTATATCTGTTGCGGGCTGTTTCTGGAAATTTTCCAGAGGCACTGGATGAAGCTTGACTGGCGTCTTTGCAGAATCCTCCTCCCTTGTTCTGCTTTGTTTAAATCTCATACCTTGGACACTTGATCCTTCAAGTTTAATGCTTGGCCTGTCTAGCTTGTTAGTTATCTTCAACTCTTTAAAAGCATGAGTAGGCAGAGGGCAAAAAGATATAAACATGAAAGTATGAACTAACCCAACCCAACCTGTATCAAATTGCATTCGCCTCTCCCCGCCTAACCCGCGGCCTATCCCACGCAGCACGCAGGCATCAATCCACACCCATCGCTTTTGTCGAAAACATACTCGCAAAGGTATCCCATCCCCTCCTCCTCATCATCCCAACCCAGCACACCCGTGATCTATCAGATCAACCCATTTCACGTTCCTATAGGCCCTTTCCGATAACTTCCAATAGTACTAGCTACCGGGACGAAGACCTTCAAGGTCGTGTCAGTCCTCAGCCAGCCAGGCACGCCAGCGAATACTGGTATCGATTAGTATCATCGTGCTAGCAGCATGGAATTGCCGATGTATACTATCATATTTAGTATGATAATATCAATCGAACTTGAAATTGACGGAAAATATATTGTCGGGTCGATGGAAAAAGCGTCCAAGCATCGAAGTGGTTGGTTTGAGGTTGTTGAGTCGATGGGGAAGAAGGGAGGGCGGGCCCGAGCACCCGCCCGGGTCATGTGATTTACGCCCCCCTTCCGGCTGGCCAAAAGGGTTCAAGTTGGCTTGGAATGAGGGTTGGCTTGCTTGTTCGTTGAAAGATTATATTTACTCCTAGAGTTATTACTACTTGCTACTCCGTCATATACGTGCAATTTTTATTCCTGTGGGGTCCTTATAAGATTAGCGAACCCATCACATCTGCGTACTCTAGGTTCAATAGTAATACAGAAAGTTCAATCATTCACTACATCCTATATTTGTATTTATCCGCGTTATACCGTTCGTAGGGCTCTTACTTACATCCGGATGGATTCAGTAATAATAAATAGAAAGCGTGTAAAACAAGAAAGAAGAGCAGCCCGTAAGAACTCCACCATACAAAGCCCCGGTCAAACCACCGCACCGCACACCATATCCCCACCACTTCCTCCTGCCCCCTAAATTCTCACATTCCCCTCCTCCCTCGCAGCCGCCATCTTCACCCTTCTCCGATAATGATCCCGAAACTGCATCCGCCCAAGCGTCCCATACCCCACCGCAATAAAAAACAATACCGCCCAAGCCCCAGTAATAATCAACCCAGTCGGGAAAATCCCCAACGTCGTTCCGGGAAGTACAAACTCCGTCGCTGCAGCGATGATGGCGGGTAGTTGGACATTGGCTTCGGGGATGGTGATGTTTGTCGGGGTCTTTTCGGCATTCATGAAGAAGCCGGCGACGTAGGAGATAGTGTCGGATGAGAAGGTCGTGCGGACGGGTTGGTTTTGCGAGTTTGTCGCGCCAATGGTTATGTTTGGGATTAGAAGGACGCGAATGTTGTCCCTGTGTAATGGTGTTAGATATGGTTAACCTGCACGGATAAGTGGGATGGCTGTGATAAGGCGGGTAGGCGACGTACTGTGTCAACTTATCAAGCTGCAGAACGGAGGATATCTGTCCGAAGTGTCTGAATTCCTGCAACAGGGCCATGTCCTCTTGGTTGCCCATTTCCCCAGCAAGACGGCGCGGATCAGAAATTGTCGCTTGCGGTATATTCACTTGCAGTGTGTACTCTGACGGCGGGATCCCTGCAAACTCATCCACGGGGTCTCTGACTTGATACAGTCTGATATCCGCCTCAAAAGCACCGGTCGTGTTGTCAAAGATTGGAACGTTAAAGCAGGCTGCCATGCCCGAGGGATTCACCACGTTGGTCAAATTGGATAAAGCATTGAGACAGGCTGTTGTGGCTTCGGCATTGAACTCCTGCTCATCGAATGGTGCTGCAGTAGTTTCCGCTGGAGGGTTTTGTCCCGTTGGTGATTGCTCTGGAGCATCCGATTGCTGAGGCACTCTCTTTTCTAGCCCATATCCATCGGCTATCAGGTCGAGGGCATTGCGACGAACATCCTCATGGAGGGTGGCAGACGTATGGAAGAATGGATGCTCCAAGAATTGTTTTGCGACGACTGGATGGGTGGAGGCGATCAGTGCGAGACCATATAAGGACAGCGATGATATTCGCATCGCGGTGACAGTCTATTATGTGTAAAAACTGCGAATGCTAGAATATTTTATTGGAAATATCGTAGATAGTATTAGGTTCGTAGCAGGGTATGCAGGCCATCAAAATGCAAACGTAGAGAATAGAGAAGCCGCCGACCAGCAGCGTCAGGCAATGTGGATAAAGGTGTTCATCTACACAGTATTAGCAACTCAACTCCCTTCCCTTGGAGAGATAACGGGACCGATAATTAGTTACCACTTACAGAAATGGAAATTGGCCGGCCAAGTGGTTAACGAAAGAAAGAAACTGCAGAACCAAAACGCTGCATGGGAGAAAAGGATAAAACACAGTTAATGAGAGCAAGGAAAAGAAACAAAAACTGAGATTATACCCTGAGAAATTCAGTAAACCTCTACGAAGTCCTCGCGGACGACTTATGACTTAACGATAGGGCGAGGGGACGCCGGGACAGACACTGTCAGACGCGCAGATCCGAGCCCGTTCCACGGAAAGGCTTTTGCCTCAGATGCTGTCTGACGCGCATCATGAACGGAGCCAGATTGGCGACACCAATTGGGCCTCGCATTCAGCGACCGAGCAAATGAGAACGCTCAGCGCGACCTGCCATGCAACATCTGACGTCGCGAATACCCGGAAACCTCAAAATAGGTCATCTCGGGCGCCATCCGACCACCCAGTCGTCCTGCTTGGTCCTTGGCCCAAACACCCTGGTCAAACCCTGGTTCCAAGATTATTCATGCTTCCAGGCACGGTGCACAGATTGCGCTCTTCAGCGGCCCCTCCACGGCGCTGGCCAATAGCAGTGGAGAGATGGCCCGAGCGATCTCGAAGCTGGCAGCAGGGGAGCATCCTGGACCAAGCGTTGCAGGGCCGCAGCTGAGGTCTGCAACATGGGTTACAGGGCCAGACGGAGGGTGTTGCAAGGATGGGGCTGAAGGGATGTCGTTGGACGCCGCAGTGTGTCAGTCGGCGGCTAGGCTAGTTTGGGACGAGGGAGTAAGGGCATGATTTGGGGTCAGGTGATTATCCTGCCCTCATCTCATCTCATCTCCTTTTTCAGATGAACCACGACGGTTATCACAAGAGAATAATACCAGCAAATATCCCGATATTGAAGTAGAAAGGTATTTCCTTTCTTTTCTTGTTGTTATTTTCGTCCATCTACCATCAAGCAGAATCTCAAGCGTTTTCGTCAAGTCAGGGTTGGACAAGCTGAGTCTGTATGCGCCGAACCCCTGGCCGGCGCCAACAGCTTCCCGATTCCTCACGGAGATACGGATAGTTAGTGCATCACTCCTCAAACTTGACGCATGATAACCCTGGCTACAGTATCCACTTGACACAGGGCGACAACCAGGAATGAGATTGTGAAGAATGCGAGTTGCACGGTTTAAATTGCACGGTTTAAATCATGGGCGCCAACCCCCACCGCTTCCACAACGCAACGGATATTCGGATTCTGGGAGTTCCCGCTCTCATCAACCCAGGTTGATAATAATAATATTACTTTATTCCATGGGCTGCAATAACCATCTTCCTTTGCCTTGGAAAAGAAAAATTCCATCGATGACTGAGAGGAGAGCTCACGGACAGTTACTACAGCAGTCGAACGCATGGGGTTTGATCCATGTCTCATGGCCCATGGGGCACGTCAACGCCAGCCCCCTGCAACCTGAGTTCAATTCAGCCAATTTAGCCCAACTCCTCCAACAAAACCTGACCCTCTGCATGCCTATCCGCATTAATGCAGACGGGCATGGTCTCTCAAAATCTCATTCAATCCTCCACGCTGCAGACAATTGTCAAAATGGAAACTATGCGCCAGCTCGTCCAGTTCCTGCTTATCCATATCCTTAAAAAGCGCCGCGAACTCATCCTGGAACGTCCGCGTTAGATAAACGTGGATAATATTGCGCTGGATATGTCGCTCAGCTCCCCAGATGGTCGGATACGTCTCTCTATTGTTCGGCTGGACCTTGTCAATCCATTTCGTAAGAGGCGCAATGGCAGCATCCGCTTCGGGGGCGGGATGGATTCCCCAAGCATCGAGATTCAGGTCTCGTTTCTTGAGCAGGAAGGACTGAATTGTTCTGTTCCATTTGCTATCTGGGTTCGTGTAGATCATGCCTTGCACGCCGATGTCCTTGTACAGCCAGATGGACCAGGAGATTTTATACTTATCGTAGATCCGGAGCTGCTCGCCGAGAAGGTTGTAGCGTTCTTGATTTGTGATGTCGGCATCGTCGTCTATGCGGGAATCGGCGTATACGGGGCCGAACTCGCCGTTCCAGATGGGGACTTTGTTTTCAGTCATGAAGATGGCTTTCCGGAGGAACTGTTTCTCTAGCTGTTCCTTTTGCTCTGGGGTTCCCATGAATCGATTACCTCTTGGGAAGCCCATTCCCTGGACAAGAGTTGCTTATTAGCACTGGCATATGGAGAGATAAAGTTAAGATTTGTAAGGGAATACCAACCGAATAATCATGCAGAGAATAGACACAGTTCGGCAACACCTTATCAAAACCCTTCCACTCGATCGAGAACGTATTTCCATCCAGATAGAGTATGTGGTCTGGATCAACCTGTCTGATCGCCTCCTCGATTCTGTCATAGAAGGCCGGCAGGCGAATATGCTCCGGATCGCAAGGTTCATTCATGGGATTGTATCCTGCCACCCACGGATTCCCCTTGTATCGCGCCGCAATCTGTTGCCAGAGCCATACTGTCCGGTCCTGATGGTCCTTGTAGTCCCAGAACGCAGCGTAGCTCGATGGATTATCCGCATGCCATTCCGGATTCTGGCCGCCGGGGACTGTATGCATATCTAAAATGGTGTATATCTTCTCTTTCGCGCACTATACTCATCATCAAAGGGGGAAATCATTAGCTATTGACGTTTTTTCCTGGGTGTGTTCCAACCAATCGATATCTTTACTCACCAATTCAATCACCCTATCCAAATATTTGAATCCCTCCATTTTCAGAACCCGGGGGTTCATATCATCCTCGAGATGTCGATGGTTAAACGGAATGCGAATACAATTCAAGCCCAGACTCGCAAAGAACTTCGCATCTGCCTCAGTGAAGAAGTAGTCCAGCAATTTCTCGAAGAAGTATTCATATTTCTCTTGGCCCAGGGCTTTACGCATCGCTGCTCGGTGCTGATGCTCTTGGCCTGGGAAGCCGGTGATGAAGTTTTCCATACTGATTAATGCCAGTTAACTCGATATTTTCTCGCGATTCAACTTTTCTAATCTCGAAACTCACTTCAACCACCCCCCCACAGCAGCTCCGCGCAGCACGATAACATCCCCATTGCCGTCGACAATTTCGGTACCCCGAACCCTTAAGATTCCTGTTGCCATTGTGAACAAATCTGAAGTAAGGAAAGCCCAAGTAAAGCTATTTTCATAGATTGATCAAATGGAGTGGTATGTAGTAGCATCAAAAGATCAAAAATGCCCAAAAACGAAATCAAATTATTCTTTCTCCGCAATCCCACACCCCGCGACGGCCGGAACCAGATCTTATTATATATTCCCCCCCAAAAAATGATAAACGACCCCACCATGAGATTGAAAGCTCCCCAAATGCCACATTCTCCCGGCCCATGGATGGGCGATGACGTTGTGGGGAAAGTTCCGGTCTGTTTAGCCTAATTGTAAACTCCGAGAAGGGCGGGATGGGGGCTCTGATAGGAAAGTTGGAGGCGCCTCAAAAAGTACTTTTTATCTGGGGAGAGCTGGGTCTCATGGTTTATGAAGGCTATATTGATGTTGAATGTGAGGGAGTGTTGAGAATGGATTTTATATTCGAGGAAGTTCACGGAACTTTAAATCCCATTTAGAGATGCAATTCTTTAGCTTGTAACTATGCATATCCACAAAGACATGGAGTGCAGGTTCATCAAGCTTTCTGCAGAGCCCAGCTCCTTAAACGATATATATACCGATTAAGGATGCGTTCTTCGAATTACGGTACAATTCTCCTACATCCTAGTTGTATAAAATTGCTCCAGCCGATATACAACTCTAAGGGACCACCACTGTTAATAGCAACGATATAGAACCGAGCTATTAATTTCAAATTGAATCAATTGGATATATTATAAGTTTAAGTATGCCCATTGAAGCAATTCATCCCATCGTAACCTCATCAATCATCCGCTCCATTCCCACCTCTAATCCATCCTCGCAAACACCTTCAGCGCTTCATGTAACCGCCCAAACACACCACCATGCCACCCCTTCAACGCCTCCCACTCCTCCCGCGGCAACATCCCCCAACTAAACCTTAACCAACCCCCGACAATAAAATCCGCATAACTCGGTCTACTCCCCCGCAGAAACGGCCCGCTCACATCCCTCTCATACAACCCCGCCAGTCCACCAAGTGCCTCCTCAAACGACCTCAACAACTCCCCCCTCTTCTCCGCACTAACCGCCAAATCATCCCACGGCATCCCGATCCTCCGCGAGAACATCTCTTTGCACTCCTCCGCAACCGCAGGATCAAACGGAAACCCTTCCATCATCAACTGCGTATGCGCGGTAAATGCAGCGTCAACATTCGTATTAAACTTCACATAAGCAGCCGCATTATCATCATCACCCGCCGTCTCCGCCACCGCAATCGGCGGCGCATGAAGATTCAGTTCCCGGCCAAAGACATAGTCTAGCTCCTGCACGGGGAACAAATCCCCCGCTCCCGCGGACGGGTATTGTTCCTGTAGATATGTGGCGATTTCAAAGGAGTCGCCCAGTATGCGCCCCGTGGCTGGGTCGGAGATGATGGGGAGAGTGGGGTAGGGAGATCCGTCGGCGAATTTGCGCGAGGCGGGGATGTTGAGGGCGCCGCGGACGGAAGGGATATCGAGTAGCGGGACCCAGGCTGTTTTGTAGGGGATGTTTTTGAAGTTTAGGGCGTATCGGGTTTTCCAGGGGTTTGGGGAGCAGGCGGTTTTGGGGGCGGGGGGTGCGAGGGCGATGTCGTAGAAGGTTATTGGGGCCGTGGTGGATGGGGTGGATGGGGGGAAGGGAGATGTCATGGTGGAATTTGCCAGAGGAATTAGAGTAGGATGTTCTTCTGTAGATTGCATTGGGCTCTGAAGTTTGGCTGCGACTGTTAATTGATCAGTAAAAGTCCGGACGAGCAGGTTTATATCTACTGAATTCTAACTATAGTTCTGGAGGACTCATGGTGAACAAGTTCCATCCCCAAGTTACAACTGGGTGAACCATTAAAGTGATTCCAGTGGTTATTAGCTGGTAGTTAAACTAATAATTATGCATAATGACTCACTCTATCAAGGTAACCAGTTATAATTCAGTATCTGCTCTTCCAAGCTCCAAGGTTCCAAGAAATAACTAATTCAAAACAACCTGATCTCCTCGTCTTGCTACTGGGCCAGGACTTTAAACTGTGGATTTAACCAATGAAAAAATGATGCCAAAAGTTTCCCGTGGCCGGATTAGGGTACATCCATTGCCCATGGATACAACTAACTCTTCTACCTCGAGGGAGTGAGGCTTGATCTTCTCGAAATGCTGCCTGCCATGATGTACCTCTTTTAGTAACTAAGTTATGGCCGCTATCTAGTGAGTTACAGCAAACTATTTAAATGAAGAAAATCCCAGCAAATTTAAAGATTAATATTAGCATCTAATATTAGGGTATTCTTGCCATACTCCGTCCGGCGGACAGTCTAAATACATCAGAAACGGAGAGCATGTTATCCCTGGAGCCGAAAAAGGGTAAGAATGTAGTTGGTGGAAATCAGCTATCCTTAGCCCCTGGCCAACTGATCCATTTCACCTCCAACTCGGTCTCTGGACAGCGCTCTGGCGAGATGATTGAGATACGCGTCCAGTAGTTGTTCCACGGCTGCCGCGATATCCTGAACGACCTGGCGGTCCCTGGCCTCCTCCCTCGATAGAAGCAGTCGATGATTGAGGCATACGTCTGGTATCGGTCCCACGGCTGCTGGGATATCCCGGACGACCCGGTGGTGCCTGGGATCCTCGGTTCGTAGTCGAAGACGATGACTGGGGTGTGGGTCTGGTAGCTGTGGTATGGGTGTTGTGATATCCCGAACGATTTGGCGGTGCTTGGGTTCCGCGATTCGTGGTAGCAGCTGCATACCTTTGCTGGAAATGTTCGTTTAGCCCGCGAAGAAACATCCTGGGCAATGCGTGATGCGGTGTTTTTTTGAGGATATTTGTGCTTGTTTTGAGATAATCCCTCGAGAAAACTCTCCAGAGCCTTTCTATATACGAGTCCCCACTAAAAGGGCGAGGATAGTAAGGGGCGTTTTCAACAAAAGCTTTGATGGCTTGCTTCACACCCGATTCGTTCATATCGATGGGTTTGCAGGCGTCAAAATCAAAAGCCCAAAGATTGATAGACCTCTTCTTGAAGTTAGGACCGGCATTGGTTATTCGTTCATAGGTGCTCGTTCCTTTCGAAAGATGTTGGATGTTGGTCACTGGGATTGAGCGGTGGACGGCATTACGATCAGCAGGAGAACTTCCGAGGGCAAATTCAATATCATTGGCATCAAATTTCGTATGCCAGTGCATTATAGCGAGCGTATTTGCCATTGCTGAGGCATATTCGGGTGCATTCAAATCCAGCATTTGAATCTGATCCACATGGAGCTTGAAATTCCTGAGGGAAAAGAACGAAACTTTGCCTAGACCCGACGACGTGTTTTCGACCCAAAAAGTCATGAACAAGACAGTCTTTATTGGCGAGATCCGCTTTTGCTACTGCTGTCATAGTAGGATTGCAAAATAGGTCTACGATGCTATGCCTGACGAGCTCCGGGAGGGGAAGGATTCTATCCCTGCAGATGATCTCTCTTGCTTCTCAAGGAAACGTTGTTTCATTAGGGAACAATCGTAGATTCTCCTTCCAGAACACCGACGACTTATTAGCGTACCAGGCCACGCGAGGAATTTCAATTTTTGCAGACACCGGTAGGTTATCGAAACTGTCCTGGATGCGTAGTTGCATGATATAGTTGTTCCATAGCTAATCCGTGCGAACAATCAATAGAACTTTGAAAGCCCATGGTGTCCCAGGTTTTCGAAGATCTTTCCAATAGACCCTCGCCCAATTTTCACGAAACTGTGCGTTCGTTCCTGCGGCGGCTTGTTGTTCCTCAGCAAAGGAAGAAGCTGTAGATATTGCCGAGTCTGACGTGAGGGGTCGCTTCAACAAGAATTTGGGACTGTTTTGATTGTTTTTGTCCCCCGAGTTTCCCTCTAGCTGTAGCCCTGCCATGCCGGATTCAAGCGAGCTTCCATGCCGCCTATGCCGCACTCCTGGTAAATCCGTTGGTGAGCCGAAAGCTTCCTCATTGCTTCCAGCCATGGTGTTCGGAGTCGTGGTGAGTATCTCTCGTGGAAGTGGTGGTGAGTTTGTCTTGTTGTAAAAAGTAGGAGACGTGACGGTGGAAGTTTGTGTTGTTGTGAAAAGTAGGACGTGACGATGGTTTCTGTTGTGAAAAGTAGGTGACAGCAGTCGCTGGCTTAATGTGTTATTCGTCGTAGGTTATTAATTCTGTGCGCTGCCTCCTGTTGCCGCATTTCCACTTTCTCTATGAACATTCCGGGAAGGTCACTGCGCATCTGCCGCCGTTGGATGATTTCGGTGCTAGTTTGAAGATATTTACCCCGAAATTCCTGCCATAGAGCAGGACTAGAAGTCATGCGGGGGTAGAAAGGCACATTTCGAAGGAAAGCAGTCACTGCCTGCTCAATACCCTCCTCATCCATTTGCATCTTGTTGCAGCAATCAAAATCGAGCAGCCACATTACATGGCTCCCAAGATTGTTGGAGATGGTGGCTGTCTGGCCATTCCGTGGCGGCGCCAGGACGAATTCGACGTCATTGGCAGCGATCTCTCCGTACCAATGCATCATAGCCAAGGCTTCTGCCATGATGTGGGAATATGTGACCTGATCACTGAAGCCAATGCCAAGCTCCTCCATTTGGTCAATATGCAATGGGTAATTCCGTAGTGAGAAGGCTCTGTACATAGACGGTCGCGGGATAGATGCCACTCGCCGCCTGCCCAGATAGGGCCGAATTAGACAGTCTCGATTGGCGTCGTCGGCCTTGATCTCCGGGACCAGTCGTTCGGGGCAGTATTTGTCGATAAGCATGACTCTGATGTCCTCGGGAACAGGGGGGATGCGTTCAGACACAAGGACATTACAAGGAGAATATCCTTCAGGGAACTTTTCTTCCCACCAACGAGTAGGTTCGTCGCAGTCTCGAATAAATCGATAACGGTAAGGTACTTGGATATGAATGTCGGAACCGCAGACTGTGTTTGTCATGAACTGCTCCCGGGCATCAAGAACACGTCCATGCATTTCGAAGTCCTTGGCCAACGATCTTCCCTCCCCACCGTCTTCTCGCTTGAAGGCTTTCATGAAGCAGGGGTCATCCGCTCCGGAGTTGGGTGACCAGACAGTGCCACAAGATCCTTTGCCAATCTCGCGAAAATGGGGTTCTTTTTGATGAGTCATAATGTTTGTAATAAGGTCTGTTTGGTGTTATATATATATATATATATATAAGCGTTCTTCTGGTTATTGCTAAGTTGGAAATGAAAGAGAGAAAGTGGGCATGATGGAAGTATTTATAAAAGGAGGCTGCCTGGAGGCTGGTTCCGATGGTTCCGATGATTTGACTCATAAACCTAAGTAAAAGAGGGTTTCTAGGTCTGCCGTGAAGGAATCCATGGACAGATCAAAAACTGCCCGGCGAAAAACCGTGGAAAGCATGCCCCTATTCGGCTGCGATGACGCTTGGATCCAGAGCTAACTATTTGCTTAGCAGCCAGAAAAGCCCAAACATCACCCTGCCCATGATGGGAATTTCTTGGAGGTTTATTCACATTGCCCAACTTTATTGACTTTCCATCCATTGCTGGAATTCACAGCACCCTACATTCATATGTCCCTATACTGATCACTCGTCATTTGCAACGCCCCCGTCTGTCCTGCACTGCATCTCTACGCTTTCATTCTCTTTCTTCGGCAGAGCAAACCGATCTAATGTCGGCGATGCCCCAAAACCATACGGCCGACAAAGGGGATGGATGAAATCCATTGTCTCCCACGTCCCGTACGGAAATGAGAGATATCCGACACATTCTGATAATCGCCTTATCATGCTTTTCGAGATCGGTATAGGTAGCGGCGAAACAATATATTATCCTATCATACACTATCACACCGGACCTTGTCATGTTCTCTCAACGCTCAGTTCATTCCTTAATCGCTGCATTGCATGAGCCTGTGATATCGGAGCTACGTACTCTTCGGAACTGGCTTTTTACCTACTATTTATGCCACCTGCAACATCCGATTTAAAGGCTGAGGCTGTACAGTACATATATACCGAGGGCATTAAAGCATACTTCACTTGAACGAAGATCCTAGCAAAGACAATGGCTACGCATCGCCACCCGTCAATCTCGCACCTACATTGGTGGAGGGTAGTTAGTGTCCCCGGCCGAATCCTAGCACTCGAGGGTTTATTATCTCTTGCGGAATATATACGCCCCTTTAGCAAGGCGCCAGCACCATGGCACGCTGCCAATCTCCAGTAAACTGTTCAGTCACTCTTTCATTGTTGCAATTGCTAACACATAGAAACAGGAGCCCACCAAAGGTTTACTCCAAATAATCAAAGAGAGTCTAGATTCATGCAAATCCTCCAGAATTGGCACAAAGAATTACACTCATGGTCAGAGCCAGGGGTGCCGAGAAAGAAACTAGGAAACTCAACAGCATAGTTAAACTACCTTCCTTCAAGCTGGTTTGGGAAACCATCCGGTTGGCATGTCAGTTGCTACAACTGCCTGAAACCCAGCAAGCGCATGTCATTTTATGACACTGTTACACCCATGGATTACCCATAATGCGAAGGGCCGACATGAGAAATTACCGGAGAACATACGACATCACGGCTTATTTCTGCGTATATAAAGTACACCTCCCTCGTCGATCCAGAGTCATAGGAGAACCAACCTCTTTTACATGCAAGATATTGGTACCATGATCAAATACATCATTTCCTCGCAAGCCTGAAGCCAAGAGGGATTGTTGTGGGAACATCGAAGCACTGCCCTGACTGTTCTTTGGGCCAATGAATGGTCAGGAACCAAACAACTCGGCGAGGTATTCAGGTTTGCCAGTGCCATTACAAATACCAAGAGATATCTCACCATGCTTTTATAATACCTTCTCACTACGCACGCTTCTATCATCCACCAATATAGCGATGAGGAATCAAGGATATATAGTTGAAAAGTTGACCAGACGCCTCCAAGTTTAAATCCCCGTTCCCATTTGAAAGCACAGAGCCCATTACTGAGGTCATAATGCCGGAAAATGACTCTATTCTTCATATCCTTATTCCATGTCATCTGTGCCTGACTGGAGAACCTTCTGAGAGACCGGTTAAATCGGAAAGGCTTTGTTCAAAATGGAATGTGTCTAGTTTCTATCCCAGATCAATTTGTACATGAAGCAGAACCGCGCTCGTTGCGGCTTTGGCTTGACACTGGCTGGGGTGGCACATATTTTGGACAACTGGGCTTAAACGACGACCCAGTTCATAGCACGGGCTATGCTTCAACGACTTGCAGCGCTGCTTATTTGGCCGGGAACTGTTTCTGATAACAATTTACCGCGCCCTCTGTCACAGAATGGAGAGGACCTACGTAATCTCCGAGACGCTGGTATCAAGTCAGATACTGCACTTGATGAACGTCCGACACTCCCTCCACTATTCACAGCCTTCCCTTCCCAATATTTTCTCAAGGAATCTCACTTCAACCCCGACAAAGTGAAATACCACAATCACGAGACATTGGGGATCGAACCTGGAAGTCGGCTTCTCTCTGAACCCAATCGGTTCAACCCGGATAACTTAGAGCAGAAGTGGAAGGCCGGGCGACCTCCAACCAAGCTGTGTCCAATTTGCCAAGCTGCCTTGCACTAAAAAATTGACTGCCCGAAGGCAAAAGTAAGTTTCTCTCCTATCTGGACCGATTGCCGTTCTTCCGATATGCCACTAACTGTGCAACAGAAAAAGAAGCCGAAAGCTGAAAAGGATACGAAAGCTAATAAATCCTCTACGAAAATGGAAAACCCAAAGAAACTGACGCTCATCTTTACAATTATTGATTCTAACCATATCTGCCCTCCCACATGAGGAGGCAGCTGAGGCCTCTAAACTTCTTGTTGGATTAAAAGCAGTAAAAATGCCTATCCACAATAAAATCTTCTTCTATGGTACTACTCTCGCAAAAACACCAGGTTGAGGGAAACGGGCTGACCTTCATTGGTCTTCCTGCCCCAATCCTCCATGAAGATCTCCAAACTGGCCTACTATTATACTGGAGGTTATCTTTTCTGATGATGAGCATGTGATTAAAGGCTTATCGAATCCCATAGAGAATGGCAGCTTTTCTCTAAATGCTTATACTTCCTTGTCCAATATTTGGAGAGCGGTATTCTCACATTAGCGATTGACCAAGAAGCGTTAACAGGAGTCGACTCTAGACACCAACCAGGCTGCCATACTTCATGAAAAAGGATAACATGAAACCCTATCGAAGACTGGATCCTTCGAACAGGAGGAGCAGCCTACATTGCGCAATCTACTTAGATCTGACATCCACAGATCCTTTGATAAATGGTGGTTCGTCATAGTGCCAAAGGATTCTGGGGGTTAATCATGATGACTTGGCATATCTTTACCCTCAATCCTGACGGGTCAACTGGCCACCAGCTTGGGAATGATGCAACAAATATTGCATCAGGAGACTACATAATTCTGGGCCCCAGTATGTTGTACAGCATCTTTTTGACAATCTGCCCTGCTAACATGAAGCTAGACGGACTTCCCCTTGCCATCTTTCCCTCCCGTAATCTACCATACTGGAAACATCTGGAGCCTTGACTTTGTGATTCAACATCACGGAACTGAAAATTCCAACAGCATTACCACTGAGAATGACACTTCTCATACCCTTGTGGACCACATACAAATGTACGAGAATGATCTGCATCCAATTATACACGTTGCAATTGACGCAGTAAGCGGGTATGGGTATTCTGAGCTGTGTCAAAAATATTTTTTCCTTCTATCCTTGAGAGAATGGATAAACAGTCACTTTCCCCATTTCATCAGCTTGCTCGTACACCCAGGCGGAGATACCCACGGAAGCCTTGGGAAGAGTCGGTCATGAGCAACGACCTTATGGAAAGAAACGAACTGGTTGATGAAAATGCTAATCAACATAATAGGATAGTCTGAGAGAGAGGTTAATTTTCTGTCGAACTGTCTACAGTATGAAAGCCAAATATCCTACCCAGAAGGAGTCAACCGCTCTTCAAGTTATGTTAATGATATCATAATAGATTATTCATTTTGTACCCTGCATTTTCTGAATTCTATTTTCTTAAATCTCCCCGTTTCCTGTTTGGAAATCTGGAAGCCTGGTACCAGAAATCATTCTTGGTCACTTCCCGTGATATTCAGGGGGTATTTGGAGCAGCGGAACCACAACTTAAAATGTTAACTTACCAAAGTATTCTTCCAAAATGCCGTCATTTTGTTTGGAATATTCTTTTTTGGGCAATGCTTATTCTGAGTCAGCGATGAGCGATGTTTCTTTAAATCCCCTCGACCTTTCGAGGGTTTTCCTGTCCTCCTTCCCTTCTTCCTTTCTTCACCACCATCATCACTTCCATTGTCTCGTACCTTCTAGGATATCAAGATTCATACCTTCCCATATATCGTCACTATTCAAAGCAAACAGTTGCTGCTTGCACTTCATATTGATCATCGACTATTTAATTCCCATACGGTTCTGATATACTGTTCGTGTTTTATTTTCCCTGATCACCTTCAGATGCATCACCTCCCTAACTAACCCTAATAGCTAGCTATCGATATCTCGAAATATCAGAATATATACACTTCTTTTCACTTGCCCTTCCTGTATTTATTCAACGGGAACAAACAAGGTCAGTGAACAACACACCTTCCCAAAACTTGTCCGGCCTTTCCCATATCCCGCCAGTCACTTCCTTCTCCTTACATACACCTCCCCTTGATATCATTCCTTCAAATATAAGGAAAGTCCACTGTATATCCATTCCACATATCTAATACCCCCATCCAGACGAACAAAAAACATGGCACCTCCAAAGGAAAAAGACCGCGCCATCCCCTTAGATGCTAACCTGGGCATCTTCAACGAGAGAACGGGGATGTACGAGACCCCGGCACCAAAGGCAAAGCCAGGAAAGGCCTCTTCCTCCACCGCCTCCCCTCGCCCAGTAACAACCGACAGAGTGCCCACGATCTTCGACAAGGGCTACGACAAGTACGCCAAAGAAGAGGCACTCCGGCGTCGTTGGTCCCCGTCAAAGGGGACGCAGGCAAAGCGGGAATCAGCGTCCCCGCTGTTGCCCCGGCCCCAGTCCTCATCGGCCCGGCCTGTCGTAGTAGCAGCGGCTACGAAACCTCGTCCGGCAAAAGTCGTCAAGCGGGTTGTGGCTCCGAATGTGCCGAAGACTTGGTTCAACGACATGTTCGGGGTGAAGGGGAAACCTAACTAGGGTAGTTGGGTGGTGGGTTGTTGGAAAGGGTCATGGTGGATAGTGGGTTATATTGTTATCCTTCTTGTAATGGTATTTTCTAATAACTGTTTTAATAGGACATGCTGAATTTTGTGTTTTGTTGGTGACTCGGATGCAGAGTGGCTTGAGGGACAGGGGTTTCAGAGCACCCAGGAGACAGTGATGGGGATGTATGGTAGGCAAAGCTGCCAGCACTTTGTACAAAAAATGTGTCATGATATTACGAGGGGATAGCGGAGGGACGGGATATTCTTGTTTATTATTCTGTCGTCTCCTTGGTAGATCTGTATTCGGCTTTTTGGTTTGGTTGTTTTATTGTTTGATATTTCGTGGAGTATTTTAAAGGGGTTAGAGATGTTGGATACCACAAGTCATGTACGATGTATGTATGGAGTTATGGCTGGCAATAACTACCGCCGGTGTTTCTGGGAATATTTAACTGGAATGCAAGATTTCAATATCTCAATCAACTGTGCATTCAAATCACTCTCAGGCCCGAATTACTATACGTACCCAGACATCTTAACAACATCGGCGTGTTTCTCCCACATAGCAGCAACAGCCTATCTCCAACCCGCGGAAGGCTCTATTGTCGTCGTCCTCAACATCCGGACACGCCTTCTCGCTCAGGGGCCCCCTATCCCTATGTCGCCCCTTCTCAACTCCTCGAAATGACAACAACGTCAACAAATAAATCTCCCGCCGTTTGTTTTCCTCTTCTTCTTCTCTTCTCTTCTCTTCTCCATACCATATACTATTCATTCGCTCAGTATATCCTTCGTTATATATCTCTCTCATTCGTTCGTTTACTCTGACGTGGTAGTTAATATATTCAACTGCTCAGTATCGACACCCACCTCCTGGTTTCAATCTTGATAGCCCAGGACCAGCTGCGTTTGTTCTTCTGTTTCTGCCTTTTGCTACACTTTCCCCTTCATCGTCGAGCCGTCGCTATCTTAGAAGACAAAGACAAATTTCTCAACGTCGGGAGAGCCTGTGTTAAGCAGGGTCAAACCTCTCTTCCTGATATACTAGCATGTAAGCCCTTCTCCCTTCCCGAGCATTTGCATAATACTGTAGGTTCTCACGTCCATCTCCTCAATCTAGTCTTGTGTATTTCAAAACTCCGATAAAAACAGCCCGTAGAGGAACCATCGTCATGCCGGATGGAAAGAAAAAAGGCTTTCGTGACTCCGTGAGACGTGTGTTTCGCTTTGGTTCTCGTCGCAATCCGCCGAATAACAATGATAACCCACTGGGCCCAGTTGGTCAACAACAGGCTCAACAACTGGCTCAACAACTGGCTCAACCACTGGCTCAACAACTGGCTCAACCACAGGCTCCACAACAGGCTCCACGGACTTCCAGTCCCAACCCTGGTGAGAATGGGCAACAACAAGGACAATCCGCAGAAAATCCCAGTCCCCAAGCTGGTCAAAATTCTCAGGCTGCCCAAGCCGCTGCAGCCGCGCTTTCTGGGAGAGGGGAACAGCCTCAACAGCCTCAACAACAAGTACAACAAGTACAACCTCAGCAACAAGTTCAACCTCAGCATCAAGTACAGCGCGGAAACTCACGATCTAGTTCCAAAGTTGAGCCTCACTTAGGACAGGTTTGCCATGCGCCACGTGGACTGAGAGGTAGCTTTCGAGAGACAATTACGGAACGCAGGAACAGGATGCATGAGCCTAGTTCGAGTTCCCAAGTGCCACAGTCCCCAGGAGAAGAGGCAGTCGTCGGGCCTTCAGAGCCCCAAGGTTCAGTCAGCTCCCTGCCTCCATCAAAAACGTTCAAGGATCAAGCTAGTGTAAAGCACACCAGTACCGAAGATGAAAAAAGCGTATACCGATTCGATGGCCCTGAGCCTGGGGCATGCGCCACCGAAACAAGTAGCACAGTCACCGCCGTGGAGCGCAAAAGATCAACAGATCTTGTCGGCTTCAGCAGTGCAGTATGGCCTGTAGTAAGATCGTTTGTTGTCAATATCCGACCCGCACCAGCAGTGCTGCCTGAGGATTTCGTTATCGCTGAAGCTATCGCCGCACTTCACCGCTTACGGGACAGAGTCTTGCTCAATGACAACGATCTAAAACATATCCTCCAGGGGATAGATCGTCTCGGTGAGCTCGTACTAGGATTTTTCACATCCTCCAGGATTCTCGCCGACGGGATAGGGACCATAGAAATGGAACAAGAGGACAGGGCTGAAATCCGAGAAATTCTGGCCCAGCTTGGAGCCTTCCTAGTTGGCGTCAGCGCCTGGACAAAACGGATGCACGACGTCGAAAATGCTGGTGACACTGAGGACATCAAACTGGCCAAGTGGGCTTTCGATATATGGGCGAATAAAGCGGACGACGAGGCGACTCGGATAACCGAACGGATACGATGGTTTATACACAGGCGGAAGATCCCAACTGAAGAGGCGGATTCATCGGATATTAAATTAAGCACAGAAGAGCCGCGAGTAACGAGTTCTGGGGAGGGATTAAATTGAGAGATGACCCAGCGGTCCCAATTCCCTGATGAAGGCTAGAGGATGTGGTAATGGCAAGATTGAATCCGAATATGGAGTGGGGTGTAATGTGGAATTTGGGTTGATTGAACGTTTTTGTTATGGTTTGTTTGACGCCATTCCTGTTTTTGTTATTTTTCTTTGCTTTTTTTTCCTTTCTGTTTTCTTTCTCTTCTTACCTTCTTTTCATTTTTCCCCCTTGTTTTTGTATGTTAAATTCATGCAACAAATTTGCCAGTCAGTCTTTCAGCAGCTGGGTATTTTAGATATCAATCTTTATATTCCGCCCGGAGGTCAAGAAGTCCATATTAATTTCCTATCGAAGCTGCGCGGGCGGCAAGAAACGGCCAATTCCCAGGAAGCCGGAGGTTGACATCACAGTGGTGCCCACTAGACGGCATGAGTAATATGAAACATGCAACTGGTAGCGAGTCCGGAAGCGTCAGCGGGCATATCAAAAAAACTCAACGCGGGCTGGGACTGCTGGGGCGTCACAACATGTAGTTAACAACCGTTCGTCTCTTGGATTCGAATAGCATAAAACTAACCCTATTAAGCTAAAGTTAACGAGGGAGGCCTCATCTATTTATCTATGCCTTCATCAAACCCCCCTTCCCCTTTCCCCAACGGACACAGACCGGCACCATCAACGCCATGTCTCTACCCGCCCCAATGCCAGTCTATAGCATATATTTAAACAACGGCGACCGATCCCCCATAACCTGCAGCTGCTCATCGGTATACTTCTCCCTCACCTCCGCCTCGCTCATCTTCGCCCGCCGCTTGTTAATCGTCGTAAACGCAAACTCCAACGTCAGCGCCGCCAGCACGCCCGCGCTCGCAAACGCAAACGACGCCCCGAATCCAGTCGGGTACTTGGGCTTCTCGGCCTCCAGGTAGATGAAGGAGCCGGGGATCCCGCCGCAGTTGCCCATGGCGATCATGAAGGCGATGCCCATCTGTCGCTTGCGCTCGCCGGCCAGATTGTTTAGCGTCCAGGCGTTCGTGGCGGGGAGGATGGGGTAGAAGCCTAGACACGCGAGGACGACGGCGAAGTAGCAGACGGGGATGTTATCTTTGATCTCGGCGGCTTTGGAGAAGAGGATGGAGAAGCCGATGATTACGGCTAGCTGGCCGCCGACGATCGTGGGCATGCGCCAGCGGAACTTGTCGGCGAAGATTGAGGAGACGTATGCGGATATCGCGCCGCCGACATAGGGGGGGATGGTGAGGAGTTGGGCGTTTGCTGATGTGTAACCCATGTTCTTGATGATTTGGGGCATGGTGAATTTAAGGCCGTAGTTGGGCACGGCGTTGGACCAGAAGTTGAGAACCTGCAGGTACAGTTGCCAGTCCGTCACGACGGTGTAGAGCGTCTTCCAGTCGAACTTGTTGGCGCCCTCGTGGACGACGACGACGCCGCGGTGCGCTTTCATGCGGAGTTCTAGGAAGCGGATCTCTTCTGGCTCGAGCCAGCGGGTGGAGAGGGCGGGGCTGTCGACGAGGATGAAGAAGCAGGCCCCGCCTAGGACGATGGAGGCGGCGCCCTCGACGAGGAAGATCCAGCGCCATCCTGCGAGGCCGCCGATGCCGTCGAGTTTGGCGAGGCCGAAGGCAAGAAGGCCTGAGAAGGCGCCGGCGAGGGAGCTGGCGGTGTAGAAGATCGCGAGCCGGGTTTGGGTTTCGTGCGGGAGGTACCAGCGGGATATCGTCCAGACGGCGCCGGGGAAGAAGCCTGCTCTGTTTTTTTTTACATCTTGTTAGTAGAAGTTCATTGAAGGCATCGAGCAACTGGGGGGGGGGGTTGGGAGCTTACTCAAAAACACCAAGCGCGAACCGAGTGGCTACAAGACCGCCGAAGTTTTTAACGGTGCATGTAAGGGTCATAACAATACCCCAGCCAAGGGTCAAAATTCCAATCCACCTCGATGGTCGTTTGAATCTACCGAGGACAATGTTGCTGGGTAGCTCTATAAACGGTTCGTTAGTAGCTGTGTTGGGTGTAAAAGAAAAGGGGTGGCTTACCAAAGAGCACATATGGGACGAAGAAAATGGCTAGGGCGATATTATATTGCGTCCCGGACAACTTCAGATCGTCCATAAGGCCCTCAATTTTGGCATTGCCTACACATCAGTCAGCCACCTGCCCTTCCATCCATCGAATTACATTCGTTGTGATGGCAATCATATATATATGCCGAGCGGGACTCACCGATATTCGCGCGGTCGATGTATGCACAAAGATAAAGAATCATCAGCACTGGAGGCAACCTCCAGTCAACCTATTGAGTAAAATATTAGCGATCCGTATTTACACGCACGGCAGGTACGGGGATTCAGTAAATACCTTACGAATGCATTTATTCCTCTGCTCATCTGTGAAATTTGCTAGGAACAACGCATCATCGGCTGACAGTCCAGCTTTCATATATGTTTCTTCGAGACTGGTTCCAGTTTCAGCAAGCTTTTCGACGGAACTGTCCTCCACCTCCTGGACCTCTGATTTGGAAACAGTCATGGTGCCGAATGAATGAGCAGGTACTTCGCAAGGTTCAATTGGGCCAGCTGTAGAAGACCTTGCTCCTTTTTGTTTTTGCAGCCTGGAGGACGATCGGGCAAGCTATGAACGACATCGCACTCTCTCATATATTATTTTTTTGGCCGGCCTTCCCCAGACCCAAACCAGGACGACTGCGGGGTAAACGACGGCTCTACCCCGAAATCTTGAAAACCGGGGTAGCTAACTAGCTAATAAGCGGTTCAAGGCTTGGCTAGTTAGATCTCAGCGGGATGTGAATGAGAAAGACCTGCAGCGAACCTTGGGGAATCAAGATCGAGAGTCCATGTTGGGGATCTACCCCTTCAAACTATGCGGGGGCGAAGGAATGTAAAGCATCGTTGGAATCATAGATATCATTCTCCCAAAAATGTGCAATTCAGTTCCTCCTGCTTGCAACCTTCAAGAAGGCGCCAGAAGGCGGAAAGACTCCGGAAAGCAAAAAATACGGGGAAGAACTCTTGTCAGGCAGGTTTGCCGAATATGGGGTCAGAGGAGTTTATGTCAGCCTTGAGGATTCGTTCCCTGGGCGCCAAAGTTCCATCGCCACGAGGACCAGCATTCGCGATGTCCTCCAGGACCCCCAAAGCCTAACTATCATTCTTAGTAGCAGTGTATCAGAACCCATCCATGAAAATTCATCCATGGTAGCAGATAAAAACTGATCGTATCTTGGGATATTGGAGCCCAAAGGGGGAAGAAACAGACCCTGCAGAGCAGGCAGTTTCTCGAACATCAAGAGTGGGGAACTCCCCCACGCTCCAAAGATGACCACATGGTCGCATTCTGGGGTATTTTTAGGTGATTGGCCAGTGGTTTCGAAGCTAGGGCGAGCAGCGAGCACCGTTCAATGCGTTCATCCCGCGCAATTGCGGACAGACACCGAGACCCAGAAAGCCGGCACAATGGCGGGTGTCAGGCTGGGAAAATAGTATTGCCAAGCGCATGAATTGCCGATCGCCATTCCTTGAGGCCAGTCGTGGTGTCATGTTGCGTCCGACAGCTCTCGGAAAGTTAAGATATCATGAGCGCGATCAAATCCAAGCACCGGCAGCCAAAGGTAAGAGTGATTGTCTCAGAGCACAACGGGGATTTATTGCGTGCAGCCAACGCAAAGACAACTGGGCAGAGGTTTCATTCCGAGGCAGACGTGCCTTGATGATGTCTTGCAAGTCCGGGGTAATCGTCGTCCCAATCCCCATTGCGGAGTCTGGGGCAAAACAAGACAAAAAAAGGGGCAAGGGGTGGAGTGAGGTTCGGCCCGCCAAGACCCGATCAGTTAGCCGAGGAAGCCTAAGCGAACCGAAGCCGACCTCCCCTCTGCATCCTTCGACAGCATCGAAGTGAACAGCGGCATCTCGCCGGACCATGAAGCCCTTCACGAATGGCATGTTGGTGGTGTTGCTGCCATGGAAGACCTAGAACCGTCAACTTTGAACAGCCCAAACCAGCTGCCTCAGATCTTCCCCAGGCCAACGGTGCGACCAGTCGAGATGCCCATCCAGATACCCATGAATGTCGCCCAGATCGGCGATCATATCTTGAGCTTCCACGACTTTGGACATAGCTGTGCAGGCGCTGAATACACAATGGCCGTGACGTACTCCAAAAACTTATTCCGGAAGCCCGAGCACGGATCACCAGTTCACGATTGACGCCATGGCCATGAGGCGCCCATCTCATCCGCGCAAGGCTATCCATGGATCTGGAAGGACGTCATATGTCTTGATGAAGTTTTCTTCGTTTCCCTTCTCAGTCCCGCCAGTCAGTTGGTGGACTGAGGTCTTCTCCTGTCCAATAGCTTTGGGTCCCATGGTTAAGACAAAGAAGCCTCGGCGCCCAATAAGAGGATATGTTTCTGATCGACTGCTGTATTTCTGCTTTGGTTGAATTCATATCTCGTCCCATTTACAGAACTGGATCGTGTAACCCGCAGCACCACCACCCCTCCGAGACAGGACTCCCCACGGGTTGCTATGGCTACAAATCAATTCAATGGCGCTGAGACCGAATGTTCAGGTGCTATCGTATGACTCGGACTTGCATATGCATTTGGTGGAACCAACGTGTACATTTGTGTACATGTACATGTACCATTTCCCCTCGATGATTTTCGAATCGTGGGAAACAACATTTTTCTTATTTGAGAAGCTGGGAGCCACGTTGCTGCATCAACCGTCTAACATTTCTTTTTACGACAAAGGTTTCATACCGCTAGAATCTGGTTGCTAATGCCAACTTGACATATTCGATTACGACAGCAATTCAGGAGGTGAGGGCTATGACAAATTCGCGATTCATTGTCGTAGAACTCGTCTCGGACCTCCCACACGAGCTATTCTCGTGCCACTCTGTTCTCTCCAGTCAGGCTGACTTGGCCGCTTGGGATGGGAGCAAAAAGGCCAATATGTTATATTTGCCCACACTATAACCCTTCAACCACGGCTTGAACATATCTCCCTTACGCCGTTTCGTGTCGGCGTCAGTTATCCACGGGTTCGAAGGCTTTCCGCATGACACGAGCATGTAGCTAAGGCCAGGCGGTGTTGTACGTATGGTATCGAATCGCCGCTTGCATACAGCTTGCTTGTACGGTTTCGTCAGCCTCATGGGACACGGAAATAGCACCTTTCTTGTCGGGTTGCCGTTTCCTTCCAGGCACTCTCTATCAGGGGATGTCATGTCTTTGAAAACACTCCTGTGTAGATGATTTTCTGTGCCGTGAGGAGTCTCGCATGCCCAGAAAAGGATTATCGGTGGCTTGAATGTCTCATCAATCATGCTGTTTAGTATTCCGATGCCTCGTGTTGTTTTTCCGCGACTCAGATTTCTCGCTTTAGTATCCAATCCGTTTCGATTTCCACGAGGCTTCTGTTCGGCTCTTCTGCGCGCCCGTCCGAACTTCAGAAGTCTCGTTTCTCTTGTACTACTTTATCTTTGCTTCTCGCCATGGAAGAGTCCCGCAATGTCGTCCATTTCTGTACGTTCCGTGTTAGCCAGCTTGACACTGTCTCCTCCAGGCAGTCTCCGTTTGATAATAAAAGAGTACATATTGACGCATGCCCCCGCACATCCAACATCCATGACACTTTTGTTCCTCCATGACAAGCGTCGTCTCTACTTTTTCTACAGTAAATTTTTCCTATCCCACGCTACTATCTCTCGAGAGAACTATTTTCTATTGTTTAACAATACTATTCCGCTGATTTTTTTCTGCGTGTACTACCTTTTTTCCTAGTTGGTGTTATTAATTAACTTGGGACATGCCTTCACGAGTTCACGAAAACCTATCATTGACAGGAACCCTCTCTTTGCTCTGGATATTCCTTTTCTCTTCGTTATGTGCTGCCCAACCCCCACCCTACCACCCCACCCCAGGGAGACCCCCCGGACATCCAGACAAAACTTGTCGAAATGGCCCAAAAACCCGAGCTTGCTGGGATGGAGATCATGACATTTCAACCGACTTTGGGGTTGACTGGCCAGAGACCGGGAAGATTGTGGAGGTATGATTTTCAATTTCCGCATCTACAACGGCGAGATTCGTTGAATTGACTTGTCCATTAGTACCATCTTGAGATCACTAATACGACCATGGCCCTGGATGGGGTTGAGAGACTCGTACTAGCGGTCAATGGGCAGTCTCCCGGTCCGACAATCCGCGCAAGTATGTTAGCCATCGACCTTCACACGTCCACGATCATCGCTAACGGTCACAGATTGGGGTGATACGCTCCGAGTCCACGTCAAAAATAGCCTACAGGATAATGGGTGGGTGACTACAGAACGTACCTCCTCGAGGCTCATGAAATGTGGCTGACAACCCCGGTTTATTTTTCTGGGACGACCTGCAGCACGAGTATTCATTGGCACGGAATTCGGCAGAAATACAGCAGCCATGAAGATGGCACCAACGGAGTAACAGAATGTAAGAGTTTTTTTTTTTCAGCACAACGTTGGTGTTCCACAGCAGCTAACCCGCCATGCAAAGGCCCGATCGCCCCTGGACAATACAAAACTTACGAATTTAAATGCACCCAGCACGGAACATCCTGGTATCATAGCCACCATAACGTGCAGTAAGTGCCAAGTCTGTGTTCCCTAGAAAGCCGTCTCTAAAAAGTGTGTTAGATATGGAGATGGCGTTCTCGGAGCCATGGTGATAGAGGGTCCAGCAACTGCCAACTATGACGTCGATCTCGGCACAATGCCCATCCAAGACTGGTATTACCAAACAGCCTTTGCGAATTCGCTCATCGGTATTCCTCCCGTTGCTGACAATGGCCTGATCAATGGAACAATGGTGAACGCGAACGGCGGTGGTAGATATCACACCAACACGATTAAAAAAGGAAAATCATACCGATTGCGTCTGATTAACACCTCCATCGACAATTATTTCAAAGTTCACTTGGACAATCACCCCTTCACCGTAATCGCGGCCGATTTTGTCCCTATTCAACCGTATCAGTCAGACTGGCTTTTTATTGGAATCGGTATGCCACCCCACCCACCCCTATCGCGACACCACAACCTCTAACAAAACCCAGGGCAACGCTACGACGTCATCATCCACGCCGATCAAGATGTTGGGAACTACTGGTTTCGAGCCGAAGTTCAACGAGGATGCGGTCGCAACGCGATGAACGGAAGAATCAACAGTATCTTCAGATACGAAGGCGCAGACCAAACCGCAAATCCAACATCCGTTGCCACCCCGTATTCGCAAAGCTGTGACGACGAAACCGGGCTTGTCCCGTATGTGAAGGTGGATGTACCATCCGAGCACTTCGTTCAGCAAGCAAAGGACCTCAATGTCACCTTTGACCGACAGGTTGGAAAAAACGGCGAGAACATCGTACATTGGAGAATAAACGGCTCCCCGATTGAAACGGACTGGGAATACCCGACGCTTCAATATGTCCTTGATGGAAATACAAGCTATCCAAGTAAATTAAACTTAATTGAACTTCCCCAGGCGAATGTGGTAAGTCTGCTTTCCATCTACTCCTCTCTCACTCGGCTACCCACGTCCCAATCCACATGTTAAACAATCCTCATTCCATAGTGGACGTATTGGATTATCGAGACCGTCTTCGGCAGCATCGTCAACGTCCCGCATCCAATTCATCTGCACGGCCACGACTTTTCCATCCTTGGCGTGGGACAGGGCACTTATCCGGGCCCCCAGGTTCTCAACTTCACGAATCCGCCACGTAGGGATGTTGCCATGTTGCCAGATCTTGGATGGCTGGTTGTGGCGTTCCCGACTGATAATCCCGGCGCGTGGCTGATGCATTGCCATATCGTACGTTTTTTCATCCTTTTCTTTTTCGTCTTTCTTTTATCCTTGGGAGAAAACAATGGGCTAACCTCTCTATTTTTCTAATTTGTTTTATTGTAGGCATGGCACGCACACGAAGGCCTCGCAGTCCAATTCCTCGAACGCCGCTCGGAGATCCCTTCGGCCCTTAACATTCCACAACAATGGGGAGAGACATGTGCACAGTGGAAGGATTATATCAATGGACGAGCGGTATACCAACAAGATGGATCTGGAATATAAACATAAAGAGGTGAGTGGGGAGGGGCGAGGGGCGAGAGAATTATAGGTGTGGAATATTTTGCTTGGGATATTTTTGTATTATTTGTCGCCATATAATTGTCCACTTGAGGTTGTTTGATACCGGGCCTGTTACGCTCGTTCTATTATTATTTCTTTTCTGGGTTTGGGCAACCGAATAATTTGTTTTTTCCTCTAGTTAAATAGGCTGGCTCAAAGATTTAACATCTACATAGCCGCCCCTATTTTTAATTTTATCAATCTAACTCATGACACCAATCCTCTCTTCTTGTAAAAATTTCCCCATGACGTAGTTATGCATTATTTCCCCTTGTTAATTAATCGGTATAACCTCTATATCCCAGGCTTGCTACAGTAGCACAAGCCCTACATATCCATGTAATTAATTACTCACAAACTCAACAACCTACAAGGCGACGGGCCAGTGCATGCATGCGATGTATACAATGCAAGGACCCTTAATGAGGCTGTCATAATCAATAATAATAATAATAATAAACAAATAGACTAGTAGGTTCACAGTGTAAACAGGCAGCTACCATCCCGCTCTCGTCTCGGCAAATAACTATTTCCGGGCATATTGATCATTTGGACCAGCACTTTATTTGATAAGCGCAAATATCCGTATAGCCCATGAGGTCATTGGGGTCAAATCGCAGAAACGAGGGGCAGTATCGATAAGAAAAAAATCATCTTTCATATTGCCTTTACCCTGCCATTCCGTCATATCTGGGTCATGAAGGTATAACTATATATCGGCTACGCCAAGCCAAAGAAGTTCAGCATCAACGGAATATCCGCAATGGCCGCATGTCCCATTCCCGCCCCAAAGAAGCCCTGCAACTGCGAGCCATCCCCATACACCACATTCGTAAACTGGCCGGACGGAACCCCTGGCTGCTCGCCACTCAACGACAGCCCCAGCACATTCGACCACTGATCCAGCGCCTGCCTCCCGCAGTCTGGACGAACCAACCCGTCAGCTTCTCCATGCCAAATCAACATCCTGGGTCTCTGCCCGCTGTAATCCGGGTACGCGTTGTAAACAAACTGCCCCCATTCCTCAGGGGTATGCTGGATCTGTGCCTGGGCACAAGTCTGGTTGGGCGACGCGGGCGTGGCGCTCTCTGAGCCGGCGGAGCAAGCAAAGGCCGTTCCGGAGTTCGCAGAGCCGGCTGCGAAGACGTCTGGATATGATCCTGCGAGGACATTGGTCATCATGCCGCCGGAGGAGAAGCCCATGACGAAAATCTTGGTTGTGTCTGCGCTGTGTTGCTCGACGGCGTAATTGACCATGCTAATGATTCCGAGGGCGTCTCCGCCGCCATTGTGTGTCAGGCTGGCGGCGTTGTGCACGTCCCAGCAGTTGCTCATGTGTGGTGTCTCTGGGTAGATCAGGACGAAGCCGAGTTGGTCGGCGTAGGAGGGTAGCTGGGTTCCGCTGAACCACTGCGAAGCCGTGCCGCCGCATGGGTGCACCTACAGTTCGTTCGATTCAGTTTAGTTCTGGGTGCGCATGTATATGTAGCATTTAATGTGTTTCTGGTTTAACTAACCGCGACGATAATGGCAGGATTCGGCGCCACGTTGTCCGGAACATATGTAAACATTCTGATGTCCGAGGGATTATCTCCAAAGTCCATCACCTGCTCCAAGCTAGCAGCCCAGGTCGAGGCTGCGGAGCAGGCAAGTGTGAGCAGGGGGGATAACTTCATCTTGAGAAGAAAAACAAGAGTCGTCAAAGGAGTAACTAGTATCTTGTTGAGAGAACGTTCAATTGGGTTTCTCAACTGATCAGAGATAGTATTCTAATAAGGGTCGAGGTGCGAGATTTTATATCTATGGGCTTGTGATCTGCCATTGCTAGATCTTCAAGGCAACAAATAACGTGTTGCTAGGATATTCCCTGTTCGTTTCAAGATTCCATCACGGCGGGAGAGGATCTCGGCAAGTTAGAGGATATTTCTCAGCGATATCTCTCTCATTGCCGGCTGACGGGTTCGGCAGACACCAGTGGGCAGCCGAAATACATCCAGTGGGCCTTGGTGGTTTAATGTAATTTGTTTTAATGTGATTCTCAGATGTCTGCCGTTTCAGGGCCGAATATTGACCCACTGATGAACACATATGACAGAGACTCCAGAATCCGATTTCTAGAATCTCTAATTAACTTTAAAGATTGAACCTTTTGTTCTAGACGGATTCTCAGAGCGATCCTCGATTATCGTCAGCCAAAACCTTCTTCAATGGAGTGTGTCAGTCTGTTAGACGCCAACTGAGGAATTCGGACTGTTAGGGAACCCCAAGCTTCATCGCTTGTTGGCCTGATTAAAGTGATGGGTTCAACGGCGGTACGGAGCAGGATGATCAGGAATCCTACTTTCTCCATCAGGATGCGGGGAGCAGAAGTTCTTCAGTGATTCGATTCGAGGGGGCGCAACTCCGCGTTTGTCCCAATTGTGGGGTATGGGGTTTCTAGATAGGTTTTATATTAATCTGTTCAGGGGTTGTCAAGATAAGTCCCCATACCTCGGCAACTCTGTCGCAGCCTTACTACCGTAGTCCGTTTTGCCCAAAACGGCCAGTTTTAGGGCTTGATTCCTCCATCCGAAATATTTGTTTCAACATCAACGAAATATTTAAAACGAGCATACCCCCCGGGCATGCGGCTTCACCAGAATGGAGATTTCCCAAGCTCTGGAGATGATTGGTTACCCCTGATTAGACTCCCTCCTCTATCCAACTGGCCACGGGTTCAACCATCGTGCTTCCTATCAGGCTATATGCCGCAAGTCCACCAAATCCCATCTCCCTTGACATGGGCATTTTGTTGTTTGGGCAATGATGAATTTCCACTGGCCCGAGGGCGCATTTTTTCCGATGATTTTCATTTTCCAGGGAAAGCATTCGGGGCAAATGTTCGGCATATCTAGCGGTGCTATCCCCGGCCCCTGTCGGTGTGACTCCCGATTCAAGGATAGAACTTCGAAGAAATACTCCAGACTCTCAGTGCCGGTGTCCATTTCCGAGATGATTCGGCCAGGGTTTTTACTAGAAGCCCAAACTATTTGAAAGGATTAATTTGAAAAAGGCATAGTGTATCCCTGCATTGACATAAAATAATTGCCTCACAAATGTTAGTGTGGTTTGGTTTTGCGCTTGCTTCACTAATAATCATACGAGTGTGCCTGTATGGCCACTGTAAGGGGGACACTGTAGGGAGAGGGAAATACAGAGAGAAACTGTAAGGTGAAAACATTCCGGGATAGGCAGTGTGGAAACCGAATACTTTCTTGGCAAAGAGGTTTTTCTAATATTTCTCAACAACCAGAGCAGGTATGGGGTTATAATTAATTAATAAGAGAATATCTCACTGAGAGCTACATAATGATATGACTTTTGTATGATTTTGATGGGATTTCAAGATTCTATGGCCAATATTAGTCAAAAGTATTCGAATACAAGTGTATTCGAATACAAGTGTATTCGAATACACTTGAATAGAAAATCAAATATCTACTATAAATCAAATGAAAACATCATAATTTTTATATCATTAGATAGATCTTAGTGAGATATTTTTTTAATAATTAACGGTATCTCCATATCTGTTCTGGTTGTTGAGAAATATTAGAAAAATTTTTGTATTCGGGGGTTGTATTCGAAGTTCACACACTGGGGATAGGGGAGACCATTGGAGAGCTCTTTGCCTCCGCCAGGATGCTTGGCCATGGCCTGTTGATACCCCATATTTTTCGACGGCCAAGGTCACTAACCTAACTCCACTCTCCGCTCTTCTGGAAGCCATTACTCCATAGTTAGAATGTTTCCCCGCAGCTGGAAATCTACCCGGCGGCAAAAAAGGCGGGTAATTATTACAGATGGCAGATCTTCCTGGAGGAACTGCCGAATCCCGGATGGGTTTGCTTGCTGGGACTGATAAAGCTGACAGAAAGACATGAAATGGTGAACTGCATCAAATGTACTCCGTATGGCTATTTCCAAACTGACCATGTGTTTGGCTCATTTACTTTCTTTCTCCATCTTCCCTAGTTCTGCCAATCAAGTATCACCTCCTCTCACAACCACCCTCCATTGTGATACCATTTGACAAGGGCAGGATTTAGATTGGGCTTTGGTGTGATATGTCTCCCTCCATGGTACAGTATCCCGTTATGATACCCTAATTGTTCCTTATAGTGCCTTCGCCTATATGGTAGCTATATGCAGAGATACGCACCCCCTACTGCAGTTACCTTTGGTTCCCCCGCCCGAGTATATGAGAGGTCGAAGCTGTTGAATTAGTTCATGATTTGGTACTCTGGAAGGCGCAGCAATTCTCATCAAGGTCTTCCCGGAGGATTCATTGGTATGCATAACAAGCGGCCTTTTACTCGCCGTTAGCGGAACTATATGTCCATACCAGCCCCTGATTTCGGCTTACCCCCTTTTCCACTCATCTCGACTATTGCTCGCCCCTGCTGGCTCGACTCCGGTTAAATGGTTAATTTGAGAGCTCCCCCTGCTTCTCCGCACAGGCAAGATTAGCTCTGCTTCAACGGCCTTGATATATATCTCTTCCTCTCCCCTGTCAGGCTGAGCTGGGTCTGCCTATCTCTCCTCCTCGGAAACTTCAATCCAACGAGAAGCAGGGGAAAATGAAGCTTGGTGTATACGTAACCGCCCTCCTCCTGGGGCAAGGCACTGCTGCCTTTGCCAAACCGCCCAAACCGCACAAACCCAAGCCTTTCGGTTTCTTCGTGAACAACACGATATATCAGCCAGAAGAAGGCGAGAGCGTCACCTATCCGCGATTTACCGAGCTCTGCGATGGCACCCTTCTAGCAACTACGTCGCTCTCAGGCAACGATCCAGAATTCTTCCCGGTCTACGAGAGCAAGGACGGCGGAGCAAGTTGGAAATGGGTTTCGGATATCCACGACACCGAAAATGGCTGGGGATTTGGAGCGCAGCCCGCGCTGGCAGAGTTGACCGTACCCCTTGGTGGCTTTGAGGCCGGTACAATCTTGGCCTCCGGGAACAGCTGGAGCGACAATGGTACAAGAATTGATCTCTACGCGAGCACCGACAGCGCGCGGTCCTGGGAGTTCGTCAGCCATATCGCTGAGGGCGGAAAGCCGAATACAACCAACGGCGCTGACCCTATCTGGGAGCCATACCTCCTGTAAGTGCAGCCTTTCATATTTATGTCTCGAAGCGTGGGACTAACGGTATCGCAAGTGTCCACGACGACTCCCTCATATGCTTCTACTCAGACCAACGGGACCCTGATCACGGCCAGAAGTTGTCACATCAGGTCTCGAAGGATCTCACAACCTGGGATCCTCCAGTTGACGATGTCTCCTATGATAAGTACACTGCACGACCGGGGATGACTGTTGTCACCTACATTCCACCCATCAAGAAGTGGATCGTCGTTCACGAGCTGCCCGTAGGCAATTCCAGCTCTCACGGCGTCAACTACCCAGTCTACTACCGTCTGGCAGACAGTCCCCTAGACTTCCGCCACTCAGAGGGAATCCCAATTGTCATTGACGACAGTATAGCCCCCAATGCCAGTCCTTATGTCACCTGGAGCCCCTCCGGCGGCAAGTACGGCACCATCGTCGTATCAGACGCGGATAACCCGCACGTCTACACGAACCGCTTCGGTGGCAACCGCGATAAATGGGAACGCCATGAGACGCCTGCCGGAGCAACGTATAGCAGAGCCATTCACATTCTTAAAGATCATCCAGACCATCTCGTGATCTTTGGCGGTGAGACTTTCGACAATATGGGTCTGGGACTGTTGACGCCTTTTACTGCGACGGTGGTGGATTTGAAGAAAATTCTGAAAGATAAACCCCACCATTAGGGAGTAATATCGGTTGTCATTAGCAGGTCTCGTACAGCAGGTGGGGAGATTATATATTTCACAGTATAGGATTTTAGCAGTTGGGATAATTTAATTCAGTTTACACCATTCGGTGAAGGGAGCATGTATACTACTCTCTGAATAGGATGGCATTTGCCTGTATTTTTATTGCAGGTCTTTTGAGCGATGGATGTGCGGAAAAGCAGTCTAACAAAAATAATTCATTTCCGACAATTTGGAAAAGGGGCATCATTCATTATCCACCAGCGAAATGGCGACATTCAAGCTCGCCTGGGTAGTTACATCAACAAGTTTTGTTCCCCAAGCTTTTTTTAAAATCGGATCCCGGCGTGTGGGGCCTCAGGCACATAGTATGATAGTCAGCAGTAATGTTAGCGCTTGGGTGAAATTTGGCTGCCTTAGGTTTGTCCCCTTCCAAGTTCCAGTCCATTCTTATTAGTCTATCTTAATATGCTAAAAAAAAATACTGCATTTGATTAGATTTCCCCACAAGCAGGCAGATGAATTTTATTCTGCATAACTTGACCCGTTAAACCAGCATCCGTCCAACGATATTGTGAAGCGGCACGTTGAAAATACCCTGGCCTAGTCCCTCTGGGGCGACATCCACCCGTCGGGTTACATAGCGGGAGAACTGCTTGTTCTAATTGAGTTTTGAATTATCCCAGCCACACTGACGCTGGCTGCAGCCCTATGTCATGACATCATACCTAGAATGTCTGCATTTTTTTTTTGGACTATTATGTGGAAAGCCATAGCAAGATCAGCTAATAAGTCCCCGCTCACTGCAAGCAGTCAATGCCGGTATTCTTGAGGGAAACCTGAGAGTAATCTATCCGGTTTGATCAAATCCAAAAATGTAAAATATTATCTCCCCGAAGCTCTCCACATTCGCCCTCAGGCCCCTCACTGCCCTTCATGAATCGTGTTTCCCCGTTTCTATTTTTAAGCTGGGCCGGCAATTCAGTTTTATGCCGAACACAGCCCCACCCCGCACACCTGATTGGCCACAGCCCCAACTCGGCCCTAAATTTCCACCCGTCAGTCACGTGGTCGGGCAATTTCCCTCCGCCGCTTGTTCCCGATAGGGTTTAGTGGCCGAGTCGGGGAATGTTGAAGCCTTCGGGCTAATTAAGGTTTGGCTCCGCTCCGACTTGGCAAAGGCTTCTCATAATCTTATCTCCCCGAACATGCTCGGGGATAGAGGGACTCGGGGCGGAGACTTTCCAGGCACCCGCAAATTCGATGGCGAACGTCAATCGGGGGGGGGCTGAGAGGAGGTTGACGTCTGGTATGTTCTCGGGGGGGTGGCTGAGTGATTTTGCTCCATATCCTCACCAACATGGGAGGGCTAAGAGTTGTATATAAAGTGCGAGCATTCCCGACTGGATTCAGAATTCATCAACCAACAACTCATCGAACACTTTTCACTTTATCGAAAAAGCAATTGCAACAGCTCAATTTATATCCTTTCCTCCTTGCTTCCAAGCCCTCGTCACGATATCAAACACTCACTCAACAAATACCAAATACCACAACACAACACATACCCCCAATCACAATGTCCGACAAGCCACAGATAACCCACGCCTTCATCGGCGCAACCGGCGGCTGCATGAACTCCTGTCTCACCCACACATTACTCGCGGGATACCACACCGCCGCGATCGCCCGGACCCCCTCGAAACTCGAATCCCTCCTCCTCTCCCAAGGCATCCCCCAATCAACCCTCGACAGCAATCTAACAATCATCCCCGGCGACGCCACCGACATCGAAGTCGTCAAACGCCTCCTCATCCCCGCCTCCAACAACGGCCGAATGGTCACCAATGTAATCTCAGGCCTGGGCGCGGCGCCCAAATTCCAAGCGTCCGTGTGCAACCCCATCAAGTTGGATAATCCACATGTCTGCCACACGACTGCGAACGCGCTGATGGCCGCCATTGAGGAGTTGCAGGTTGAAGTTGCCGGGGATGCGGAGAAGAAGAACCAGCGCCGTCCGCTGGTTACGATGATCTCGACGACGGGGATTTCTGATGGGCCGCAGGATGTGCCGTTTGGTCTGCGCACGATGTATCATGTTGTTCTTGGGACGGCCCATGTTGATAAGAAGAAGATGGAGCAGGTGGTGTGGAGTAAGATTGATAAGTCGGATCCATCACGGGGGTTGTTGAGGGGGGCGATTTTGGTTCGGTGCACGTTGTTTGGCAGTGGGGATCATTTGATCAGTGGTGGGAAGGGGTGGAGGGCGTTGAAGGTTGGGACGGAGAAGGAGCCGACGCTGGGATATTCGATTCAAAGGGTGGATGTTGGGGAGTGGATTTTCGAGGAGGTTGTGAAGACCGGTGGGGAGAAGTGGGTTAATGAGAAGGTTACTCTGACGGCCTAGGGGGTTTTCTTTTCCTTTCTTTTCTTGTTCTTTTGATATAAGTTATTGGGCTTTTGGTTGGCTGGTCATGTTGTGAATATTCCCCTTGTGTTCGCCTAGTTCTGTTGGTCTATCTCCTTGGTTTCTGGCATGGACAACTCCCTAGATTGGTTTCTTTTGTTCAAACTGCTACTGATATCCTTCTTGCATCGCTCTGTTTGATATTACTTGATAGTTTATCTCTTATGGCATATAATTTTTATCTGGTCTTAATACTGTCTATCATAGAGCCTAACGATAATATGTATAAATTTATTTAAACCCCAACCCATTGGCAATCCATTCAAATTCGTCTAGTGAAAGAGCAATAATCCTAAACTCCTTAAACCCAGTATTAATATAATTTGTTCTATCTATATACATTACGTATGTAGCCATATATGACCGAGTCCCTCCAAAAGCCACCCTATGTACCGTGCTTGAATATACTAAGCGCCAAGCGACATATGACCCGTCTCCCTGTTTGCAGGAATTCAATCAACAGGAAGTTAAAAAAAGGGGGGGGAGAAAAACAAAATACACAAGTCACCAGGGGATTAATGGTGCCCCGGTTCACTTTACATAGTACTGTACAGAACAGTGTATCCACGGCCCATCTGACATGTCTGGAAATAGGTTCCGATCCCCCCTTTCCGCCCCACAAGTTCCCAACGTGTTGTTCCCTTTGACGGCAGACGGCTTGCAATGCGGAAACTGAACAAGGAGGGGAATATGCGGAGTACTGAAATCTAGAAATCTCAGATACCTAGGATGAAATGGGGGATGAGGGTATGGGAGGGACAGTGGGGAAGGGAAATCACACTAAAATAACAAGTAGAATGTACACCCAAGCTCCAAAGCTCACAAAAAAATAAAATAAACGAAACATTCCCTCCAGCATTACAAGCATGGACTCATCAGTAAGATATGTGAGTTGAAAGTGATAATAAAGGGGTTGGAAAAGGGTGTAAAATGGTAACAACGCATACCAAAAACAATCAAAGAAACAAAGTCTAAGTTGGGATATCAACCCCTCGTACACAACAGACGAAGTGCTGGAATTAAACAGAGGTAAAATGGAAAAGAAAACACCAGGCCAAGTGGGAAATAAATATATAAGAATGGTAATCATGAAAAGGTACGCCGCCAATGCCTGGATATTTATTTATAAAACGATAAAAAAGAGAAATAGAAACAGAAACGGACGAGGATTTAGGGGAGCTTTTTAATATGGCCGCCCGGTGGGGGTGGTCCGTCGTCCGCGAAGGTGCCACCTTCGAGTGCTCGGTTTAAATTGCGGAGTGAGAAGCCGGTACTTGAGAAATGTATGGCAACTAGCCACGCAGTGACTATGTTGACGATGTGGTGGAGGAGGTAGGCGTAGGTTACGCCGTAGAGGGCAGCGTATATAGCAAGGATGATGAATAGGGCGGATGTGATGTGTCTCAATCTACGCATGAACAAAATTGTTAGGTTTAGGCGACAAGAAATTCATAGGAAGGAAATAAAAGATACGCACCTTGAGGTTACTCTTGGGATCATATTCCCGGTGGTAAGGGTCTCCACAAGAAGTATATATGGCATTATAGATAAAACATTATGATGGGATGAAAACGGTGTCAGCCAATGGACAGCCAGGTTATGAACCCAAACCGCAAGTACGAGGACATTAACTGGCAGTATCCACAGCATGAGGATGAAGATGGAATGGACGTAGTTGTAGAAGTTATAGTGGGATGTCGATCTCTGTGCTCGATTATTAATAGGTGAAATATTGGACGCGAATTGTCACACTCACAGTTTCTTTCGCATAATGCGACGTCTGCACACAGGTCGCTAACTGGACAATGCATGCCACAATATACGCGAATTGATATGGAATGACGGTTGAAACGAAGAGTAATAGGACGGTAGTGTTTATAATCCTTTGCCTCGGTGAAAGTGAAGAAAAGATAGCGTTGGTTCTAGGAGATGTCAGTGATGAATCGAGGCACGCGTTGGAATATATCAGGCTTACCTATGATCATCGTGTTTAATATAGCCTCTACGCGATACCAGGATTCGTCGGATAGTAGCAAACACGTGAATCAGAATCATGACAACGTAGTTTATCACAATGCACGACCCGATGCTCATAAGGCCAAAGAGCGGGACAAGAAACCAGAAAAAGGTATCTTGAGAACCCAGTAGCAAGTCATTTTTTGTGAAGTCGATCACAGATTCAGTAGCATTTGAGCGCCATTCTGGTACTCCTGGGTTGCTCACTCCGGAGTTCGATGTTGCCAGAGAGGTGGCGACGAAAGTCAGCCCAATGAATAGGATCGGTAATGACATTCGAAGACAAAGATCCAAGGCCTCGGAAAAGGGAATGAAAACACCTATTGATGTTAGGTTATGCTCAAATATGTCCAGTACGGTGAAATACGAACCTGTTTTGTCGTATACTTGGAATTGCTTTCTTAGTACTAGAGCAACCACGAGGAGCGGGAAGGCCGCAAACACCGTCCGATACCGCATGACAAGTTTTCCCATGCTACCAAGTAAATCCACACGTAGCGAAAGCTCCATTGAAGCATTGCAGCTGGGATCAGACCAGAGCTGAAATGAGACGCCACGAATTGCATTTCCTTCGCGGAGATGTGGAGGCATATATGGCGCCACTCCGTGCAGGTTGATATCGGCTTCCTTGACATTAACAAAATACTTTGACTCATGCGGTTCCGATATATATTGCCGTAGTAGCGGAGTAAAAAGTTCCGCGTTTTCTCCGCAAGGCTGTTTTCCAACCCGAAGTTTATAAGCCAAAAGGCTTGAGTGTAGTGCTGGAATCTTCACTTCAGTCACCATCGGTCGCTCCGCTGGAAGTCGAATGTTAAGACCAGCCCCCAGTAATCGGCCCAGTCCAACTTTGGTCTGAATGAGAGAATCGGAGCTGTCGGAGAATTCTGCAACAACCCATCCAGAAGAGTGTCTCTCAGCCTTGTCGACAACCGCTACAAACTGGTGTTCGGCGAGGTCTTCCAAGTCGTATTGTATATAGGAAAATGGAGGAACGTTATCGAAAGCAAATTTCGATGATCGGGTTGAGGCAGGAAGGTCAATAACATCCTCAACAGCACTCTTGCAGGCTAGTCGAGTAGAACCCGAGCTCCCGCCGGAAAGATCCATATTTAGTGAGAGAAGAGCTGCGGAATGGCCGGCTCGTAAAGGAAACACACTACAAAATAGCACTTCAAGTTTCCCAGTGCTCCCTGGTGCATCGATTCTCTGATCGGTCAAAAGAGTAAACTTCTTCCCCGGAGCACCCTGTGGAGGAACCGGGAGTAGATGCGCCTCAGGTGCCTTGCGGTTACCGAAACTACGCAACACAAGGCGCTGCCCTTGTGATAGTATCGAATTTGTATTATCTTCTAGGGTCAACAGAGTGGTAGGGTCTGTGGAGGGATCAGTAACTGAATAATAATGGCATATCAATTTGGCAAAGTTAAGAGGGGGCTAACCTTTTTGTGGCAACGTCCTTTCAGCAATATTTTCCATTCCCGTAAGGTACCACTTTTTGAATACACTCATCCGTTCTGCCCTCTGTTTCGTTTGCGATGACCGTCTTACGTCCACAAGATCGAAGAGGGAGTGAACGATAACTTTTCGGAACGAATCGCACCACGCGATCGAAAGATGGTCCATTCCCGTCCAAACATTCGGAATCGTTGTCGTGAATACGGTAAACCCGTGGGTTTCTGGCACAAGGGAGGACAGGCTCGTATAATCTTGAGGGACAATAGAATCCCCGCCTCCTCCAGCAATAGATATGAGGGTCACATGCCACAACGGGTTGTTGTTGGCCCATTTCTGAGAATATGCTTCACGCCAGTAATCGTTTACTTGCTTATATGTATGGACGATATCCGAATCGAACGACACAGGAGGTCGGGCATGGGGGGTTGACATGGTGATGATGGTATTTACCGAATTCGCTTGGTAATTCGACATTGTAAGAACTGCGCGAGCCACAATTCCACCCATTGAATGCCCGATGAGTATTACAGAGCTAGGATCCGGGTGGTTGGGGTCCCTTCCCACACGTTTCGGGTCGTGGTACAGAGAGAGTATATAGGCCAATGCTTCGTTCACATATTCAGCCTGGTCGAGCAGTGTTTGTCCGTGAAATGCCGCCATATCCTCGTTGAAATCCGCCATGAAAAAGTCCAAGCTTCGGGTGCCTAGGTTGAATTTTTCGCGGTCATCCTGTATCACGTCGCGGAAATATATCGAGGCTTCCGATGCGAGGGACCGCCCTTGCTTGTAACTACCGGCATTCCCAGGGAGGAACAATACAGGGACCCCTTTGAGCTACACCAAAAAGTTAGCACCAGGCTATGCCTATAATAACCGAACAGGGAGCAGAGAGATTGTCACCGTACCCCGATATCCTTCTCAGTATACTGGTCAACTGTACGTTCCCGATAAAGGTATAGTCCATACTTGCTCGCAAACCGTGTATGTTCCGTGTCAAATCCAAGAAGTTTGATATATGTCGGCATCATACGAGGGGTATTGCAGCCCTGCGGATCTATCTGGCGGGTCATATACGAGTGTATGATTCCAAAAAAAGCGAGAGCGCTGAGCAGCGTCAGGGACAGCGTCAGGAGGGAGCATGACCAAGGACTCCGCATCCGCGACCGGCGTAGCCTCTGCGCCTCCATCGAGTTATCCACCGTTGGCGAAAAGGATTGCGATTCGAACGGCATGACGGCTTTCGGCCGTGTCTTGAGGGTCGATCGGGTAGGTTGCGCCGCGCCAGCCCAGAGGCTCGAAGATTCGTTTAACCGCAATGAATTGGGTTTTGTCCCGCTGTCGAGGCTCAGCGCCCTCTGCTGGATATCCTGTGAGCCAAACGAATGAGGTGTGTCGTCAATAGAAAGTCCATTTCCCCCTTCGAACTCAGCATCGGCGGCCGTGGAGTGGTGGGCTTTCTGTGAGCCTGAGAGGCGCCTCTGCATTTGAAGGACGCGCGCTCATCCACCGGTCAATGAGGGGAGAGAACCAAGCCCGCGGAATCGACGGAGAAAGACAGGCCTGGCAAAGGAAAAGGGTGAGGGAAGGGGGGCGAAAGGAAGAGAGGGAGGGTGGACGAGGGGAGGTTGAGATAAGGAGCTCAGCTTAGCATTTTTTTGGTTTGGGAGACGACGACGCCGCGCACGGACCATGTGTATAGCTCCACGCAACTCCTATTTAAAGATGCAGGAGGATAAGTATTGGAAAACACCTAACTCTCTACTGCATAATCAGCCGAATTACACGCTGTTTAAAATAGGTGTTTTAGACAATATTCTGATCACCAATTTCTCTTATAGGAGAGAGTTGCTTTCCTCTGTCTCGATCACGCAATCCGAACCCCAGACACTACCTTCTAATAATACATGGATATCATTATCGTACATACAAACATCTGAAACAATATTGAGAATCGAACAGCCTCTACCTGGGCAGCAGATTGCCATGATAAGTGGCCTCAATTGAGTGGGCCAACCTTGACTTCTTCTCTGCTTTTAGCCTCCTCGTACTTGGCTTCCTTGGCTTTTTGGCGGACCACACGCTGTTTCGCAGCCATTATATTCTTAAAATGGCCTTTCGCACCGTACGTGACCTTAGTGATCATGTCCGCCGCCTCGCCTTTATTAACTTGGTCGTAACTAAGCTGGTTATCTGCAGGAAGGTGTTTATTCAAATAGCCAAGCTGTCCGGGACTCGGCCGTTTCTTCCTCCATGGCTGCCAGGAAGCAATAAACACCGGGAGAAACACACGGCTAGCCAGCGTGTCGGCAGCATGCACTGCTTGCGTCAATTCTAGCGGCGAAGCTACCTTCATGGGCCGGCTCCACGGGCATTTGGATGTTGCATCGGGCGGGAGGGCAGCGATGTGATGTACCGAAAACAAACCGGTCTCGTCTCTTGTGATCGTGATCCTCCCATTCGGCGCGCTGAGGAGATACCGATCAGGGCTAATAAGTACCCAGGCATTTTTGCTTAATGAACGGATGTCCTTTTCTCCAGAAGTGTCTTGGAGCAGATCATATACTGATTCATAATCGTTAAAGTCAACGACAACCTTATCCTCCGAGACCTTCGGGGATGTTTTGCGCCTGGGTTTCGCCTCCTCGTTGTCACGGTTTTTGAGTTTATGAATATCTTCCACTTTGGTTTCGTCCAGCCCTTCATCAGGATCCAGCCCAAATAATGTTGGTGTAGTTAGCACACCTGTCTCAAGAGACGCAACCATGTCAATAATGTGACAGTTCTCCTTCCCAGGATATAGTCGTAGGCCTCGTCCAATCATCTGAATCAAGAGGTTTTTGGATCTTGTCGGGCGCGCAAGAAGTACACAGTCGATATTTGGAATATCGGTACCCTCCGTAAATAGCCCACAATTGACCAAAACAGGATACTCCTGATTTCGAAAAGCATCGAGCTCCTCAGTGCGAAGGTCCCTTGGAGTTTGGCTGGTTATATATCTCGCATCGATGCCAAATCTGCGAAACGTGTTTGTAAGGCACTTGACATGTTCAATGTCCACGCCAAACACGAGTGTGGACTTTCTCTCTTTCGCCCTAGATAACCACGCTCGAACGGTTATATCATTTGTGACGTCGGTGTTGACGGCAGCAGACAGCTGACCAGTCTGGAAATCACCATTCGGCGCGTCCCCAACGCGCGACAGGTCAACACGGGAGCCAACTGTCGTAAAAACCGCATTAGCTAGCCACTTGTCCCCGATCATATCAATGTAGTCTTTATGGTAGACAATGTGGTCAATGACGGTTCCCAGCTTCAGGCCGTCAAACCGCGAAAACGTCGCCGACACACCCACCAAAGCGGGCGAGTCCTTCGAAGCGTGTTTTAGTCCAAAATACTCGAGAATTTTTTTGTAGGTTGGAGCCACGATGTGATGAGCCTCGTCCACCAAGATAAGCTTGTATCTTTCAGGATCAAATTTCTCAATCCGGCCTTTTGAAAGGAGGCTTCGAACAGAGGCTACGGTGATCTCCGCAGTTCCCGTCGCATGGTTTTTGCCCATTTCGATCTCGATGGTTTTTCCTGGGTATGCAAGCATGCAGTGTCTTGCAGCCTGCTCGACCAACTCTTTCCTATGAACGAGGATAAGACTCTGCTTCGCATTTTCGTTTCGAGGTGGGATGCGATCGATCAGTTGGGTAAATATAACCTATCGGCGCGAATAATGTGTCAACATAGTGTGCAAAAACATGTAGGAGGGAGTAGTTCTTACTGTCTTCCCACTGCCGGTCGCAAGGGAAATACCCAGTCTTTTTTCACCCTTACTCAGATACGAAAGGACTGACTGGATACATTCCTCCTGGTAATCTCGAAGACGAATTTCAGACGACGTAAATAACGGTCCGGGAGGCTTGATGGCATTGGCGGTGGCTACCGATGCAGCCCATCGTCGATGCGCAGGCTGGCTCCCATAGAGAGCTGCAAACCTGAGCTCCCGTATACATCTTGTCAACCTCCGCATCTTTCCATGGCTGAGGACATGAACCGCGCTTGATCGTGTCCGTCTTGATGTCCGATCAGATCAGATTTCGATGGAGATGGATAGGAGAGTGCAAACATCACAAACAAAGCGTGCAAACACTGCAAACTCCGCCCATAAGAATTTCTCCTGTCCTCGAACCCTTCGCAAAACTCAGTTCTATATACTCTCCGTGGCTCTTCTCATGACTGTCCATTTTCGCATTGTATTTATTGTTTAGGCGTTACGGTGCCATGTTGTTTCCATCTTCATTTCCTCAAAGGTGCTGCTCAGGGCATGTTAACCAGCGTTGGGCGCTGTCGTCACTGAATATTCTTAACCATGAGCACAACAAGTGTCTACGACCCGGACGAAGAAGAAGATGCCGCCTCCGATGACTCTTTTGAACGCGGGATATTTCCCGTCGGGTTCACCGCCTCGTCCCCTCCTTTACAGAGACTTAGAATCACATCCCCCGATTTCACCGGCCCATCCGCGCCACAAACTAAGCATGCTCGGTCCTCTGGTTCACGATCCCGCGCAAAGGTTCTACAAGCTCAGAAGAAGCTTCCCGTCGAGAAATATACCGAGATACTCAATGAATTTATAAATGGCAATGCTGGTGGGGCTGTGGCCGCGATCAAATCTACATTGTCCCGTTCCCAGATCGGGGTCGTGAGGTGGACTCCTGAAGAAAAGGATGCTCTATTCAACGCTCTTGAACGGCATGGCAAGAGTGGGATTCCAAAGATAGCTTCACTTGTGGGCTCAAAATCGGAGATGGAAGTTCGTGCCTATATCGACATCCTTCATCGAGCCCTAGAACAGCAGCAACATAGGGATTTCACCACGAGCGTGGCTCTCGGAGACATTCCTGTTGCCATTGAGATTGGCGAAGAATGCCGTCAAGTGCTAGAAGACAACGCAGATGCACTCTGCCTGCAGGAAGAACAAGCTCACAATACCGCGGGGGAACGGGAGCATGGCGAGATGTGGCTTGTCAATCGCCATGTTGCAGCAGTAGTTGAGGACCAACTGGGGGCTGAAAACGAAACCCCCGACACCATCGAAAACGAGAACGGAGACCCGAAAGAAGTCGATGAAGATAATAACACTAATAATAATAATAACAACGACGAAACCCCACCATCCAGCATCCTCGCAACTGCCCAACTGCTCAACACGAGCAACTGGATCCTCCTCTCCGAGCGCATATTCATGAACCCGGGCAAACGCCAAATAGAAGACAACTGGAGCAACCTCGCCTACGAGGGTGAAGCCCCATCCATGACCTGCGAGGCATTTGCCGACTTCTACACTCTAGCAATCAGCCTCACCCGCCGTCTAATCCAGTCCTCCCTATTCTTCGCAGCCTCGCGCATTCGCGCGCTGGAACGCGGCGGATACCAGCGCGGAAAGCTAGTACGGAGGGAGGATGTAGGCGCAGCACTAGATGTGCTGCGGATGAGCCATAGCAGCAGGGAATTCTGGACAAGAGCAGCGCGACGTTGCAAATTGGATGTTGAAGATATACGGCATCGGAAGGGCTACAAGCCGACTCAACTCACATATGACGAGGTGGAGGAGGAATTATCCCTCGAGGCCTCCAGGTCTAGAACGTCCCGGGCAAGCAGTATTGCCCAATCGACAGCGGTATCTGAAGACCTCTCAGATTCCGAGGAAGAACCTCTCTCTCCGGGCTCGGACATCTCAGGTCGTCAATTAGACGATAATCTCTCGGATGAAGAATCCCTATCCGACCCCGAAGAAGCCCACGCCGCAACCATCGATCAGGAAGCCAGACGCGTTGAAGAATCTCAGCTCTGGCGCCGGCTCGGCCAGTCCCCTCCGCCTTCTTCGTCTCGGCCACGTCCACATGCTGACATCAAGATGGAAATGGAAAGCGACGATGAAGGCTTCACTGCTACCTCACGGCCTCTGGGAGGGCGGAAGACGAAGCAGGATCTGGTCGATTGGCGGGATCGGGTGTTGTATCATAGCGAGTGGGAGGAGTTTGGGGCGGATACGCTGCTGGTTGAGGAGGAGGTGGCTGAGAATCAGAGGGAGAGGAAGAGGAGGAGAGTGGAGTAGGTTTGGTGGGCGGGGGGGACTTTATATGTGTATATTATAATATGTATGATACTCTGTTGAGGCTGTGGTTGGATATATGTATGTACCACTACTATTGAAATATACTAGACTTTCATTCGTACTTTCAGTTTACACCTGGCCTGGGTTCGATGGTCGAAATGGCTGATATTTCAGTCCCTCCATTCTCTCATATCCTCCCATCAAAAACCGAAAACAAAAGCCCCCATCCCATCCCAACAAATAGAGAACCCCCCCCCCAAGAAACGATCCAAAAACGCGTTTCAAGCGAATAAGCTTCATTTCTAACACTACCAATACAAGAGTGAACAGGAATTTTTAAGAGGGAAAGGATCAATCAGTCTCCTAGAAAGTCGAAAAAAACAAAAAAGAAAGAAAGGAAAAAGAAGCCATCAACAGAAATCCAGATAAAAAAGAGGAGGAAAAAAGCTGCTGCTAACTATCTTGAGTCCAGGTAAAAGAAAAATACATTAATGAAAAGTTAAACCATTTATCTGTGCAAAACTCAGATCCGGGAGGGGGGGGGGGGGGGGGGGGGTGTGGTTTTTGGGTGATGTTTTTGGAAAGTCCCCGTTCGGGTGAAGGAGAGAAGAGGGGGAGGAGG
>JANTQI010000067.1:132700-185956 GCA_032988985.1 Emmonsiellopsis sp. PD_5
TTGAGACAAAGTAAAAAAAAAAAAATTTAAAAAAAATTTAAACCATTTTTCTGGGAAAAACCCAAACCGGGGGGGGGGGGGGGGGGGGGTTGGTTGTAGTTTGTGCCTTGTTCTTTGATGTTACCGCCCTTGAGATGAAGCAGAAAAGGGGGAAGGGAAGCGGGAAGTAGGTGACGAAAACAAGAAAAACTCCGCCATCTGAAGACCCCTTGTACATTGAAACTAAAACAGAAAAAAAAGCAAAAGGAAAGGAAAAGAGAAGAAAACAACATGTGAGCCTATCCAGATACATTGCGCCACGGTTGGTTAGAAAAAGAAAAGCTCCGTCTTAGACCTAACATTACCTATATGATCGGGTTGTCAGGTCAATACCACATCGCCACATATCATTCTTCGTTCAACAGAATAACTGATCCCATATGAGGACATCCTTAACCAATCCACTCATATCTCAAAGGCCTTATAATCCCCGCCGTTGGCACTGGGAGGTGGTACACCAGCTCCTGGCGCCTGAGCGGCTTCCTGGAACCCGTATCGTTCTCCAATGCCTACAGTCTCCGCCTCTAACGCCATTGCAGCTCCCTCCTCAGGCCCCTCCAGGCTGGCATTTTTAAGGAGATCTTGAACTTCCTTGATCCGCTTCTTAAGAGCCATGCGGTCGAGGAATAGCTGTTGTCTGCCTTGCTCCAAATCTCTCCGCTCAGCTTCAACAATCTGCTCCAGCTCGGTAAACTGAGACAGTTTGATGTCGAATTTCTGGAGGGTGATGTTAACGGCCGCAGCGACCAGACGGGTCATCTCTCGCTCTTCGTTGGAAGCAAATGCCGCCGCCCGCGCAGCAGCAGTTGCAAGGCCAATGGTTGCTATCGAAGGACGCGACGATTCCTTCTCTCCGGCCGTGCTCCGTACAACTGCCGTAGAATCCGGTTCATTTGCTGTGTCGATCTCCATTGAGTCCTCGGACTTCATAGCCTCGGGTTCCTTGCTCTTGCTCTTGTCCTTATCCTTGTCTTCCGCGGGCGCAGGGCCAGTGAAACCTCTATCAAGTTGTTTCTGAAGTTCACGGCGGATTTCCTCGACTGATCGGCCGGCAGCAGCTGCTGTGACGGCAGGTTCGGCCATTTCTGCCAGATATGTGACGACAGACAGCACTGGGTTATCGAGCTGACTAATAGGATCCCTTCCACTCATTGCGCGGATGAGAGAGCTGTCTTGTGTGTCCTCCAGATACTTATCTTCAATCTCAAGTTGCAGGAATTTCATGACACACTCCTCTTGAGTGCGAGTTCCGACGTGGCGTGCAATCTGTCTCCAATTGTCGTCGAAGTTTTCTAAGCCTTCTAAGAGCAGCAGCAGCTCGGAATTGCTCCATGGGGCATCCCGATCCGGAATTGTAGTGTATGGGGTGTCTTCCAGTTTGACAAAATCTGAGGCATGGTGCGACGAAGGCAATCTTCCTTGGAGGAAGCAGTTCGGGCACAGGTCATATTTCGTGTCTGGGACGTTAGGATTGTTGGAAACAGGGGTGGATTTGGCATAATGGAATCTAAGCCTCGTGCAATCAATGCCGCACGAATAGCAGTGGAAGGTCTTTCTCGGTTCTTTCGCAGCAGCTTCCATCGTTTTGATCGAACTGTCGCCACCAGCTCCGTTTGTAGTTGCGGCTTCGCCATTGGTCTGTTTCTCCTTGTCCTCGCCTGCGGCGATACCCTTGCCCTTATCATCATAAATGTTGCGACGGATTTCGAGGTTAAGATCGCCCTTGGGAATTGGTGTAGCAGAGGCAGCCCGATCTGTAGATGGATGCGGTTTACCGGCAGTAACGATAGCGTTGGGAGCTGGCTGGAAGGGCTGCAAGCCTCGGGGAGTGTCTGCGGTAATTCTGAAGTGGCCCGTCATGGGAGGTCCAATGTTGGAAGGTCTAGTCTGGGGATCAACCTGTTCATTCATGTTAGCCTACACCGTGAATACAGGACCGTGATCTCACGTACCTGGTAGTTGATCAAACCCCAGTGCTCAAGGAATGAGTGCACACGCATAATTGCGCAAACATCGCCTGCCAAGTTTCGTCGACAGGCTGTGACTGTGAGGTACTCGACAGGATTCAAACGATAAGTGTTGATCATGAAGTCCCGATAATCCTTGTAAATAGCAGGGGTTTTGCTCCGGTTTCGACTGTTGAAGAACTCAGGCAATGCCTTCTTCTCGACGGTATGAATTGTGTTCATATCAAACCAGCTCGTGTAGCTTGGGAGGATGATAGCGTGGGTTTGGGCAACCAGATGAGAACGCGCCGAAGCCTCCAGGGAAGCTTTAGTTTGTGTCGACTGTCCATCAACAGCCTCGTCTGTTTGTTGTGGAGCTGCTGGAGTCCCGCTGGCATCCTCTAGCCCGCCGTTTTCCTTCTTCGTCTCAGCGTCTGTTCCCCCCATGGTTTCGTCTTGTGGCTCTGTGTCTTCGTTTTGGGGCTTTGGAGAAGCTGGCGCATCTAGCGGATTGTCTGAAATGGCTGTATCTTGGTTCGCTTTCGCGGGCGAGAGGGGTTGGGACTGCGAGCCTAAGCCATCAAACAAACCGTAAGCATATACCCAAAATCTAAAGGGTGGTCAGGGCAACGGGGGAGGGGGGGGTGGTAGGCGCAACCGACCTGAGACGTGACTGGAGGAACGAGTGGCGGCAGAAGCCTCAGTGGTGGGTTGTCCATCCTGAGGGACAGCGACCGGCTGGGCGTCGGTAGCCATCTCGCCTGAAGTTGCATTTAAATCTTCCATTCTGGCGTGGCACAAAGGAATAAAGAAAGGTTACAAGCTTGGTCGGACCAGGCTATCGCCTGCGCAGCAAAAGGGGCTCTGTCAAACAGCAGTGTTTTCCAATCTCGTATTCGGAAGCGCAGGAAACAGAATGCGACTTCTGCGACAGCTGGATAATGCTCAGTGGGGTGTGAGATCGAAGAAATGCGCTGGATGGAATGGGATGAAGTATCACCAACACGATCAGTCTGTCTCCGTCGCCAAAATCTCGCGCTTCAGAGCCTCTTGCCGCTAGCCGTTTGCGGACTAGTGGCTGCGTGGTTGTCCGGCGGGCCGTACGAGCCATTTGCGCAGATTCCGGATTAATGTCTCGCCGAGACTCCGAGCTAAATTGCTTAGTCATTCGGCCTCGACGCGACTGGAACGCGACATCGCGTCTCTTGCTGGCGTTGATGGAGATAGATTGAGGGACGACGGTGAGCAACAACTCAACCTTCAATTCGGCCACACCCTACGATTCCCGATCCCAATGTATTTAGAAATATGATGTTATGAATCTTTAATGGCGAACACGTCTTCTCCGCCCTGGCCATCCTCCTTTGATCCCGCTCTCCACCTCCACTCAAAACAGCCAGCTCCAGAGGGACCCGATCTGCTCTTATCAGAGTCGCATTCCGAGGAGCTTGAAGCATACAAGGCCCAGCGGCTTGAAAGAGCCCAACAATTAACCAAGCAAGGCATTTTTATTCAACACCGCACGTGGGAGCTGTCAGATCTCTTCCGCAACGACGACGATACTAGACCAGGTATGCCCACTCCTATCTTCAATTGGGTCATAAAAGGCCAATTTGGCGATAAGTAGTCAACGGCACATTAGCCATAAGAGGATATGTCTAACAATGGCTAGAAACTCCGTGTAAACCCCGCGGCATGTGCGACAGACCCATATCAACAAATCTCTCGTCCGATACTCTGGTCCCCTCCTCACCCCCTTCAATGAAAATGGCTATGGCACCATCTCCTTCCACCTCACCCCTAAATTCCAATGGCGGACCATATTCAGACCAGGGGAAAAGAAAACTGGAAGACCCCCTCTCCACGACCTCCCCAAAGCGAACAAAAACACTCGGCCCGTTTCTGATGGATGACGAGGACGATGAACTAGATGGCTTCCTACATACCGACTTGGGTGCAAATTCCGATGTTCGGGGTAAAGACTCAACCTCATCCTCGTCGAATATATTACGGAACACAAATCCTTCGATTCCAAATGCAGCTCAGTCGAAACCCGTTAGCAGCTCTAAATTTTCGTTCCGAACGGACAACGGACTCGATCCCATGGTGCGCACAACGAATATCTTCTCTATCCGAACATGTTCTGGCAAGGCCATCCACGTGCAAAGCAGAAAAATGGCCGCATCTCTTTCTTACGAGGAAATCATTGCAGAGCGCTCAACAACAGCCCCAGGGAAAGCAAAGAAAAGCTACTACGGAATTGACATTCACAAATTACTCGACGATATTGCGAACGAAGAGAAAATAAAAGCCAACCTGGATGCAGCCCCTCGTCCCCCGCGACCATCAATAGAAGCTCCTCTGTCGGTGGGCAAAGGACCAAATCTGATGTGGACGGAAAAATACCGTGCCAAGAGATTCAAAGATCTCATTGGAGATGAGCGCACACACCGCTCTGTTCTCCGCTGGCTTAAAGGCTGGGAATCTATCGTATTTCCTGGCCTGGCTAAGCCAAAACCCAAAAACAGTATGGGCAATGATTTTGAGGAACGAGCCCATCGTAAAGTTTTGCTTCTCACGGGGCCTCCCGGATTGGGTAAAACCACCCTCGCTCATGTCTGTGCAAAACAAGCCGGCTACGAGGTTTTGGAGATAAACGCTAGTGACGAAAGAAGTCGTGATATCGTCAAAGGGAGAATTCGAGACGCTGTTGGCACTGAAAATGTCAAAGGCATGACCATTGAGACCAACGGATCAAAAGTCCGTAAAGCTGGGAAACCGATTTGTGTAGTCGTCGACGAAGTCGATGGCGTTGTGAGTGGCTCAGGCGGCGGAGGTGAAGGGGGTTTCATGAAAGCATTGATCGACCTAGTTATGTTGGACCAGAGAAATACCAAGAATGCCTCCGAGTTAACGTCCACTCGCCAAAAAAAGACCAAGAAAGGGGATAAATTCCGCCTCCTTAGGCCTCTGATCCTTATTTGCAATGACGTCTACCACCCCAGCCTCCGCCCTCTACGAACATCCTCCATCGCCGAAATCATTCACGTAAGACAGGCTTCTCTAGAGAAAGTTATCTTACGGATGAAATCTGTTTTTGAGAAAGAAGGCATTCAGTGTGATGGTGACGGAGTGAGGCGGCTCTGCGAATCTTCGTGGGGATTGAGTAGCAGTAGAGATCGTCGCGCCAACAATCGTGGTGTTGGAGAAGGAGATATCAGAGGGGTGTTGGTAGCTGGAGAATGGATTGCCCACAAGTTCAGAGCTACCGTCTTATCGGGAAATGCCAGGCTGACAAGGAAATGGATTGAACAGCATATTTTAAGCGACTCAGTCCGAGATGGAGGATCGTCGCGAGGTCTAGGCCGCGGCGGAACGAAAGATATTGTTGAACGAGTCTTCATAGACGGGGCAGGATTTCCAAACGCTCCTATTTCCGCTCAAACCTTGCAGGACCCTTTCCACGGTGGTAGTTCCAAAACCCCAGTTGGAGTTTCTGATCTACGAAAACGCCATGCAATCAATCGCCTACGAGAAATGGTTGACGCTGCTGGCGAGTACGATCGCTGCATCACAGATTGCTTTGCAACCTACCCAACCAAAACGTACCAAGACGATACCTTGCTCTCCAAGCCAAACGCGGCCTACGAGTGGCTCCATTTCCACGACATGATATCATCAAAGGTCTACTCTAATCAAGACTGGGAACTCAACCCATATCTAAGCCAGTCAGTTGTCGGATTCCATCATCTCTTCGCTTCCTCCAACCGCCAAAACTGGGACAGCGAAAAGAACAGACCTGACAATGAAGAGGACGAGGAGGAGCATCCGTTCTCAGGGCCCAGGGCAGATTTTGCCGCTTTCGAAGCGCAAAAGCAAAACAACGCCATCTTGACGGAATTTCAATCATCCTTTTCGCCAACCCTCCTCCGCACGTTCCGCTCCACTGAGTCAATTGCGACAGAGCTCATTCCGAATATCATGAAAATGCTATCTCCGGACATCAAACCCATTGTTGTCGGTGGCAGTGGGAGCCAAAGAGGGATCGCTAGTGTACGAAAGGACACTGAATGCGCCCTTGTGAAGTCAGCAGTTAGGGTAATGAGTGGCGTTGGGGTCAAGTTTGAGAACACCAGGGTTGAGAGTGAAGGCGGTGTGCACAATGGTTGGATTTACAGGATGGAACCGTAAGTATATCCCAATTTCCGTTTATCCCGCCTTGCCCTTACTCCTCATCCCAATATTATAATCTAATAACTCTTACTAACACCATCCCACACAGCCCCCTTGACACATTAACCACATTCTCCAAAATCAAAGGCACATCGATGGCGGCAACCTGCTCATCGGCACCAGTCCGCTACGCCGTCCGCCAAGTTCTCGAGCAAGAATATGAAAAGGAAATCCTGCGCCAACGCTCTGAAGCCGGCAAGGCAAGATTATCCGGGCCCAACAGAAACACTCAAAATACCACTGCCAACGGCGACGGAAAGGAAAATGACACAAATGCCATGAACCCATCGAAAATATCCCGACTAAACGGGCCAAAGCGCGATTTCTTCGGACGCGTCATTGTGAATGAAGCGCGACCTAGTGCCGACGGTGAGGTGGCTAGGGCGGCGAAGCCGGCAGCGCAGCAGAAGAAGGCGTGGGTTAGTTTCCATGAGGGGTACTCGAATGCGGTACGCAAGAGAGTGTCGTTGAATGAGTTATTGTCGGGGTTGTGATTGGGGGTAACTATAGAATGAATGGTTCAGTTGGTCAAAGCTGCATATACCCCTTGATTCTTTTATTGATATTGATGTATATAAGAGCGCTGTTTTTATTTGGTTTTCATTCTCCTTTTTCATGGTTAATAGCATAGCTTCAGGTTTATTAGATTAATTACTCAATGGGCTGGTTTCAAACCATTCTCCTGTTCGTAAGACTGTTTGTTACGTTATCAAGTTAAGCTTTATCAGCCTTGTTAGTTTACTCCGCTCGATTGGCAGCGTATCATCTCCACCCCCGAAATGCGTATTGCGGGAATCAAAAACGGGTCTCAACAGAGCTACACAGTTGGCTCCTGAGTTTGGCGCCAGTATCAGCAGCATCATCATTGGTGTCTTGGCATAATCGAGCGCCCCTGTCTGGGGCGGGATTCACACCAACATGTCAGCACCCCGATGACAAATTATGCTCCAGGTAATGGAGGATCTCAACTCCGAACAAGAAGGTTATTTCGGACCCTTATTATTAATTTTGAGTGGCTTACCCACTTGTTCTTGTCCCTTTCTAAAAGGATATTGGGGTAAAACAGATTGGTTGACAACATATCCGTGCAGGCCGAAAATTACCTTTGCTTGGGGGCCGATTACCAAGATCCTAACAGCAGAGTGGTTCATGACATAATTAAGAAAAATCAAGAAGGACGTGGAAAATAGCAATATGATAATATTAGGAGGATATATAAGAAGCAATTTTCCCTCCTATTATCCCCTTTCTCAGAAATCATCAATCGTACCGAAAATCAAGAACGCAAAAGTCAAACAGCAACTCCTCCCGGAACAACAAACAACATACCTTCTTTCCACACAATATAGACTACCATCACCCATCAAAAAAAATCCTCCAATAATGTCCTCCAAACCCGTAGACATGTCTACCCCCATCCGCCGCACAATCATATCCCACAACTCATCCGGAAAAGCCTACTTCGCCTCCGATGACCTCCTAACCCCCTACGACCCCAACACAGCTCCCAACTTCACCGTGCCCGGTCCAGATGCAGGCTTCGGCGTCATCCAAATCCACCGCTCCCGCTCTTTCCCCGTGGATAATCAACTCGACCTACCGGATCCACACAAAACCCTCGTTCCCCTGGCAGACACCAAAGGCCCATCCTGCCGCATCATCGATCTGCCGCCGGCGAAGTCGGGATGGATGCATCGAACGCTGAGTTTGGATTATGCGGTCGTGCTTAAGGGCACTGTTGCGGTGATTACGGATGATGGGGCGGAGAAGGTGTTTGGGGAGCATGATGTTATTGTGCTTCGGGGGACGAATCACGAGTATGTAAATCGGGGGGAGGGGGCGGCGAGGATTTTTGTGGTCGTTGTGCCGAGTCGGGAGATTGTGACGGGGGATGGGAGGAGGTTGGAGAAAACGCCTGCTGGGGAGATATATGATCCTAAGGAGGAGGATTAGGGTTTTTTGACTCCCATAATGCAAGAAATTTGGGGTGAGCGGGGGAAACTGAAAGATTAAATCTATATCTAGAACTGAATGAAATGAAATACATACTAGTAGTACTGTTCTCAACTCGGCCAGCAGATCGGAGCAAGGTACACTAATCCCAATACAGTCTAATCCATGATTTTAAGTTTCTTGGCATTGAGCTAAAATTGACGTCCCCCGCATGAGGCTGAACTCCAACCTCGAAGCCCCCTCAACCCAAGGCGCCAGACATGGAACATGCATGTCATCCCTGGACCATAATAAAAGTGATCTGGCTGACTTCTCGTTGGACACGCAATCACCGTCCGCCAGCAAACAAGGCTCTGGGGAAATCATTCCTTGGCTGACGCAGTTTTTGTTTATGAATACGAAGCTGGACGGCAGACGCACTGGCGCTCGAAATCATCAGGATTATTTGAACTGACAGATTCGCAAAATGTGGTCTCAGGTCCATTTCAAAAATCATCTACCGCTGTGATTTTTGTTAGACCAGTACCCTCCGTCAAAAACACTGTCCCTACTTGAAAATGTCTGAAGCTCCCGCCAAACCCGTTGAAACGGGCGAATCCAGTGATATCCCATTCCCGGAAGCACCTGACCCATGGATGAACCTTAAAGCCGAGTTCTTCGGCTGCGTTGGTCGCGCGAAGAGTCTACCAAGCGGCTCCTACGCTGACTTAGAAGCTCAATCAGCGTTTGCTGATCCTGCCGCGAGTGGCGAGTTCAGAGGAGTCGGTTCAAGCGTAATGATCGTGAGGTATACAGAAACTCCTGTTGGTATGTTATTTCACCTTCCGTAACTATCTATACTTTAGGATATTTGGCTAATGTGGATCTCGTGCGTATTAACTAGGCCCATACGATGAAATAGTATGGATCCCGGGGTACTTTGACGTCCCGAAGAAAGGAATAAAGAAGCCGCGGGTTACCAGGATTTATGTGTCTAATAAGGACACGATTTACAATGGTTTGTCAATGGAAAACCTAGTTATGATGATTGATCTAATTGCCAATTCTGATCTTGAACATACAGGCCGCAAAAACTGGAATATTCCAAAGCACGTATGTTCTGCTTGCCTATCTTTCCTCAAACTAGACACGGCAAAATGAATAACGAATGTTTGAACAAAATTGACTCCCAAATAGTTAGCAGTCTTCAAATTCACCCCGTCTGATAAGCCTTCAACAATTCCCTATTCTCGCCTTGAAATATCACTCCCATCCACTCCCGACCAACCTTTCATCAGCATTGAGCTATCTCCCGTGGCAGTGCTTTCCCGGCCTATTTTCCCAATATCCACTTCATACATTCCCATGGACCTGGGTATATGGTTACCACCCAACCCAGAAAGCAAAGACTGGAAGGAGGACGGCATGGTTGGGACTACACAGTGGCGTCATTGTGAGGTTGGCGTTTCCGGATGGGGCAGAGTGATGCATGTTAAAGGGGATCTGGGGGATGGACGGTCGTTCCCAAAGCTCGATATAGCGAATTATTGGGTGTATGTTAAGGAGGCGAAACTGACCTGCAAGACAGCTTGGTCAGGGGAGTTGTGAGACAGATAATTCGTTGAGAGTTTGGTTTGAAGCTTGATGTGCTTTTTCTTTGTCAATTACTTCTGGCTGACATGGTCTACAGATTGCCGCGGAGGAGTAGGTTGATTATGACAGACTTAGATGATTTACGCCTCTCATGGCAAACTGCTTCATATATTGAGAACAACTAAACCCCTTGGGGTTCCTTTTCTTCCCCGTGAGGATTATGTTCTTTGAATCATAATTTATAATTCAATTGATTTCGCTAATATCTCTATAGATTACTGTATTTCCTATTTTCATTTTCAATCTATTAGTAACATAATTAACATAGCTTAATTTATGTAAGTTTAAATTAATGTTCCCCAGTTGTATCTCAGCATAGTGTTGAATTCAGCGGCTCATGTTGATTATTATTGAAGGATTATGTCACATTAGAAACAGCGGCGTCTCAAAGGCTCATTCTAAAGAGATGAAGAATTTTCAGTGAATCGAAAAATTTTCGCGCCTCGGCCGCTGGATATGACCTGCTGCGCCTGAACCCCCCGGGACGCCCGGCCTGGCTGTGCAGTTAAATATGAATACGAGAGGCAGCCTCGCCGGCTGAGCCGCTGTTTTCTGTTTTCCCAGAGAAAATAGCCAGTATTCCCCAGAAATCATGAGTTACTCCATTCTATCGATTTTTATTCTGAGTTCGTTTTACGCGTACGCATATTGCCGATACATTTCGCTCCCCCCAGAGAGATTGAGCAATCCATCTTAACCATGTCCGCCCTGCCTGGGACAAGCAGTCCAACGAGTCCATGGCAGGCTGCATATGATCGATTGAACCCAAAGCTAAAAGCTAGCCTTGTTGGTTTAACAGGAAGCAGGCTTAATGTTTTGAGCGCGGTGCTAGACGAGGCCGAAAGGAAGAAGAAGCTTTGCCTTCAGAAGCGCTGGAAGATCCGCCTTCACGGTCAAACAATTATTCTCAGAGATGTCTTCGACAAGATTATTGTTTGGGTGAATGAATACAAATCAATTGGGGATGTTGCGATGCAATATGATGCCCACATAGCAGCTCTACCTTGGGCGGGAGTGCGTTTCTTGCTGCAAGTAAGTAACGTGATGATAAGTGGGACTTAAACCATCGCTGACTATTGCAGGCTGCCTTGAATGACCATCACTGCTTCGAATCTACAATCCATGGACTGGAATCAGTATCTCTCATGATCACTCGCTATGCAGCCTTCGAGGCCCTCTACTTGCGGAGAGGCTCGCTCGTCTCCTCTGAACTGCAAACCAAGCTGATCGGATTATACACGAAGATCCTCATCTTCCTTGCAAACGGGGTGAAGTATTTCAGTCAATCTGCGGCAGGTACGTGGTATCGAGGACCTATAGTGGCTCACCCCAAACTACGTCCGCTAGGTAGCTAGCAAGTTAACGATTGTAGTGCGCATGTTGAAAAGTGTTTTCCAGTCGACACAAGACAATGAATTAAGGGAGATCGCCGAGGAAGATAAAGAAGTTGGAAATCTTGCCCGGATTTTTGATACCCAGGTGCGGCAGGATATTCATTCTGAGGTAGAAAAAGTTCGTCAAATTCTGGAAACCCTACAAAGTCCAATCACACGCTCGGTTGATGCGTCAACGGTATATGCGAACACAATGAAGGAGCAACAATTCCAAGACCTCCTGAAATGGCTTTCGCCTGTTCCATTTTCTCATCATCACGCCAGGCATTCGAGCGAACGGCTCCGAGACTCTGCAAGTTGGTTGCTTGGCCACCCACGATACGCATCTTGGAAGGCGTCCAGCTCGTCCTCACTGCTGCTGTTACACGGAGTTCCTGGGTGTGGGAAGACCAGTTTGGTCTCCGCGGTAGTTGACACCTTTCTCGACGAGAAAAGCAAGAATCCCCTTGCAGCACCCGTGATGTATTTTTACTGCGGGGATAGCAGGGTCGGGAGAGGTCGAGCTGATCCTGACGAGATCATGCGGAGTCTGACTCGACAGCTCGCTGTCATCGACAAAACCGAGCATAAAGTTCATGAGGAGATACAGGTTGATTATGAAAGGAGGGAAGCCTTAGCAAAGCTGGATGGCTTTGAAGTGCCCTGGCTGCGGAGTTCCGACTGTGCTGACTTGATCCTCAAAATCCTTGGTAACAACCCAGCGACAATCGCGATAGATGGTGTCGACGAAGTTGAGCAGCACAGACGACATGCACTACTCGAATCTTTAATCCGGGTTCGAGACGAGTCTTCGAGTGTCATCAAGATCTTTCTTTCAAGTCGGGACGACAGCAACATCTTTGCGCGTTTGCCAGATGCAGTAATGCTGCGCGTTCAAGAAACAAACACGCGTCAGGATATGGAGTTGTTTGTAAAGTACACCGTGTCTACCGCAATTAAAAACCGAAATCTTCTCGATGGTAATGTGCCGCCAAGTCTGGAGGATGACTTGGTGAGGTTCCTGTTGGACCGGGCGGGTGAAATGTGAGAAGATTCCACCCACATTGACTTATCCGTATACTAACTTAGACGCTATTAGGTTCTTATGGGTTCACCTCCAGATGGAAAGATTATGCGAACTTAAGTCAAGGAGTAGCGTCTTAGAAGCAATGCAAGAGCGGTCGAAAGTCACAACTGCGACTCTAGACTACCTCTATCGCGAGGTGCTAGACCATATGTCCACCAAGGACTCAGTCGTTTGCGACATTTCAAGGAGGGCATTTTCATGGCTGATGTGTATGCGTGAACCGCTGTCTTCTGCTGCATTTTTGACTGCTGTCTCTACGTCTGGATCAGGCAAGCCACTGGATTTGACGCTGCCGGGGCTTTTCTCCATATGCTCCAATCTAATCGTCCTAGATTCGAACTTAGATACGGTCCGCTTTGCTCACTCGTCCTTCAAGGAATTCTTGGAGGCGCGGCCAGAGTTCGACATAGTCCGTGCTCACGGTGTGGCTGCGATGAGCTGCCTCGATATTTGCATTCACCAGCCGTCTGCTGACTTGGGGAATGAACTACACCCAGAGAGAGAATTCGGACTATATGCCGCATTGTACTGGCCTACTCATTGTAGTGAAGCCGCTGAGAATGAGGTACAGGACAGTGATCTAACTTTCAAGCTGACAGAATTTGCTTTCTACGCGGATGAAACGAGCCTGCCCTTTCTCGCGTGGTTAGACGCTGCACAGCGGGCGGCTGATCTGTTGTCCAATGGTCATGTGTTGAAGAAGGAGTTGAACGCCGTTATTAGTTCGACCATGTCACCGCTCTTCACAGCCTGTGTATACGGACTTGAGAGCTTGTTCCATGTTGTCGCTAATAGAGATGACTTTGACAAAGATCTGAGAAACTCTATTGGCCATACCGGACTTTACCTTGCCGCAGCATTTGGCCGACATAAGATTGTCCATGATCTTCTCGAACAAGGTGCGGATATGAATATCCAATGTGGAAAGCACAGAAACGCTCTGAATGCCGCCGCCTTTGGTGGGCATATTGCAGTCGTCCGGCACCTACTGCGCCGTAGGCCTCTCATACAATCACCAAGAGTCCTTGAGTCAGCGCTCGATGTCTCCTTCCTGGCAGGACAGGAACATATTGCAAAGGTGCTGTTAGTGGACGGCATCAAGATAACTTGTCAGGATGACTATGACAAGGTTTACGCGGCTGCCTCCCAAGCTGGCTTTTCCGAGGTCTCGCAATATCTTACGAAATCCTTTCCTTCTTTTCGCAACACAAAGTCACCCTCTTCCAAGACCCTGGATGCAGCAATCAGCAGGGGCCAACTGGCATTTCTCGGCAGATACATTAAGCCAGGATTGCTGATAGATCATCCGGTAGCGACTGCTGCACTTTTCGGTCAAACTGAGATAGCTTTACTATTCTTGGATGAGAGGTTTGATATTGAGGAAGAGGGCCCGTTTGGCACTCCTCTCCGCACAGCCTGTTTGATGGGCCATGAGCCCGTGGCTCGAATGCTGCTCGAACGAGGTGCCAATGTCAATGCCAGCCGGACGCTTGGTGACGCACTTCAAGCTGCTGCAATGAATGGTCATCTGTCCATTACCAACCTCCTATTACAGTACAAGGCAGATGTCAATAGCAAAGGTGGCTACTATGGCACTGCCCTCCAAGCAGCTGCATACCGTGGCCATCATGAGGTGGCGAAAACACTGATTGACTCCGGTTCTTGGATTGAATGTGGTGGACGATACAAGGACGCTTTTCATGCTGCTGCCGAAGCAGGCCAGGAGAGTATCATTAGTCTCTTTCTCGACAAGGGCTACTGTTTCCATCTGGAGTCAGGGTCCAAAGCTAAGACAAATTTTGTTTCTACTCCCTACAGAAATCTGCTACACGAAGCATTGCTAGATGAACGCAAGCCCGTCAGAGGTGGCTTGACACCTGATTCTACACTTTCCCTGGTTTTCCCTATATCGAATTTTCACGATATTTTTAAGGAGGCACAAGGAATGGCAATCTCGGAAACCCACGAATCACAAGCACCTTATCAACGCCAGAGAAGTTCTCCCTTTTCTAAGCATGACCTTCCAAGAGATTATGCTTTGGAGGCCGCAGCAGCAAGGGGTCATGGAAAAGCGGTTCAGCGCATTCTCGAAAGAGGGAATATGTTAGGAGTCCATAACGGCCATGTCGGTGAAGCTCTCTATGCGGCATCCAAGAATGGTGACGATGCAATTGTCGAGCTCATAATATCGGTTGAGGTTGCCCTGCAGCAGTCATATATTGAAAAGGCCCTGAAGCACGCAGCAGAGCGCGGACACATGGTCGTTCTTGAACGTCTGCTCAAATACGCAGAAATCAGGGGACTAGAAGACCGTCACGTAAGTCCTCTATTTTTGTTTCGCGTGAGGGATATCATTGCTAATGATACTGAGATTAAGAATTCATCCAGTCATACGTACCACTTTTCGGTCGTTCTGCCTGGATGTCGTGGAAACCAACCGGCTATTGTGACCCGAGGTTTGCAACTAGTACCTCACACTGAGAGGCAGGAGGTGCGAGGCAGTGCACTGAAAAGGGCATCCATATACAACAGCATCGACGTTATCGACGTTTTGTTTTACGACTGGCCCGTCGTTGAGCCAGATGTCCTTCGTCCGGCATATCTAGCAGCCGCCAAACATGGCTCGAAGTCGGCACTGGTGCGCCTCGTCGAAAAAGACCATGATAAATGCCTCCACTTCGATTGTAATCCCGAGGCATTTGTATTAGCAGTGTTGGAAGGGCACACAGAGATAGTACAATACTTCGCTGAGCACGGTATTCCGGGTTGGAACCCTGATATTACCAACAAGATATTTGTGGAAATTGCGTGCAAGGGGTACCTCGACATTATGAAACTGCTAATCTCAGTCATAAAAAAATGCGAATCGTACCGCACCACCCTGGACAAGGCTCTGAATGGAGCATGCACGGCTGGCCACAGGGCCGTAACCGAGTACCTAATCCTTGCTGGGGCAAACGTGAATGCCGCAGTGAGCGTAGTGTTGAAGGCCCCCAAGTGGACAGATGTTTATTGTCGAATGGTTCCCACGAGTCCAGGGTCTAGAACCCCTCTACAAGCCTGTCTACAGGCAATCACAGAGTGGAGTCACAAGAACTATCCTAATGCCCGCACAATGCGAATTTCTGGGCCAAAAACAGATAGAGTGGTTCAGAGACAGCAAATAGGGCGAAATTTCAGACAAAACACAGATGGTGTGGTTATAAGACAGGAACCAATTATCAAGCTTCTCCTTGAAAATGGCGCCAATGCCAATTTGTTCACTGAGGCTGACGGGACTCCATTGCACAGCGCTGTATTGAACTGTTCAGAGGAAATTATCCGAGCAATGATCGAACGCGGTGCCAACGTCCACGCCCTGGTTCCCAAATATGGTACACCGCTTCAATGCGCTGCCTCGAGAGAAGTTGACTCACTGCGGATCGTGAAAGTACTGCTTGATGCTGGTGCCGAGACTACAGCCGAGGACAGTCGAGAGAGACCATTAAACCTGATCCTCAACGCCGCATTGTGGCATTTCGGCGATTCTGATGGCTACTTCATTCAAGCTGATTCGCTTCAAGAAGTTTTAACGACTGGCCCAGGAGGTGTCATCAAGCTCATTTTGCAGTCTCAGCAAGAGCTCCAGGCCAAGCATAAGCGGTTCAGTCTTGTCCTGCAAATGGCCGCCGCAGTAGGGGATGAAGACTTCATTCAGCTCCTGATTGACAGAAAGGTTGATGTTAACCTGTCCGGACATTATTTCGGCAACGCGCTTCAGGCTGCTGCTAGGTTTGGACATCTAAACTGTGTACACCGGTTACTGGAAGCCGGTGCCGACGTGAACAAGGTCGGGGGATTACATGAGACGCCTGTTCGAGCCGCTATCCAGGGAACGCACTCAGAAGTTGTTTCTGCCCTGATGAACCAGGGGGCTGATGTCAATCTATCTCGCGATTCTGGTCAATCGTTGACAGCTATATGGCCTATGTCACTAGTTCAGGATCGTGTCTCTAGTCACGAAATACCTCTAATCACAGCTTGTGGCCACGGAAATGTTGAAATGGTAGAGACCCTCCTTTCCGGTGGTGCAGATGTCAATATCAGTGGACCTAGCCACAGCCGGAATACTTCCATCCCCTATAGTGAAGCTAGTCCCCTGCATAAAGCATGTGCGGAAGCTAAGGAAGACATCGTCCAGATTCTACTGAAGCGAGGCGTTGACCTCGAGAAAAGAGTCGACGACTGCCCGACTCCGTTGGCAGCTGCTGCCAGGGCCGGTCACCTCGGAATTATAGACCAGTTACTCAAATCGAGAGCGGCGATATATGACCCTCCGCGAACTCCCAACGTTTTGATAGAAGCATGCAAAAGCAAAAAAGCAGGAGCAGTGATTGGGTTCCTGCTCCAGAAGTCATCGAATTCTTCGACAAGAATGGCTGCTTGCGAAGAAGCCTTACAACACAGCAGAGACGAACTATCTTTTACGTTACTCTTCAGACAACTTCCCAAAACCGCATCCGTACTCTCCAAAGCATGCATGTTTGGCTCGAAGGATGCCGTCGAGTTGATTCTGACACAAGGAATTGATGTTGATAGTGATTTAGATAATGGTGGGCGAGCACTCCACCTCGCTGCATATTACCAAAGACCAGCCCTCATTCCACTTCTCCTTCAGAAAGGCGCCAACATATGCTGTGTGAGTCCCAAGTATGGGACACCTGTGACAGCGGCATTCGAGGGACTTCTAGCTTTGAGAATAAACAATCATCGATTTGGTTTAGTGAATAAACGACTCCATGACATGCTTCCTGAGATACCTGCTTGTCGACAAGATTTATATCCATTTGGCTGGCGCGAGTATTCCAATGCAGACAATCACTCCTGTGAACAAATTGTAAGAATGCTTTTAAGCTTTGGGGCTGGCGTGAATCCTGGCCCAAGAGCTCTCGGACCACCCTTGCATCTTGCCTCTTACGCTGGACGTCTGTCACTAGTACAGCTTTGTCTCGAGAAAGGCGCGGACATCAACAGGGGGATACTTTGGCTCAGCTTTGATAGCAGCCATATGTGGTGACCATCCACCAGTCATTAAACTTCTCCTTGGGAAAGGCATCGATGGCAATCTAATCTCACCAGTGCATGGAACTGCTCTTCATTGTGCATGTCAAAAACGCAGCCAATGGTTGAGGCAAATACTTCTTGACCATGGAGCTGATTTGCATGCAGAGGGCGTGAAACATGGCCTCACCATGGCTCCCTGGAACTTCCTACTTTAACTTACTAATATTTTTGCTCTGTTTGCTTCCATCTTTCATATGGTTTTTCTTTTTCCTTCAGGGATTAACGAGATAACTATGCAACTAATTATCTACATGCATTTTTCCCAATTATGACCCGAATGATTTACATCACTTACTGCAAACTGTTTTATATATCAAACACAACTACATCCCCTCAGGCCCTCTTCCTTGTAAGTATTATTTATCCTTAAAGCATAATATATGAGCCCACTGATTTTCGAATCTAAATATAGTGAGGCCCCAAGCCCAATGTCCGAGACTTCGGCCGAGGTGACATTAGCGTCAATGCATGCGTGTGGGGCCGCGGCTACCTAGTACCTGGCCCACTTCGGTCCCCATATATGATATCAGGCCGTTCTACGGGGTCGTTCGCTCGAGATCGAAATCCAACTTTTCATAGGGCATCATTTTCGTTGACTCAGGAGAGGAACTATAGAGAAAATAACAATGGCATCTAACCATCCGTATGTCCGGAAACTATTTACTCATCAAAGATACTACCTGCTCTGCATTCACAGCATGATGAACTAACACGACTCCACAGGTTCCTAACAGGCAACTTTGCTCCAGTCACCCGCACCCACCCTTTGGAGCCATGTGCCTACGAAGGCAAAATTCCCGACGAGCTTATCGGCGGCCAATACGTCCGCAACGGTAGCAACCCCATCGGCCAACTATCCGGCAAGCAATACCACTGGTTCGATGGCGACGGCATGCTCGCGGGGGTATACTTCCGGCGTACATCCAAAAGCAACAATAACGCAAATGACAGCCACGACTCCCCCGTCCAGCCCGAGTTCGTAAACCAATATGTCCAAACGGACATCTACCTCGCCTCCAAAAAATTACCCGCAAATAGACTCCCAATAGTCCCCAGCATCGCAACCATGCTCGATCCAGGTGTGTCGCTGTTTAGACTCACGTCTCAGATCTGGCGGACGATGGGTGTGGTGGCGGGGTCGTTTATTCGTTCATCGCAAAAGGCGATTAAGCGCATTAGCGTTGCGAATACGAATATTATATACCATGATGGGCGGGTGCTCGCGTTGTGTGAGAGTGGACCGCCGATGCAGGTGGTTTTGCCTGGTTTGGAGACGGTAGGGTGGTTTACCGGAGTCGAGACGGAAGATGATGCGGGGGGTTCGAAGGGGCGGGATGGGTTTGGTGGGAAGGGGTTGTTGAAGTTTTTGAAGGAGTGGACGACGGCACATGTGAGTATTGCTTGCTTTCCGGCTATGTTTTGGATCTCAGGGGTCAATGGAAAGCTGATATGGTATGGTATTGTGTAGCCGCTGGTAGATCCTAGGACGTCTGAGTTGATCCTTTTTCATTCAACATTTTTGCCGCCATTTGTAAGGTACTCGGTTCTTCCGAGTACACAAACGAAACGGAAGACAGATCTAGACACTCCGCAGCTTCTAGGAGTGACGGTACCCGGTATCAAGGCATCGAAGATGATGCATGATTTTGGCGTGTCTCCTGGACATACCGTGATTATCGACCATCCGCTCTTTAATAATCCTCTCAATGTTTGGAAGGGTCAGCCAGTTGTCCACTATGACGGGGAGCAAAGGACACGATTTGGAGTATTCCCACGACACTCGCCGTCCAGCGTGCGTTGGTTTGAATCGGATCCCTGTTGCATTTTCCATACAGTCAACACCTGGGATGACACCGATACAAAACCCGACAATGGCCCAAAAACAACTGCGGTCAACATGCTAGTTTGCCACATGCTCAGCGCCTCGATCGTATATGCAGCGGGAGATATCACTCTTCCAAAACCTAAAAAACATACCATAAACACGCCGAAAGATCATTGCCGGCTATACTACTACCAATTCAGCCTAACTGAACCATCCAACAAGATAACCCACGAATGGGCCCTTTCCGTCATTCCGTTCGAATTCCCTGCCCTCCCACGAGACGAATGTCTAGGCGCAACCCGCTACGTCTACGGCTGCTCTACCGCAGCAGCAACGTACGAAGTCTCCCCGGGCCAACCTTTCAAGATCGACTGCCTAGTAAAGGTTGATGTCACGGCCCTAATCGAAAAGGGCAAAAGGACAAACCCACCATCCACCACCGGTGCCATGGACACGCGGTCCATGGCCGAGATCCTTGTATCCGAAGACCCGATTGATCCCATCAAGGCTTTTAAACTACCAAAGGGGATGTACGCGCAAGAGTGCTCGTTTATCAAGAGGCGAGATTCTCCATACGAGGATGCTGGGTGGCTGGTGACGTTTGTTTTTGATGAGTCACAGCTGGAAGGGGGGAGGGATATTGAGGAGGCATGCAGCGAGTTGTGGGTCATTGATGCGAGGGATATGCAGACGGTTGTTGCAAAAGTGAGATTGCCTCAAAGGGTGCCGTATGGGTTTCATGGGAGTTGGTTTACGGAGGAGGAAATTCAGAATCAGCTTCCAGTGAAGCAGATGCGATAGGTAATGATCCAGTGATGTTAATTGAAGTAAATGAACATTGGTATTTATTTTTGATATCATTGCAACGAATTTCATCCCATGCAGAAAACCGTTGAAATTTCTTTCCAAACTACCATAATCCTTGTAAACTGCCAGGCCAGAAAATACCCATATAGCAGCACTGAACGGCGACCCCGACCCCGACATCGGTTTGATTCCATCCTACCAAAAGCTCGACCAACAATACCCCCTCGAATGATCAGTGCATATTCGCGCCAATACCGCGAAAAGGCTTCATTTTCAGACCCACCCATCCAAGGCCCATTGAGAATATCGATCATCCCACCCGTGGACGTCGGTAGCCGATGAATCAGACCCGGCCAGCCACGATCGGCAAGTCACCGCCAGAGAGGGTATCCGCAGACACGCCCTTCAATCCCTGATGGAACGGATGGTGGGGAAAAAAATGCGTGGAATATGGAAGCCTAACTTAACATCTTGCGACGCAATCCTTGCTGCCTCAGGAGAAAACGAAGTGGATGAGTCAAGGGGCTAGTAGGGCTGAGGAGGGAGGTTGTTATCTTATCAGATCATCAGCCAGCACAGGGATGCTGCTGAGTCGTACCCCCGAAGCACTCCCTGTGTTGAATCGTGCGTTGTCTGTTTAATATTAAATTCCTCGCATTAAATATGATAGATAAGGGGAAAGCCTTGCATCACAACCTGTATATACTATTATTTCGGTAAGTGTTTTTAAGAGCCACATATCCACGCGGTCTTATGTTGATTTTATTTTCTTTTCCCACCGAAGTTGTGCGCCACTTTTCCAGTTACATCCAGCGGTAAGTGTTTATTTGCGTCACAGGGCGAGGAAATGTTCTAGTTCTGGTATAGGTATCTCAGTATGTTTGAAATGGAATATTTATTTTGCCAATTATGCTAGCAAGTATATTTCCAAGCTAGAGATGAGGAATACTGTTTTCAACAGAAGATGAAGTCAAAGCAAAAGATAATATATTAAGTGTAAAAAGATAGGCGTATTATATATAATGAAACTTTTAAAATCGAGGAACAAAGCAGTGATAAAACAAACAAGCAAGTAATAGTCCAGTCAAAACCGAAGATCAAAATGCCACAAATAAATCACTTGACCCCTTTTTCAGTGCTTGCAAGGTTACCAGCATCGCCAAAGGACTCTATAAAACAACGGAAAGCAATGCAGTACTGAATATAAACAGGATATAAAGAAAAAATAGGAAAACAAGTCGCCATCATGCACATCATAATATATCATTTTCTCTCACCCTTCCCCCAGCACCATCAGCGCGTGCTGGGGGAAGAAATCATGGGCGAAGTCATCATCGAGTAGCGAAATAGGCAGCCCGAGCCTCCATCAATACGGCCTTATCGGGATTGCTCGAGCCTGTCCATGGCGAGATCGAGAGGGTGGACTTCCTGTTTGATGGTCGGAAGGCAGACTTGATGGCTGACAACGTCGATTTGCTCGAGGAGCTGAAGGTTGAGGCGGAGGAGCTCTCAGAAGCGGAGCAGGAAGCAGCCTTGGAGGCGGCGGCGGAGGTGGTGTTCGAGGAAGTGTTGGAAGGCATGGTGAGGTTTTTTATTTGGGTGGTTTTGGAAATGGTTGGTTGAGGAATTGTTGCGGGGAGGTTGATGAAGTTGGAGGAGCTGATGTGAAGTAGATCGGTTTTATTGTTGATGTGGTGTTTCGACTGTAGATGTCTTGGAGGTAGGGATATTTTTTGTTTGGCAAGTATATGTAGGGAGAAGATGTTCTTGGTAGATTGTGCGAAGGAGATGATCGTTTGGATGCTTGGATGGTTTGGAATGTTGATGATGATAGAAAAAAAAAGCAGAATAAGAAGGGATTTGACCCCCTTCTTATAGATATCTCATGGAGTCGACCATGGCTAACAATCCCCAAAACAAAGGCGTCAGAGTTGCAAACCCACGTCTGCAATTAGTAAGTTCCTCGTCTGGATGAATCGAAGAATCGAAGCAAAAAATGACTATGACACTGATTGACTCCACTCTACCCGCCATCAAAATCGATGCATCCACCGCAGATCTTTGGAAATTTCCATTGGGCACCTTGGACAGGGACACTAGCGTCCAGAGGTTCCTGAAGAGACACATCCCCAAGCCCCAAGTCGGCCGGATGACGTTTTCTAGACCAGAGTGGGGTAAATATAAAATTGCCAAGCACAATTTCAAACGCCCTCTGGGCACAGTTTCGCTGGTGACTAGCGGGGTGCCCAAGGCCATCGAAGCAAATGTAAACCTCGTGTTGGCCGCGAAAGAGGAGTCGGCCTGCGCAGACTTTGTTCGTCGCTTCCTGAGTAGTCGCAGGCAACAGAGTTCTCAAGGCCGTCAATAAACATACGGCCGGAACGGAATCGCTCTCTGATGGAGGATTCAGCCCAGGGCAAAGCAAATTGCATCATCTTCGCTTTGCTGCTCTTCCAGCCCCTTTCCAAGCAGCTTGCCCGTGTTGGTGGAGGGTTTCTCGTATCGAACGATTTTTCACAGAATTGCTTATGAAATCAGGGCCAGTTTTGAAGCACGTCAACGAGACAAACAAAGCTTGTCATTGGCTGCTTATCGTTTAGCAATGAGTTTAACAAATTCCATCTCGTGTTTGATGCAAGCTAATGTTTGTGATGTGGAGTCTAGAAATTGTTGATGAATAATAATGCTGCTTAGCTAAACAACGGCATTTATAATTATGACGTCATAGGTGTTCAGAGACCTCCAACTTCCAAGCTCAAGGCAAAGAATTGTGTAGCGTTCGAAGTTCTTGCTCACATATTGCTGATCTCGAGCTGGACTTCGATTTGAAGACGAGAAAGGAATCAAAAGCTCTCCCAGACAGCCCGTACTCACCAGAGATGGTCGTCGGGAAAGAATGAGTCAGGACATCCATACGAGGACGATTTCATACTATTGGTCCTTTGCATGACATCTCTCGCAATCCAAATTCCAGACCCAAAGCACAGTCATCCTTCAAAGTCAAAAAGCGGGAAATAAATTAAAGTTTTTGAGTTTGTTTAAACGTCCAACATGTGCCACGCACGCCCTTCGGCTCTCGAGTCAGTCATTCATCACTGATCAATGCAGAATGACAACCGCCGAGGACTTTGCATTCAACGCCCTTCGCTTCTGTTTCTCGCTTCCAGAAACACAGCAATGCATCATGACAACCGCCGAGTCCCTATATTAAAAGTTTTTGACTTTGTTTTGACATCCAGCATGCGCCACGCACGCCCTTCGAGACAGACATTCAATGCAGAATGACAACCGCCGAGTCCCCTATTAAACAGCCCTCATTTCCACTTCTCGCTTTCAGAAACACAAGCCATGCATTATGACAACTACCGCGCTCTATGAACAATATATCCAAACACCTCGCTTCCTTCCACTGCTGACAAAACAAACAGCCCATATCCATCCTCTCCATCCCCTCCAATCCTCCCCTTCCTTCTCGCTCTCGCCGGCCCCCGCTCAAAAGATTGGAAATCAAATCACATCTTTTGCCCCGCTGCCATCCAATCAGAATCGGCACCGTGGTGTAGTTGGTTATCACATGAGTCTAACACACTCAGGGTCTCCAGTTCGAGCCTGGACGGCGTCAGATCAAGGATTTATTTTTTTGTCCTGTCATTTTTTGATCCCGAGTCTCTTGGACGTTGTCGTGATGATGTCCGTTGAGAGAAGGGAGGGATCCATTCGAAAAAAACTTTTCAGGGCTTTGGATGTCACGTGCCTGCGCTTAACTTTTTTTTTCATAGCGCGGTTTATCGGTTGCCCGCGTTCAAAAGTGTTGGACATCGATTACAGCCGTAGGAGACATTCTCAGATGCGGAATACAGAAGCAAGTCTCGGACTATTCTGCTACGCGGTAAAGAAAAAAATAATAACAATTCGCCATTCCAAGCATCCTGGGATCTGCCCGCCCCTGAGCCCACCGAAAAAAAAATGATATGGCAAAAAAGGAAATATCAGATGATGTCGTCCAGGCTCGAACTGGAGACCCTGAGTGTGTTAGACTCATGTGATAACCAACTACACCACGACACCACTTGTTATTGGTAAACTTTCGGCCGGTGGGGATTATCTTTGCGATGCGGTATGTTGGAGACAACAACGCCCCGGTTGGGCTACTTTCGTGCTGTAATGTGTTTTTGTGGTGTTAAATAGTTGTACTATTCTCGACTGGTGATAATCTGGTTCTGGAATTAAGGCGGGAGCGGTCAATGAAGCGTGTGTTCATAGATCGAGACGTTGTGGTCGGATGTATGGTGGTTTACTGACATCCATTGAGAGGAAAATATATATCTCCAGCTTAAGGTAAGCTGGGCAGACGGCTTACCCCTTTATCTGACACCACATATATAGACCAATGCTCTTATGATTTCATTTTGTTGTGCTGTATACTCAACAGCGGGTTCCATACAGATCAAGGAAAAGCCACAGCCAATGTCTAAAAAGCGAAAATATTGGAAAAAGAAAGGGCAAAAATGCGATGAGATATGCCGCCAAGCAGACAAATATACAATAACCGAATCAACTATGCCACAGATATCAAGAACGAACACAAAAGAAAAACACAAAAGAAAAAGGCACTGATATATCTATTTCTTCAGCTTCTCCGTCAACTCAGGCACCTTCTCAAACAAATCACCCACCAACCCCACATCCGCAACTTGGAAAATCGGCGCATCGGGATCCTTGTTAATCGCCGCAATAACCTTGCTATCCTTCATACCAGCCAGATGCTGAATAGCTCCCGAGATACCCGCGCAAAGATATAGCTCGGGCGCAACGTTCTTACCCGTCTGGCCAACCTGCAGACTGTTATCCGCAAATCCACTGTCAACGGCGGCACGGGAGGCGCCAATGGCAGCACCCAGAGCATCAGCAAGGGGAGGCATCAGTCTATCGAACTCCTCCTTGGACTTCAGACCGCGGCCACCGGAGACCACGCGCGAGGCGGTACCGAGATCAGGCCGGTCACTCTTGGCCAGGTCTTCGGAGACCCATTCGGTTGGACAGGGGACGTTGGGGTCCGCACCGTCGACAATCTCGGCTGAGCCGCCCGTTGCCTCGCCGGCTTGGAAGGCGGTGCCACGGACGGTGATGATTTTGACTGGATCGGTGGATTGGACGGTGAGAATGGCGTTGCCAGCGTAGATGGGGCGGATGAAGGCTGCGAATGGGCGGGTTAGTATAACCATCACTATGGGCTGGGTTTGATAGGGCATATCGTACTGTCTTCGCTCTCAATGGCTGTGATATCGGAGATTTGCTGGGAGTCGAGGAGGGCGGCGACACGGGGGAGTACGTTCTTTCCGAAAGCACCGTGGCTAGCAATGACATGCGTGAAGCCTTCCTTCTTGATATTCTCAACGAGGAGAGGAGCAAAGTTCTCGGGCAATCCCTAATTGCGGAGATAGAATTAGCAATGCCATCTTCAAGAACCCGAACAACCTGACCCACACGCCATCCAAAGCTCTACCCCTCTAAATAAATCCAAACCCTACCTTCTCATATGCCGCATTGTCCACCGCAAGAACCTTATCCAGCCCCTTGATCTTCGCCGCTTCGACCGCTGCACCGCCTTTAACACCAGCGCCCGCCACAAACGCCGTTATCGAGCCACCCAATTTCTGCGCAGCAGAAATCGCCGAGAGCGAGGAGCCTTGAATCTTGCCATCGCGCTGTTCGAGGACAGCTAACGTCGAGAGGAGCCGGGAGAGTGCTGAGAGTTGGGACCGGGAGATGGAGGGCTGTGTGAGAGGCCGAGTGGCCGCCCGGAGGATGGAGGCCCTGCCGCTGGCGAGGATGGAGGACATGATTGTGTTTGGGGGTGTAGTTCAGGGCGGAGGGTTCTTTGCCTTCTTGCGGTCGTAGAATCACCCAGCTGAGACCAATTGCGGCGGAATGGAGCTGGCTTGGTTGTTGATATCTTAGATTCTCGGAGGGAGGTTGTTTGCCGCAGGCCGATGGTCGGGTATCCGGATGACTCAGCACGGCCTCGGAAATTCACGGTTCACGCAAAATGGCCGAGAGATATCGCCGTCACGGAGAAAATATATCCTCTAACAAGAATAAAAATAAACAACATCCCCCTTACTGTTGGATATGATAACTCTTTGGGCCAGGTATCGACACCTTGCTGTCTTATTTTGGTTGCAAAATCGGCCTCGACCAACTCAGCGGGGATAGGGAGAAACTACCGGAGGACCAAAGCAGTTTTATGACAATAGTGGGATTTATAACACGGCCAGTTCCTATAACCTGAGGCCGGAAGCTCTCGAAAGCTACTACTATTATGATACTACTATTATGCCTGCTTAACTAGTTAGGGATTAGGTATAGAGACCCATTTGAAGATTTCAAGACATGATTGATTGCAGGATCGTTGACCTCCTCGTGCCCCGAGGTCAGTGCTCGTCTATATAACAAACAACTGGAGACTATCTACTGGATAGCTTGAAAATCATCAGGGTGAAGAGTGCTCTTCAACAAGTCATATAACCTCCCGCCATTCGCCTGTATCAACTTCCGGAACCCTTCCAGAAGCTTCTCCTTTGACGTCTCAGGGTATTTTGTCATGTCAATCGTGGCGCCGCGCTTGTCCAACCACCGAAGAGTCTTTTCCATATCATACAAATCGTTCTCCGCTCTGGTGATGCTTTCGGGTCTCGTTGATTCCGCAAGAAACATCCACCGCTTCAACTTTGTCAGGATGAGAACCCCTGGGTCGATGATGGGTGCTGCATGATTCAGGCGGCTACTGTCGAACTCGCTGGGGTTTATCCATGTCAAGGGAGCAGTCTCAGCATCCGGAAGCTTCAAATGCTTGTCTGCGCCCCCTTGCAGCAGCTCGATGACCACATCCACTGACGTGTCGGAAGGTCCTGTCTTCAAGTTGTTAGTACCCTCCCAAGGAAAGAGGCGGACTGGAACGTACCTTAAACACCAGCTTGTTTGCTTCGGTGAGGGAGAACATCTCATCTGCTTCCAGCAATAACTTCCTGATGTCCTGGGGACCCTCGCCCACGATAAGATCGACGTCCTGTCATTTGGTCAGACAAACAGTGCCTTAGGAGCAATCTGGAAGATAGTATTTGACTTACGTTTGTCACTCGATCGCCGCCCAGCAGAGTTACCGCGTATCCTCCGATGAATCCATGTCTCTTATTCCGAGACGTCAAAACGCTCGACACCGCGCGGGCCGCCAGGTCCAAGTGATATATCTGAGAGGAGGTCTTCAAGGAATCTGGCAATTTCTCCATATTGGATCCTTCTTGTTGGGGAGCTGCGTGGTAGTAGACAGATAAAGTACTAGTAGTAGTGTGGAATGTGTTTCTGGTGTTGTGTTGAGATTCTGTGTTGAGATGCTATGACGAGGCGCTTTGACGAGATAAATACTGCGACGGGATGCTGTGACGGGAATAATGACGACATTTTTAGCGTTGGGTAACCCCCCCTGAGTCACTATTTGGGTTTAGTACTGACCATGGACACAGCAATCCCAAATTCACGTTTAAATAACCTTATATTCAGCATTCTTCTCGACATCCCTAGCCAATGGGATTGCTCGGAACCTAAACAGTGACTAGCTGTCTCCCATTTAGGAATCTCGCGGCATCAACTATTAGTTAAGCGTCGGGTTTACGGTTAACGGAAAGCTAACAAATAGGACGAAAGAATGAAATAAACGTGGGAGAATTAATTGTCATTCTCTCAATGTATTCACCAAACTACAGTCTATTCACCAAACTACAATCTATTCACCAAACTACAGTCTATTCACCAAACTACAATCTATTCACCAAACTACAGTCACGAATGACCCTTTCCGCAATGCGAAGATACTTCTCCTCTTCTGGCTTCCATTCCCACTTATTCACGTAGGATATCGCCTGCTCAACGCGCTGCTGAAAATGTTCTTCACTCTCATCCTCCTCTTCTTCACCCTCAGGCAATCTCGGAAAAACATAGTACTCTAAAAATACTCCGAAATTGATCGAGTTATAGGCTTTCTCTGTTCCCTCGGGTAATACCATAGCCAAATGAATCAAAGAGATGAAATACGCCCGCGGGTTGGGCACTAGTACTCGCTCATTCCGACTGACACCAGACACGGTCTCAATACAGTCGTCAAGTGTCAAACGAGCATACGAGAGGGGTAGAAGGTGGATCCGCGTCCCAGCATGGTAGTGCATAATGCCAACTCCCTCCATGACTCTATACTTATCAGTGTGCATCTTAGGGAAACCGCCTCGAGGGATGTGGTGATCGAGAAGAATCGTGGATACGAGCTGAAGCTGGTTGTCTGGAACAAGCCATTCGAGTGTCTATATTTATGATTATGCAAAAATCGTATTGTCAGCCAAGGGTTGCTAATTATTTCGTCCAAGGGAGAGAGGGCTGGAGTGGGTGGTGGGCCAATTCCTACCTCAACGCAGATCGGATATCCAAACCGAGCGTTCAAAATATCCCCATATTCCACAACAGGAATCCCTTTCTTCTTGAGGTCTTGCTCGACGGCGCAAAGAGCAATGAAGGCTTCGCGCATTTTTGTTGGTTGATTGGTAATGTGTCAAGGTAACGCGTGGAGACTGATTCGATGAAGTGGTGCTTTTCTTTGATGGATGTGATGATTCGAGGAAGTTGAAAGTGACGAGGAGCGGGTGGGTGGTGTGGGTGAGTCATTGTTTCCCTGGATCTAACCTATTTGAGGGGGAATGACGTCATTTACTAAGCGACGCGAACTTTGCAACGCAATGAGCCTCGTGTGCAAGAGATATTATTTCAGACAGTGATTTTCCAACACCAACCTCTATTGTGTGGTTGCGATGTTTCTCCGGGGAGGCTTTGGTTTTTGATAGAGTCCTAGGATCTTTCCCGTGCAGTGTATACAAAATCACGGCGGAGGAAGGAATCGAAGAATAGCTCTGTCCTTATCTCAATATGTGAGAATACTGGTTAAATTAAGGAGCTGCAGCCACCAAAGAATCCTAGCAGATAAATATGTGCCGTCTAAACTGATCGCTTTACTTGCATTATAATAACCACTCAGAAAAAACGCCAAACACATCCCAAACATGACATAGTGAAATAGATCAAGCAAAAAAAAAAAGAAATGAAACCACATCATCACGATTTTGAAACAGACTTCCGCTTCTTCTTGGTCGAAGTCGAAGCCCCCTCCGTAGCCGTGGCAGCAACAGCCTTGGCCTTGTTCCGGGCATCCTTATCGCCTTCAGACAAAGCCTTCGCCTTTTGGGCCTGTAGTTTCGCCTTCCTCGACGCAATCAGCTCAGCATCCTCGTCGACCTCCTTCTCCACAGACTTCGACTTCTTTGGTTTCTTCTCCTCCTGCTCCCCTTCAGCAACCGACTTCCGCTTCTTGCCCTTCTTCTTCGAGTCCTCAATAGCCTTAACTTCATCTTCCTTCACATCCCCCTCTTCCACCCAAAGTTCACTCGCCAGCCAGATTGGCATTGCCATCGTATTGGCTCCCTTAAGATGGATGGCCTTGACATTTCTCCACCCCTTGGTGACAAATTTCTCAGTCATCCCCTGCACGACCGCCTCCACATTCTCCGCCACCTTCTCCGGCGAGAAATTCGCCGTACCCACACGGATGGCCGTGGTGGCCGCCGCGGCAAGATGGACAGGAACTGAATTCAACGTCCTCTCGATCTCCTTCGCAACGACCGCAGGCGAAGCGACAGCAGAATACTTCTCATCCGCCGTCGCAGGTCGTTTCCGGTCCTCCTTCTTCACCTTCTGCCCATTAACCTTTTGAACCTCCGCGATCCGGATAGGAATCGGTCGCTTGCTAGATTTGTAGAAGATCTTGCCCAGCGCATCCACCAGGCGCATGATGATGCGATCGTCGGCCAAGAAGATATCATGCTCAGAAAGCAGACGGCGCCGGCTCTCGAAGCTCTGATATTTAGTCTTCAGTTTTGAGAATCCGATGACCTTGGTGATACGCGACGAGAGGCTGGTGGGGAATGCAAGATCGGTGATGGCATCCTTGACTGCGCGCTGGGGGTCGGCGGTGATGAGGCAGATGGTGAGGGAGGGGGAGGTGTTGAGGGAGTGAGGGACAGCAATTTTGCCTGGTTTTAGGCGGTTCTTATCGACGATGTGCTTTTTGGTGGTCAGGACGAGCCAGACGGGGGTTGCGGCGGAGTCTTCAACGTCGGAGGCATCCTCGTCGTCGTCGTTATCGGCGAGGAGGTTCTTTTTCGTCGAGGTCTCTGCCTTTTGTTTCTCTTCTGCTTTTATGTGTTTGAGCAGCGCGGAAGATGCTCGGACGACCTGTGATTTATTCATTTTGAGATTAGCCATGTCCCCAGTTTGGCGCATGAGCTTTGGGAAAAAAGTTAAGTACCTGATCATTATTCAATTGATAGGGCGTGCCGGAATCCGCCTTGACGGTGAGGGCACCCGATGTAACAGCCATGATTTTCGTAGTTTTATTTGATCGGGTTCTGTGTGTTCTGGCCGGTGTCCCTCCAAGCTGGTATCTCTGCTTCCTATCCAGACCGCGAATTTGGTGTTCGAAAATTATCAAAAAATTATCGGGGTGCGGTCAAGCAGTTTTTCCGACAGTGCGCTAGGCGAAAGATTATTCCGGGGCGAGGTGGCTTGGCATCAACTCTCGGCCAAGGATAGCATTTCAATCCGATTATGCTGCCACATCCCTATTTCAATATACCAATCGCCCATTCTTCTGAGAGCAATGTTCCATAAATATTCAACATGTCAGCAACGCTATATACACCGTTCCATATTAATACATATGAATAACTTCCCCCCAGACACCGTCATAGCACATCTATCTTAAACCGCCTGGTAGCCTTGTGTGCTCGAATGGGCATGGGCCAATATATTCAAAACATCCCCCTCTCTATGATCGTTAGCTAGGCAAAAGACGAACCCCGTTCGAGCAACTGCGAGAGCTCCTACAGATAGACATGTTCGGGATAACGTCCTGTGTATCAACCGGCGGGAGTTAACCTCCCCGGAGTTGACAGCTTGCTTACAAGAAACGTACGTTCAAGCAAAGCAAAGCAAAATATTAGGGAATCAGAACCGCTGGTGCGCATCCATGTGTTTACCACAAGACATGGATAGAACCATAAACAAGCGCAGCTCAAATAGAGTTGGTTGACTGGAAGATCATCCACGTTATGCCGTTCGATGTCTGAAGAACCCGCTACGTATCCATTTCAACACCCTCCACCGATAAGATCTACTAGAGTCTGGTTGACCGGGGCTTGCTAGACGCGATGTCCCTCCCTTTCACCATTGGCATCTCGCTTTCTCACAGGATTTACGATATCTCTTGAAGGGAAAAGGTGTACGTGAACCCCTTCTAGATGATATGCTATCGTCCCCCCCATCAACGCAGAGTTTTCTTTTCTCAGGCCGTGATCGTCTCTGCGACCTGTTTCTAGGATGGAGGTTGGGCGGGAGTGTGGACGATTTTTGATTCCTTGCTCAATACTCAATACGAGAGGGATATAGATCGGAGTAGATCCATCCATAGATGCCATTTCTTGATGGCCCTGTTATTACGTTACCGGAAAGAAGGAAGGGATTGTTCGGAGGGGGCTCATTCATGGATGGTTAGTTATGCTGGAGGGGAATTCAAGGCAAAGCCTCTCTAATAGGCTATTTACCGGCCCTACTTTGTAGTTTGACTGATCAGAACTATGTAGGTACCTGAAGCAAGCGAGGAAGCTTCTCTGGAAGTAATTAACTAACAAACTAACAAACAACCCAGGCAGGTAGGTAAACGGAAGGTATCTAAATAGCCAGCTCTGCGTAAGGAAATTTTGGTATTTACTCCGGATGGGATGGGATGGGTAGAATTCCGATGACCTTTGCGAAATCGCATTGCCGATCCAAACTGGTACCAACCTTACCTACCAGCCCTACTTACCATAGCATATGTTTTCTTGCGGAACAGAAGTTAGAAGAATGTAACTTGACTTATATTCCAAACTATGCCTCAAAAACCCGTAGTCCACATCCATAGCCAAATGCAACGAAATCCCCAAAGCCGGATCAAAGAATCATAAAAGCCTCCGCTCAGTCGTCGACTATTTGATAGCGATTTCGGGATAATCCATAACCATCCTAGATCCCAGAAATATTGTGTATAAAATAGAGAGAGGATCTCGGAGCCATCCCTCTGAAACCCAATTGCGCTTTCGCAGCTGAAATGGCTCCAGCCTTGGGCAGTTACTCATCAGGATCACATGTTTCCCGCTGGAGAGGGCGTGTATAACAAGCCAATTATCTGTCTGCCATCCGTTGGAATACTAGGCAGGGAAGAGTTTCCTGCGTGCGTAACTCTTCATTCAATATCTGTCAGACGGATATATGGATGGTCTTCCCTATTCATCATTCAGTCTCATCGGCGCGCTGACGGATGCATTTCGCATATTGAATAAGAATGGATATCACAGTGTTTGATATGGTGTGGTCGTGGTTCCTCACTGGATGGATTCTTGTTTTTGATGGGGGTTGGGCGTTGCTTTCGTCCATCGAATGGGTTTCACATATTGCGAGTGAATCTTTATAGGTAGCGCTGGGCGAATCTATATGGAGCCCGTTTCAGTGGCTTCGATTGCCTGAGTGGTAGTCAATGGTTTGCTGTTACCAGCGAAGATCCCAACTGGGAGGTCACAAGGGTCGATTCGACTCCCGTTTGTTTCCCCGGTGGAACAGAGGGTGTGGTGTGGTGAGCTGGGCGAATAGTGTAGTGAGGTTCCCAGTCCGCGCGACTCGATTGTTTGCTAACGAATATGGCTAGCTGAAACGTATGGGGTCCTAATATCGGAATGGGGTTTTGGTGGAGGTGTGTCACTTCCGTACAACGCGCAGAAAGGAAAACCCGGGGATATCCGCGGAATTTGCCAACGGCTCATTGCTTGAGAAGTAGTTGGAGATTCTGCCAGACAGGCAGACAGATTACTAAACACAGGCCTGCATGGAATTGGAAGTTGAGGCTCTGCTGATGGGCAAGTGTGGTTAGGGGAAGGAAGACTCAACAGCACAGTGAAACTGGCCTGGACTGGGTTTCTTTCCCATAAACATCTCATCTCTTCCACAGACTGGCTACCAGTGCAGTTCTCTTGTGTTTCAGTGTGGGATAAGTGGAATATGGTGAGTTAATGTCTGCCCCTGTCCTGTCTTCCTGTTGGAAGGTGTTTGTCTGGTGTTTCAAAACATCCAGCAAACATAACGTGGGTGTTATTGTCAGTTAAGTAACCCATTAACTAACATACAAACACCTGTGTTCCATGGAAGGAGGATAGTTTCATTGTCCCCTGAAGCATAGTTGGCATCAGGTAAGCGTTTCAAGTCAATCTTTTTGTTTTCCCCGACGGCCAGGTCTGATGCTCCAACTCATGCCTGTTTCCGCCGGCTAATATGACAATTCATCATAGTTGCAACGCGACAAGCATTTCCGGGGCGCCTCTGGAGAGAACGTTCATGTTTCAAATGGTCGCACAGCCTAGCGGTCCTCCATCCAGCAGGGATGGATCTGGGATTGGGGGTGGACTCCCCAGAGTGCAACACCGGGTGCTGGCTTCGCTTCCCGTTGAACACACAATCACTATCGCCAGCGTTCGATGTCGATGCCGTTGAAAAGGAAAAGGGGCTCCTTGCTTATTTCAACGCCATCCTCGGCCCAGGCCTGGGCCTTTGGCCGTTGGCATCACCCGAATGGGATGGAGATGGGCAGCCAATCGAAGGCCCGTTTGGCAGCCGCACAAAGAACTGCATGAATTGCTTGGCGGTGCAATTTGCAGAAGACCAATAAACCTCGAAGCTGATTGGCCGAGAATATCGACTCTTGGCAGGCTTTTGATTGGTGTGCCTGGGCTAGCCTAATCTGGGTTGGTGCCGCGACTCCGAGGAGGGTTTAGCGCCAGGAACCGCACCCACTCGCCAGGACAGATCGGAAATGAGACACCACAACCAGGGCAAAACAAGCCCGTTATTCTTGGTTGGCCGATCATATTTTCGCCCTGCTAACGGGCTGCTATTGATCTGGGTGGGGAATAATAAAAATAATAATAGTGCACCGCTGCGCCCTCGGTTTGCAAATTGCGGGTTTTGCAATGGGGTGTCTAAGACAAAGCGGCTCTCTCAAACACCATCCCATCCGGAAGTGGACATGTCTTTGTTCGCTGGTGGCTTGTCGACTGTGATGAATACGATGGCCGCCCACTGCCACGGCCCTCTCGCTGCCGCCACAGACTCATCTCCCGCATCCCCGCATCGCAGCCCACCGCTGGCCGCTGGATTGGGCAGAAATGCCACGCACGCAGGCGGGCCGCTTAATTACACGGCCCACAATCTCCACCCGGGACGTAATGGCGGGCGGTGATTGGCTGGCGGAGAGGGGCCAGCGCCGAGTTGGGGCTAGCGCGGGCGTGGTTGGGAAACAACTAGTGGCTGTCACGGCGGTCTAGAGTGCGCTGAGCCGCCTGCTTTCCTCTCGCTTCTCTCTGTCTCGCTGTCTCTCTTCGCTTCTTCTTCTCCTCTTCTGCTTCTCACTCTCCCTCACGCCGTCTTCGTTCATTCTGCACCGTTGCTTTCGCTCCTTTCCGCCGCTTCTCTTCTTTCCCTCCCACTTGGGTGGCCTCCTGGTCGTCCTCTCACGCTCTTTAGGAAATTTCCAATTCGCTTCCCGTTTCCCTGTCTCTGTGTGTGTGTCGTGTCCGCCACGCCAATCCCTCGAGACCGCACGCCAAACACAGCGAGTCCTTTTCCATCCTGTACAAATCGAGTCTCTGATCTGGTCCTCAATCGCCTCCGCGTGGTTCTTGCTGTGTAGGTCTTGCCATTGTTGTGGTGTTGTCATTGTTTGGGGGGAGTGGCATCGTTTTGTGTCTACCAGTCAACTGCCTGTTCTCCCTGTGTCATGTTTACCACGGCTTCCCCCTTTGCCCCAGACTTCTTCAATCACGATATCTACACGTGATAAAACACCCTCCCTCCCCTTTTCCGATGGCAGACGGACATTTTACTGATATCTATGCAAGGATCGATCATTTTGCGCACATACAATTGCTCGAGCTCGTCTCGACCAAGGAAAAGGGGTCTCCGAGAGACTCGCGCCAGTCCTTACTCTTGATACGTGCGACTTGAAGTCCGTACAGGTTTGATTCGACAACGGGATTACTCCAGCCATGAAGTTCACCACCTCTGTTGTCTTGACCGTCGCTGCAGCCGGCTCTCTTGCTGCTGCCCAGCCCCACAAACATATCCATCGTCACAACGTGAAGCGCGCTCCCGATGCCACTGAAGTGGTTGTCGTGCCTGGACCCACCGTCTACGCTTACGAATTGGACGGCGAGCTGATCGAGAAGGAGGAAGCTTGCGAAGGTATCCAGGATGGCTCTTATCAGTGGGCCAATCCAAACCCCCCCAAGAACGCTTGCGGCGCCAAGTCTACCACTGCCCCCAAGCCTGGTGAATTCTACGAGAAGCCATCCAGCACTGCCGCGCCCACCTCGACCACTGAGGCTCCCATCCCCAAGATCGACATTCCCTCCATTTCAATCCCGCCCATTAGCATTTCCCTTCCCACCATCACCCCACCCAAGGGAGGCCAGGGTGTCGATTCCGATTTCCCAGATGGCGAGTTGAGCTGTGACGAATTCCCCTCTGATTATGGTGCCATCTCTCTCGACTGGCTTGGACTCAGTGGCTGGAGTGGCATCCAGTTCGTCACCGTTTCAGGAAATGCTGTCAGCGATATCCGTACCGGCATTCATGGCGATCGCTGCGAGGATGGTGCTATGTGCTCTTACGCTTGCGAGCCCGGTTACCAGAAGTCGCAGTGGCCAGCGATCCAAGGCTCGACAGGCCAGTCTGTCGGTGGTCTCAAATGCGAGGGAGGCAAGCTCTGGCTCACCAACCCTTCGCTTTCCAAGAAGCTCTGCGTTAAAGGTGCCGGAGGCGTCAATGTCAAGAACACAATGAGCCAATCGGTTGCTGTCTGCCGTACTGACTATCCTGGTAAGTCTATGTTTCGATTTTCTGGATGTAATGAAACCAAACTTTGCTAAACAATGTCTTAGGTACCGAATCCGAGACCGTTCCTCTTGACGCTCTCCCAGGCTCCACCAACCCATTGACTTGCCCTGATGCTTCCACCTACTACAGCTGGCAAAATAAGGCAACCTCCGCCCAGTACTACGTCAACCCTAAGGGTACATCCGTCAAGGAGGGCTGCCAATGGGGTGACGGAAGCAAGCCAATTGGGAACTATGCCCCACTCAATTTGGGAGTCGGAAAACGCGATGGTGCCACTTTCATTTCAATTTTCCAGAACCAACCCACCACCGATGAGAAGCTCGACTTCAAGATTGAGATCAAGGGTGACAACCTAGGCGGCTCCTGCAGGTACGAGAACGGCGTTTACTACGGCTCTAATGGACCCGATCCCAAGGGTTGTACCGTAAGTTTCCCTTTCAAGTCCCTCCAAATCTCTCTTTTCATACTTACGAGGTGTTCAACAGGTCGAGGTCATGTCGGGTGAAGCATACTATGTCTTCAGCGAATAATTTCACATCTCCCGACATCAGTAAGAGTGGGATCTACCGGAACGATATTTCTCCCTCTGATATCTTGCCTTCTTTCTCACTGTTCCGAGCAAAATCGCATTAGCACTTTTATGTACCATTTTTTCCAACGCCAACTCCGTGATGATATCCCCGGCCAAACCCTTATATCTCTTTCTATTGTATTACTTATTATCTAACTTCCGAATTCTCCCATCCACCAACCAATACCTTCTAAAAAATTCCGCTTTTCAGCTTCTCTTTACAATCCGCCGGGGGGAGGGAAATGGCCTTTTTTTTTTTTTTTTAAACAACCAAGAAACAAAATAAGAAAGCAGATGTATACCCGCCCCCCTGTAACTGCCCGCATTTCTCTCTTTACTTTGTGTGTGATGTGATTCCTTTGCTGTTGTCATCGTTAGATATCAATCGGCATGGCAAAGCATTTATTACGGATCACATGGTTTTTTTTTTCTCACTCTCTTAGCTCTTTTTTTTTTGCTTTTTTGTTTTTTTTGTTACTTGACTTGATTTGATTTTGATTTGATTTGTAGCGATTTGATTTGACAGGACAGGCTGGTAGTTTAGTTTAAAATGGGGGGTTTTTAAATGTAATATTTTTTATCTTTTATAGGATGTATATGTATATGGCTTGTTAATGTTTCTTTGATTGGTAGGGTGGATTTTGAAGGTCGGCTTGATGTGGGGAATGTAGCAGGTCCAGCCAAGGGTCACTGACCCAGAGAGACGAAATAGGATGACATCGGTTGAACCTGAGGAACAGGAGGTCTGGGTTGACGTGGGATGATTAGAGGAGCCTTGATGGTAGCGGCCACCACAGCCTTCCCTTTGAATAGACTGGGGTACAGGTCTGTTACCGACAATTATCTATAGGAGAGCGGTGAGATGAGATGGGGTTTGAGTCCCTGCACCAGTTCCTGGGGTTAGGCTAACACACCTCTTCTGGACTACACAGGCAGATTACCATAGGTAGATGAATCAAAAAACAACTTGACGCTGGAATGCAGCAGGTCCAGTTGAAGACAGCTGGGTTTGCTGATCAAGATGGGGTGCGTGCTGCCATATTAACTGTTAAATGGGAGATGATTCAGTAGCTTAACTAACTGACCTGATGTTTTCATGTATGTAATCCCCCCAGACCCTCACTTCGATTCCACACCCACCGCCGGCTTCTCCGTCGGCGACAGACACCATCCCATTAACCCGCCAATTGATTGACCCCGCGGGAATTTCTTATAAACATTAGAACTCCCATTTGTATGGGATAGAAGGATGAAATGTAAGAGTATGTTGGTTTTAGATGGTTGTGGTGGTTATTGACATGTTCATCTTTCTGATGGAACCGTGTTATCATCGCAGGCCATAAGTAAGTGGGTGGGGGTATGGGAACGGTTAGATGGGACTACTTAGTTTGAGGGCGATGGTGGAGTAGGTATATTTGGTATTTTAGGGGGTGGTTCAGTCTGTTCAGATGATGGGGGATTAAAGGGAGTTATTCTTGATCATAGATGTAGGCCAGCCCCTGACCTCGGGAGCCCCCTATTCTAGATTATATAAGCAAAACTTTAATCCAACGTCCAACACCCCGAGACAACTACCCTCTTTGTTTGTTTTCCTCTACTCCGTACCATTCCACCATTCCCAATCAATGGGATTTGCCGTTTTGTTCTACCATTTAAACTCTGTCCATGTCTTGAGGCGGCAAGTGCCAGACGTCGCGAGAACCAGACAAAGAACAAAGATGGATAAAACAATCTCATCCTGGCTTCTTCCATCAGGTCATAACGCAACCAAGAAAGAATTTGTGTCATGTCTTCTGAGGGAGCAAATATTTCTTATTGTTGCCTGTGAAAATGTATATTGACTATGGAAACCGCCCAGCTAGGTTTCATGTGTTCGTCAGCTGGGGACTGCTCTCTTGACCCGAGTGTAGCCCGACGGCAACGTCCTTACTTTCAGGTTCCCTTTCTCACAACACCCTCATTCTTATCTTTATTGTGCAGCTGACTTTATTCCCTTCTTTTCCCCTATGGAATTATCATACATTATGGTAACTCCCATTCTTTCTCTATCTTTATATCTCCTCCGGGTCAAAATTTCTTTTAAACGGCTGTCTCCATCCTCTCAAGATGATGGTGTTATACAAAACATCCATCTTTCACCACCACAAGTTGTCTTCGGTAAGTTTTCTCAGGAATTAACTCGAGTGGATCTCATGCTTCCATTGCCTGGATTCTCCTATCTTACGGAATACTCCCACTGGTAAAAGCTTGGGGATTTGAGGCAGACCAGTCATGTTATGTTCTGCCGGAAGTTATCATGTTCCTTCTACGTGAAACGGAGACGCCATTTTCCCGCCGGCGATATCCAAGGGGGCGGGGTGCGAGGTTTTGCAAGATGGAGATAAATAGGTCCTCGCTTCGTCCTTCTCGCTGTTGTTGTTTCTCTGGTCTATCAAGAATCATATCAACTTCGTCTTTCGTGTTTGAGGTTATCTATCTATTGACATTTTGAATCCGGTTATCTACCTTATACTCAACATCATGTCGCGTGGACAAGGTGGACGTGGACAGGCGACATATACGAATGGCTGGTATAGCGGGAGGGAACAACGACGACAGCAACAGCGACAACAGCAACAACAACAGCACCGGCAGCAGCAACAACAACCAAATTATGGCCCGCATACCACTATCGGCCCGGGTGGTGTTATGGTAACGGTCTCCTATCATAATGAGGAATCAGAAGCATCAGATAGCGAGGGTGTTGTGCATGCTGACCCGTTTCCTGGTCGTTACGGAAATACGGGGGGATCATTATACCGCAATGATGTTCAAGGGGGGAATGGAAACACTGGGATAGCATCTAGGGCCCTCGATGGACACAACTACTATGACAACACGGGAGCGTACCAGAGGACAGAAGTCATCTCCGATAACAGCACGGGGGAGGAGGACCAGCGGCGGGTTCGCCGAGTCCGCCGAGTCCGCCAACACCGAAGGCCTTTGAGTCGCTCGCGGTCTCCTAGCCCCGATTTTACCGCTGGGCGGCTGTCCCCTTCCGAGCCTGGCGAAGACTCTGATAGAAGCTACGTTAGGAGACGACCGGGCAGTCTACGGATTCCGTCGTCGTCGAACCCACGAAATGGCCGTATGGATTATAGTTACGGCTCCGATGACAGTTATACCGCCCGTAGAAATGCCGCAAACGGAGGCCCAGTTCGTCGCCATCCGGGATATCCCGATCACATCGTTGATGGCCCTACTAGCAGTCCCGACCGCACGCCTGTATGTATTCCAAATCCATCATATCCATCCCCAATACCCCATGTCTGTCAAAGCATTCATGATCACTCTGACATCACAATCCTAACTAGTAATAGACGAATAATCTACCCAAAGTTCGCAGTGGTTCGAACCATTTTCGCCGAACTCAGCATTCCCACGGGAGAATTAGAACCAATATACCGAGCCATAGAGCCTCACGCAATCGTGATCTACATACCAAAATCCCCGTCCATTTTGCTGAAGAACTCGCCAATGATTATTATTATGACGGCTTTTATTCCCCACAAGTTGAAAACCACCCCAATCTGCAACTTCCAGAATCACAGCATCCACACCAAATCATCGATTCAAGACCCAACCCCAGCACAGATCTGCCCCCTCCTCTCCCTCCAAAGACCCCTTTGCCCCCGCCTTCTCAACAGTCCAATACCGCATCCCATAATATTTCCAATTCCCCATCCAGAGATCCTTTGCCCTCCCCTACTGCACCAGTCCCCTCCACACCCGGAGATGCACCTAGCACTGTTCCAACTTCCCACCCCCCCGTTCCAAACAAACCCCCCGTTTCCAACAACATCCCCGTTCCAAACAACAATACCCCACCGCCAAAACCGGATGCCACGCCAAAATCCGAGTCCAACGTAACGTCAGAGTCCCTGCCACAACTCAAACCAAATCCCTCACCAAACCTCACATCAAAATGTGAGTCCAATTCAGAGTCTAAGCCAGAACCTCCGCCTAAACCGAAAACTGAAACCAAGAGGCCAGAGCAGGAGTCAAACCAGAAGGACACCAAACCCAAGCCAAATCCAGGACCCGACCCCCAAGAGGCATCATCCAAGTCCAAGAAAACCCCTCCCGACCCAGAATCAAAGCAGGCTCCAACACAGACCCAAAAACCCGAGGATTCAGCTTCCCCGACAGCAACCACAGCAGCCGGTACTAGCACCACTGATGGCCTCTCCTCGGATTCCCCAACAGTCTCTGCCAATGCCACCACCACGGATCCCAACCTGAAATGGAATATATGCTACACAATGGCAGCAACCTTACTTCTAGTGGCCGAGAATCTAAACAGGGACCCGCCCCCTCCAAAGTACGAAGACAAGAAAGAAAATGCCAAAATGGAAGAGAAATCTGTCGAACCTTTAATGGAATCTAAGGTCCCTGATGGTGATGCTGCTAGTTCTAGTTCCAACGGGAGCAGCGGGAAGAAGCAAAACACAACTAAAGTCCAGTCCAGTGGCGAGCTGACGTGGATCACGAAAACTAATGGCCAAACGACGAAGAGGTATCAGGTCAGGAAATGCAAAAAGAAGGAGGGAGGATGGGTCTCAACTCTCAAGGGGTGGTGAAATCAGTAGCTTGCTGGACGGCGCTGAGTATTTTACCTTTTTCCCCCCTTTTCGTTTTTTTAGTTCTTTTGCGGTTTTTGGGCTTTTTATTTTATTTTGTTTATTTATGGATTAGGGTTATTATATTGCCTCGAGTTTAGCTGTTGGTTAGATACTATTTCTGGAAAATAAATCACAGTCATTACCTATTTTAAATATCCAAGCCGAAAGAGACATTGCGGAAATATTTAATGCATGCATAATTATCAAGCAAAAATAGCCATCACATCATAAATGTAATAATATATCAGCCTGAAAGTCCTAAATGATCCTAAATGTAATATATCGGCCGTAAAGTCCTGAAAGACATCTCCCAATAACAAAAAAATCATCCAAAAGAAAACAACCAAGCTGCAAATAACCAGGTCAGAAACCAAGAAAGATAAATCCCCCAATATATATCATCTCCCTAAAACCCATCCTCCTTAATCCCACCCCTCTTCTCCGCCTCCAACCTCTCCCTATTAACCCTCCACCACCACTTATGCGTCTCATCAACCACCCCCTCCCCCTCCCCCTCCCCCTCCCTCTCATCCCACGGCTTCGGACTCAAAATAAAATGCACATTCCTAACCTCCTCATCCCTCCAAATCACCTCATGCACCCCCTTCCACCTCAGCGTCTTCAGCGCATTATACACATACGGCAACGACACCCAGCGTCCCGGAAACAGGTCAGAGAGGAGCGACTGGTCTGCGAATTCGTAGTTGGAGGTGGCGGAGGGGGTTTGCAGGCAGGCGAGGATTTTCTCGTAGACTTCGATGCAAGGGTTGACGACTTGGAGGCCGCCGTTGAGCACGGCGAGGCCGGCGGTGGAGGGGGCGCCGGTCGTTTGGGCGGCGTCAGGGGTGGGGTGTTGGGTTGTTAGGGCGCAGTTGGTGGGGATCCTGGGGGGGGATATGTTATTAGATGTGGTTTTCTCCTGACGGCTTATGGGCGATATATGTTATACAAGGGGAATAAAACTAAACATACCAATCCTTCGGATAATGCGGTTTCTTCAACGGATTACAAACACACGCATGACTAGCCGCAAACACCCTATCCCCCTCCCCCCTCAACGCAGGCGAATCCAACTCCATCTCCATCAACTCGTCCATATTGCGCAGCACCAGCATGTCGCTATCCAGCTGTACCACGCGGTCATATTCCACCAGCGAGAAGGGGGTCAGTTTGCTCCAGCAGTCGTAGAAGCGCGTGTCGTTGGCATAGTCCTTGTGTACTGCGGGGAGTAGGTAGGGGATGTGGCGGGTGGGGATGCCGCGGGATTTTAGGGCAGCGTGGCCCTCGGGCGGGAAGGTGTCGGTGTATAGGGCGAGGAGGGGGTATTTGGAGCCGGATTTTTTTAGGGAGTAGTCGAGGGTCAGGAGGCCGGGGAGGTAGGCGGTGTTGGTTATTAGGGTTGTCCAAACTGGGGAGAGGGTTAGCTATAGGTATGGGTGTGCATGGAGGGGGTTAAGGGGTATGTCATCTACCTCTCTTTGGTGCGGAGTCCCGCGCGGGGGAGGTGGCTGCCGGGTCTCCCATGGTCAGTTTAGAGGGGTATAGATAGGTGTTGATGAGGGGAAGTGGATATATAGGGGGGTATATAAATATGTATATATGAATATTTGTAGTCCTAGGTCTTGTGTGCCATAGAAAAGCGCCCGATATCCGGAGCAAACAAGTCAACAGCCGCTATCACTTGTTCCGAGCGGAGTGGAGGGGCTCTAGATTGGAGTCAAGGTCAGCAGCCAGCCACCAATAGTTGCACAGCGGGTAGATACGCTGCTGTTTGCCAGTTAGTGAAGCAGTCAGTCCGTGTAGAGAAGTATTAGACATTAAATATTAGCAATTCTCTATCTTCGTCCACTTTGTCTTCTCGTTTTCTAGATTTGAGGTTGAAGTTGACGCCATTTTGGCTTAATAAGCAGCGATAACGTGATTGGCTGATATCACGTGAAGAGGGGCACTTACGCTAGTCCGTGTTAGGAAAAGCGTTGATGCGGATAGAATACCACGTGACCTGCACCGCGTCGCTTAGTCATGCATCTAGTTCGCGCCAAAACGAATTACAACGAACTAGATATTTGCTGCTTGATATTGCGTGGAGTTGAATTATAATAAAAGACGAGATTAATTCTTCTAATTCGTGTTTGTCACGCCCTCAGCAGCCGGCTCCGTGCTGCATTCCCGCTGTTTTTGGTGGTCGTCGCCGCGCATCGCGAGTCGCAGCAGTGGAGCTGGGAACGCGTGAGCCCACCAAGCGTGTGTTTCCGTCTGGCGTCTAACTTCTTCTCTCGTCAACCTCCTCGCTTCACACACATCCTGCTCCCAATTGTCTCCGGTGTGAACGTGGGGGGTCGTGTGTTTCTTCCTTTTACTTGATTCTTCTTATTTTACATTTGTTCCTTTTAGTTTTTTCCTTTGCTTTTCCTTCTCGTTGTCCCCTTTCCATGTGCATTGTTCGACGTGGCGGTCGTGACATACGCCTATTTTAGGAGCCATTGCTCGACATTAGACGCGATTTGATTAGAATATAGCAGTCTGCACGGGTCTGAGAAGCCGGACAATACGTGTTTCCCTTCCCTCGCTGAGGATGGAGTCGTCTCCTCCCAGGGCGGGCGTCCCGCTGCCTCCTGTGGCCGGCGTGAAGAGACCCGCGTCTCTGCTCCCGGCTTTCGAACCCTCGTCTCCCCTCTCTCTGCCTCGACCCCTGAAACGCCTGGCACGCGATTCCGGCGACGATGCCTCGACATATCCAACTCCCGTCCCCACGTCCTCGACGGCACTATTGACTTCCTCCCCTCCACGCGTGCTTCACTCCGCCAGGCCTCCACTTCGACGGACCCCTTCGATGGTCTCCGAACGAGCTCCGCTGTCAGCCGTACCTTCGATAATGCTGAATGAGACGGGTGAGCCCATCCTGATGGGGAGGTCGAGCGGTTCTTGCCATTTCCAACTGTCTGCCAGTCGATTGATATCCAGGGTTCATGTGCAAGCTACATACAAACCAGCCAACAACCCCTTCGACCGTGATAGGATTGAGATTTTGTGTACCGGGTGGAATGGAATTAAGCTGCATTGTCAGGGGAAGACGTACGAATTGACCAAGGGGAAAACGTTCACGTCTGATATCAAAGACGCGGACGTCATGATTGATGTGCAGGATGCCCGGGTGTTGGTTCAGTGGCCGAGACAAGAGAGAAAGGATTCCACCTCAACCACTCACTCAGACCAGACTTGGGAAGAAAGCTCTCCCGTGAGGAAGCCGCATACAGTGTCCAATCCACTTCCAAGCAGCCCTCTTAGAACTCGACCGCGGCTAGCTTCACCGATATCGCCGTCCCCTGCCGTTCAAGCACTGCTGCCCTCTGAACCGCCCTTACTAACTCCCAGCCGCTCAGTTAAGAGTGCTGTGGTGGTATACGAGGACGAACCATCTCCCGTCCGTCAAAAAGACACAACCTCAGCCTCACAGGTTACCCAGCTGGCTTCGAACCCATTTAGCAGCGAGAACCTGCAAAACTCCATATCCAGCTCCTTCGACAACAAAGTGGAAGACCTATCCGAGCATGACGAGGAGAACGACCCTATCGTCCACTCCTTCGGCCCTTTTGGCGAAAATCTCCTACCCCGAATGGCCTCGTTCCATGCAGGTGCCTCTCCACTCCGATCCCCCCGTCCTACTGGTCGGAAACCAGCTACTTCCCCCGTTCAATCCCCCGTGGCGAGACCCGTCAAGATCGACCCCGCCAAGGAAAAAGTGCAGAACCATGTCGTCAACCAGCTGGCATTTTCCCGCCTCTCGTCAACCCCACTATCAACCATCCTCAGCAACCTTCCACCGGAGCTGTGGAAAAAGACGCCATCCGCCACTCGTGGCTTTGCTACTGTCGAGATCCGATCTCTCATCGACGCCACACCTTGTATTGGCGAGGTGAGTAGGGAGGGCAAGGATGCCGCGGGCAAGCCACTGGAAAGCGAGTATTATTATATTCCCGATTTGGATGAGGATGAGAAGAGAAAGGAGGCTGTTGTCAACGATTTGATGAAACCTGGTCTTCGGAACTGTAGGAAGCAGCATAAGGTTCGTTTTGTGCCCTTCTCTCCCTCTCGCTTTTTCTTTACCATAACCAAGCGCTACCCGCCCAAGTTTCGTATTTTCATTGTTAACCCGCTTTTATCTGCAGCAATATTATTGGCGAAAACCGAAATAGCCCTGACGCAAAATAAGAAAAAACACAAAACCAAAAAGGAAAAAAGAAAAGAACGAGGATAAGAAAGATATTCAGCTTGATTGAATTGATGCGACGCGAACGCCCGAAACGTCCTGATATCCATGACCCGCCAACTTCACCTACCTTACCCACATCCTGTCTCGACTTACCCTCCCCCCTTACCGTACTGAATGCTATCATGTTCAAGAGTATTATTTCTTTAGAAATTCCATTATAGCTTTTCATTCTCCAACCAAACAACCACTCCCCATACTTGACTTCAAAATCAAAATATCACGTTGTTTTTCTCCAATTGTTTTTTCTCCCGATCCTATTTCTTCCTTCCTCCCTCTGCCCCGGGCCTCAGTTCTATTTTCCATTCGTATCCTTTAACAGCATCAGCATAGCGATCCGATAGTGTTTTTTGTTTTTTGCTTTCTCATGTCTTTGATTTGCTAATATTCCCCATTTTCCAACTCCCTTGTTTTTTCTTGATGCTGGTGCTGGTGCTGGTGCCATGATTGTAGGAATAGGATATTTATTGCCTGCCCAGTTTAACATCGTCCCAACCCCAACCCGCAACCCCAACACGCAACCATCTGGCCCTCATACCACCCCCAACCCCAATTCTAGCCGCCTCGATATCCATCCCAATATAATTCCTTCCCCTTCCCATCTTCGATAACTACTTACTATACCTCCCCTATGCACCCCAACCGCTAGTGTCCTGCATCAAATCAATCCCATCCTCAAATGCAGAGGGATGTTGTATATATATCACATTCTATTTTATCCTATACGATACGATTGCAGTCTGTTTGTCGGGTATTTATTCGCCATGCACACTCGTGAACACGGAAAAAAGGGGTAAAGGACAAGCTTAGTCATCCACTCAAAAATCACGTGGATCAATCCATCCCGCATCAGGTCATTGAGGGAGAGGAACATCCGATTATCATCAATGTTCATTTTTGCTCTTCTCAGGCCTGCTGCTAAGAATAATAATAATAATACTCTTTTCCCCTATTACCTAGGTTGGCGGGCGGTTAATTCTCTCCGTACGTGCGTTCTTCATGCCAAGCATCAATCCACCACTCGCCAGGTAACTTAACCGCACGGCACGCGCACCTCGGCTTCGTATGTCCCCGCATTGTCCTGTGTTTGCGGGATCAGACTCCAGAGGAAAAGTACCACAGGCCAGCAGAAAAGCCACGAACGGCGGCGGGGAGCCAGCAGCTAGTACCTAACTAGTAACTGGTGGGCCCGCTGTCCTGAAATTTCCCTGCTTTGATATCTACAAGCAATGGGGGAGCTTCGATGATATTTTATTATTCAAGCTGGTCAAGCTCAAAGATCCAAAGGCCATAAAGTCCGGCGATCTCACCTTCTTGCTAACACAATTCATCATGCGGCACAACGGGTTACACAGAAGGCGCGATCAACACTAACTTCTCCGTCTTAAAAAGCATAAATCGGTCCCTCGGATACTATGGAGATCCCCGCCCGAGAGGTTGTTAGTTTGCAGGAAGTTGCGAGCGGATGATGGCTCTTCACGAGATTCGGGTTCAACTAACGTTAACTTATAAGAAGAAGCTGGCTCCGCTTTTTGCCAACGGGGTTTAAAATAACTCTTTTAAAGCTCTCCCTCATCCTTACCACGTAACAAAGAATTCTTTGATCTAGAGCTATTGTGGATTTTGCGGCGAAATACGACTTTTCTTTTTCGCTCGTTACTGTAAGGCTGCATTCGCCATGGCAGCAAACAGGAATTATGCCCGGGTGGAGGTTGGGAATCAGACATATGATGAAGCTGCAGTCGTGATCATTGGTGCTGGTATATCTGGTGAGTTTAGTCTTACAGCTAATTAATATGTCCATACCCCGCTATACGAATATTCAAACTAATCTGGATGGAATCTAGGAATGTGTACCGCGATTAGCCTGCTGAAGAATAACATCAACAATTTTGTGATTGTCGAGAAGAGTGGCGGGCTTGGGGGAACATGGAGGGATAATAAGTATCCTGGGTGCTGTTGTGACAGTATGTTTGATATAAAAATACTTTTGTCTTCTTCAGCATTCCTTTACATAAACACTCAAGATGGTTACTAATATTCCACAGTCAACTCGCATCTATACAGCTATTCTTTTGAACAAAACCCAAATTGGTCGAGGCTGTACCCAGGTCAGGAGGAAATTTTGGTACATCCAGCCCTTCCGCTGTCGAAAGCTATGCATCCTTTGATAAGTATCTAATTTTCAGATAATAGCAATACCTCCACACAGTCGCCGAAAAGTATAAACTATTTCGCCATATCCGATTCAATTCATCCGTTGAAGAAGCTAGATGGGACGACGCAACCCGGAAATGGGCAACAACCATCCATGTCGGATCCGGTTCCAAGGATGCGGAATATAATAATCGATACACAATCACCTCTGATTTCCTCGTTTCGGCAGTGGGCCAATTGAACTACCCCAGATATCCGTCAATTCAGGGGATAGAAGATTTCCAAGGAAAGATGATGCATAGTGCTAGGTGGGATTGGACGTATAAGCTCAAGGGAAAGAGAATCGGAATCATTGGAAATGGTACGATCTTCCCTAAATTTGTCAATTCGTCGTCTTTGCCTAACATTATCATGCAGGAGCCACTGCGGCTCAAATAATACCCGAGATCGCAAAGGAAGCAGCCCACCTAACTGTATTTCAAAGGACGCCCAACTGGGTCACGCCTAGATATGACATGAGCGTGTGGAAACCTTACAGAACCCTATTCAAATACGCCCCCTTCATCCTCTGGAAAATGCGCGCCTGGATGATGGACTTCCGCGAGGCATTCTTCAGCATAATAACAGACCCAACTAACAAATGGTCCGAATACACCCGCCAACTAAGCATCGACATGATGAAACGACAACTCCCCAACCACCCAGAGCTCTGGGATAAATTCGTCCCCAACTACCCACCAGGCTGCAAACGCATCATCATCACAGACGACTACTTCCCCACCTTCACCCGCGACAATGTCTCCCTCGAAACCCGACCCATCCAGCACATAACCAAAAACGGCATCATGGTCGACGGCGGCACCGAGCAAGAGTTCGACCTCATAGTCCTCGCCACAGGCTTCCGCACCGTCGAATTCATGCACCCGATCAAACTCCACGGCGCCAAGGGCCGCCCCCTCTCCGAGGTCTGGGCCGAAGGCGCCCGCGCGCTCTACGGCGTCACCGTCGAGTCCATGCCCAATTTCGCCATGCTCTACGGACCCAACACGAACCTAGGACACAACTCCATCATCCTCATGATCGAGTCGCAGACCAAGTATATCCAGGCGCTCATCAGCGCGGTCCTCAAGGCGCGGCAAAATGGCGATTCCCTGGCGATAATGCCCGATCCCAAACGGCTAGATGCATTCAATGAGGAGATCCAGTCGGTGCTGGGGAAGACATCCTTTGCGCATCCGAATTGCCAGAGCTGGTATAAGCTGGAAAATGGCAAGATCACGAATAACTGGTCCGGCACGGTGGTTGGGTATCAGAAGCTCTTGGCCAAGGTGAACTGGCAGGATTTCGCGATGGAGGGGTATGGAGCGCAGACGCTGAAGGGGAAGAAAAAGAAGACGCATGTGGGCCGGGTGAGGGAGGAGTCGCTGGTGACGTATAGGGAGATGGCGATTGCGATGGTTGGGATGTTGGGGACGTGGGGGGTGTTGGCGTACAAGGCGCCGCATTTGTTGGCGAAGTTGAAGATTCGGTCATGAGGTGGATGGGATATACAACTTTTCTTTCTTTCTTTCTTCCTTCTTTTCTGTATGTATGTGTTATGGATATGGATTTTATATCTCGCTTTCGATAATCTCAGAAGAAAGGCTGGGTCGGCCATGAGAGTAAGAAACCTTGGATCAGTTGCCATTTCCCCTATTGTGGTTACCATGAGGAGCCGGATCTAGACACTCCTCTTAGTATCCGACTGGAAACATACATGGATTGGCTCGAGAGGCTCCACGGCTATCTTCTAAGCCGTAGGTACCATCCATAGCAGTGTGCTGGCACAGATATTGCAAGATAGCAACCTCATCGGCAGCTTTTTTCTTCATGGAAGATTGTTCATCCAAGGGAGCCGACCCGAACAATGACCTCTAGGGATGTCCTCTGAAAGCACCATTCTTCCACTGGCATGCCTGCTCAGCTCTGCGACCCAGATGTGCTACAGCCAGCTATATGGCATGATATTTGGGGGGTTGTGGAAGCAGCTTCTTCACCCATTGCGTGAAAATGACGTCCAGTTGGTCCTCGGTGATATGGTCAAAGTGCATCGTGACGCGGGATGGCAGGGCCCAGTAGGCAAGGGGATCTCAAGGTCAAACGCAACGGAAAAGGAAACAGAAGACAAAAACATGAAAAATAATGTACAGGCGGATCTGATGAAAATTTCCCATCTGCTGTCTTCTATCAATCCTTAAACACATTCATCATTGCCCCTATTCCAACGGTGGTCGGTAGGTATTGGACTAAGCCAAATCAAGTTAGCGCAAATTAATAATCACATGATTTGGCTTTTTCTCCACTCAAGGTTCCACCCGAACCAACTTTGATGAAACTCAACTTCAACCTCATCTCAACCAAGGCGAACTACAACCAGTGCGTTTAAATAAGTAAGGCTCCCTAGTGCCCTAGCCCAAATCGAAAGCTCTACCTTTGGTCCGGAATCATTGTTACAAAGGTGAAGCCTTGAGTGGGATACATCCCACCCATCGCGGGAAAGCCTGCACAACCCGGTTACTGGGATCCAGGTGGATGGTCAGGGGTAGGAAAGGAGAATTCGTTCTATCAATTGATATTGGGTTGAATTAGGCCGGGACGGTATCGTTATTGCATACATGATAGGACAAAACAAGCTGACGGTAAAGACAGGAACGAATAAAGGTGATGGGACTAAGCAGCCCCCAGTGAATCAAAGGGGATATATCAATTGGCGGTTCATGCGTTGAAAAGAAACAGGCTTCGAATGTGAAAATTGGGAGGAGGTAGCTGTTGACAACCTACTCCAAGCCTCCATCTCCGTCGAACAGTGTGTCAAAATAGCTGAGAACGGCGGCGAAAGAGTCTGTATTCGGGACAGTGTTGTTTGCCCACCCTGTTGCGAAAGAGCTAAGGTTCTGAGCACCCTCTGCAAAGGGGGCCGCTGGATTCCCTATGAAGGTTGGGGTAGTGCCGTGGAACTCCGGAGTTCCATATCCACCACGGGCATGGTCGGGGAGAGCTAGTATGATACAAGAGTCAGCCGATTCCTTGAATCCAGCAGCATTGTGGAGATCGATATTACCTGAGGTCGCTTCTGGCGCTGTTGGGCCCGGTTGCAGGCCTGCCGGAGATATCTCTTGTTCTTGGATACCCCAGTGCTGCTCTCCGTTGTGCTGAAAGCGGTCAGTAATGGCAGCTTGATGTCTTATTAGGCTCTTACTGGTTGCAAGTGTCCGCCATGCCCATTCCCGGAGAATATATCAACAATTGCCTGTTGTTGTTGTCCAATCCAAACCACCATCTCCAACAGCTGATTAAGCTTCTCCTCCAACTCTGTGTTGGACCCTCCGATCGATCGATTGCTGGTTACGGGCTGTGTATCGTTGCAGGCGGACCCATACTTGGTGCAGTTGGTGCAGCAATCAGGATTCAATGGTCCCTTATCACATCTCCATTTGTGAGACTATATCGGTTAGAGGCATCAGCAATTAATGCTTTCCAAGCTGGCATTTGTAGGGGCTATGAAAAGGGCATGGATTCGAAATCTTCACCTTGCAACTCTCGCAGCGTCGAGAAATCCGAGGCTGCCTGTTTCCCGTCCTGGGCCTGGATGCCTGTGTTGGGTTGGTGGGCTGGTTACCGCTGAGTGCGTGCATAGTTCCGCCTTCTAACCGCTGCCCTTGTTGAGAATTCATTGGTAAGGAATACGCAAAGGTAGAAGTATCACAGTAAGGTCACGTGTGACAAGACGATTTCCACGATGGCCTGAAAATATAGATCCGGTTCAATTGTTGAATGTAATTGCTTTCTTCGCAGCGTAGTGTTCCTCAGAACAGACATAGAGAAAGAAAGCAGAAGTGGCCAGGAGATTTATATACCTCCCAGCGCTGGGTTCCCGGCGCTGGGTTTGGAATGATTGTGGATCCATCCAGCCCAAGGAGCCCGTGTTGTTCCCCGCCAAGCTCCAACTTTCTAGCCGGCCAATCCTCTTGCGGTAGTCCACCACCCCAGGCAAGTTGGGCCTTTTTGTCTCCACAATAGAAGTGGGGCGGTGCCAGAAGTGACCTAGGGATTTTTAGCGATGTAAACTTTTTGATAGCGTCCTCTGTACGGAGTATTGTGCCTCAATTGCAAAAACCAAGGAAAAGATGCGGTTGGGCGGCCCAGCCAAAACTAGTGCCAAAATATATATGTTTCATCACCAAAACCACAGGCAATTCATGAAAAATTGAATAACACCATGAATAATTAATATAAGGAGCAGAATAGTTCCACTGCTCAGTTTCAAGCTTCCTAATTCACCAGTAGGACTTGCACATTTAGCTACCTCTACAGATTGCCTACTGCTGTCATGTCTGCATGGCAGCTTGTTCTACTCCTACTTGCCAGCATCTTTACTACTATGTATTTGCTCCAGCTTGAATCAACAGAGGACAACTGACTGACTACATAGCCTATGAAAGGACAGCAGAGTTCTCACCCAGCAGGCATATTGTAAGTTAGAGCCATTCACCTCTAAGCCCTTTCGCTACTCGTCGCATTCCTTTGTTGCTCTCCTTCATTACCATATAGTTAGCTTAGTCAGTCAGCCATCCGGAGATCTTCCGCATTCCATTCATATGATGCCTACGTCCTCGTCTACCACCTTTGTATGTATTTACTAACCAATACAGCCACGTCCTGATTACTCTTCCAGCCTCATCTTGAACTCCCTCATTTGTCCAATGGGAATGCATCCTTCATGGAACAACTTTCTCTGGCCGTATTGGTAACAATACAATGATAAAACAAGAAACTGGCCGGGACGCATCCAATGGTTGCTACACATCCCTTGCGAATCAGCCTAAGGGCCATTTGGGCACCGCAGGCAACGGCTTCCAAGCTTATATCTGATGTGCCCATGGGCCAAGGTAACTCCCCTCTAAGTGAACCAAACCCCAACAGGCTTAGACGGCCCGATCCGATCCCACCCCACAACATCCCCCGTTTCAAGTCCCAATGGGAATCGGAGTGTCTTTTTCGGGGCCCTGAGGCTAAGCCCGAAGCCCGTACGCCCAGGCGGGGGTTGGAAAAGGACGTTGGTATGAATTCGTGATCTTATCACACACAACTGAAATGCCCTCCGACGTGTCAGCAAATAAATACTATGCCCGATGTATGCACACCGGCCGCAGCCTCGTGTTGTTGGTGTGCAAAGGGGAAATTTAGCATGCGCGGGAGATATACGTACACCTGCTTCCAGCTCCACGAGTCGTCATGGAAATCTTCCTTCCACTCAGACCAGGAAATCCAAGCCATCAAACGCCAGGATACGATTCACCAGGAACATTGATCGAAGGATAAGGCCTGCCCGTCGATCAAGACTTAAAGAAACAACCCCGGCTTAGCAGCTGTCACTATTGATTTTTCTTTCCATCTTCTGCAGGAATTAATCCCCGGCCGGAGCACAATGTTTGTGCCGCTGTAAGGGGCCCTTGGGCCGCCGGTTGGCCCCTGACAGAGTA
>JANTQI010000068.1:0-107088 GCA_032988985.1 Emmonsiellopsis sp. PD_5
GGGGGGAGCGGTGTTTGAGGGGGATAAGAGGAGGAGGAGGAAGGAGGGGGCGACGGATTTGACGGTTGAGGGGAGGAAGAGGTTTGAGGAGGTGGGGTGGAGGTGTTGGAGGGAGATGGAGGAGTTGAGGGAGGTGTGGGAGGGGGTGTTGGATAGGGAGGAGGCGGCGAGGGGGGTTAAGGATGGGAAGGGGATGGGAATGAATGGCGCGGCTTGATTGATTGGTTCGTTGGCTGTATGATGCGTCTCCGCGAGGTGAGGGTGGCTTGTTCTTTTTTTTTCAATCCTGATATAATATACTAATAAATACCCCCCCTCCCACCCCCTTCCTCCTGCCCTGCCCGCAAGAACCTAGCTTCGCATCCTCTTTTTGCGCGATATACCATACACAATATCCATAGATAATTTAGATTTTCCTGTCTTGTATTCTAGATATACCACCTTTATGTTAAAAAATATTTTTTGAAAAGCTGCTTTTATTCAATTCCCCCTTCACATCTTTTTATTACGTCTTAAGGTTTGACTTTAAAAAAAAAGGAACAAGTAAAAAGAAGAAACATATCTGTCTGCATGGTTCTGCCAACGAACAAATGAATAAATGGGTGGAGGGAAGATAATTAAAAAGTAAAAAAAGAGATATATTTATAAACACAGCAACAAAAACAGTTATCCCTAACCCCAAGCAAAAATCGAGCAAAGATCAAGATTAAGTATCAAGATTAGGCAAAAGGGAAAAAAAACGAAGACGAAATGAAGGGGGGGTAAATGATTTACTAGAAACGGAAGATCGACCCTTCTAATCTGCAGAGGGGGATGTGTGGCGGAGAAAAAGCAAGGGAGTATAAGAAAGGAATCCGGCCAAATTGGGGGAGATAGTGACAAAACAAAAAAAAAGAAGAGAACCCATCAAGATGAGGGAAGATGTCTGTCTGGTAGGGCAAAAAAAAATAAGAAGAAAAGAATGAAGTAAATCGAGGGGAATATTAAAATGAACAAGGCAACGAAAAAGAAAAAAAAAACACCTCCCATCCATCCATTCATCCGACTCTATGCGCGTGTAATGTGTGGTCCAACCAAATTATGACCCCCCCTGCCCGTTTTTATTCTCCCGTTTCCGCAAGAAATTGCTTTTTTGTGTTTCTTTGGTGTGAAATCAAAACCCTCCGGACCGACTCAGCACATCCATTCAATCCATCCCGCTGATGGCGCCACCCGCACAGAAACGACTCCAATTCCATGCATTAAATAAAAGAAAAAGCGGGTTGTATCAAATGAGGTAAGTAAAAAGGGAATTTTTGGTAGAATAGAAGATAAGAGGAAGAGGGAAACGGGCCCCTTCGATTATTAAGGGTGATAGGTTGACGAGATTTACATGATAATAGCAGGAACTGTCGAAGAGTCATTGTTAGCAAAAAAATATGGTCTAAAGCTTGGTGTAAGGGTGCTATATCTTACCGTCAACGTTCTGCTTGATGCTCTTGTGTGGCAGGATGGAGCCACCATTGACGTAAACTTCATCTCCGATAGTCACGTCGTCTCCAAGGACGGTCACGTTCTCCAGACGTGCCCATTTGCCTACGGAGCTGTTCCAGCCAACGATTGTCGACTTGACCCATGCATGGTCCTTGACCTTGCTGTTCTCGAGCAGTACACAACGTTGCAACCGCACGCCATCACCAACGACAACATTTGGTCCAATCACCACATTAGGCCCAATACGGCAGTTCTTGCCGATCTTGGCTGAGGGGTCGACCATGACGTTTCCTCCATAGACGTAGGGTTCTGAGGTTGCGGAGAGTTGTTTCGAGTTGCGCTTAGACAGGGAGGAAAGGTAGAGGCAGGTTCCGCTCAGGAAATCCTTTGGTTGGCCAACATCCATCCAAAAGCCTTCGAGGTCGAAAGAATGCAGCTGGCCGTCTTTGCATATGGCGGGGAACGTCTCTTGTTCGATGGAGGTGGGACGGAGCTCAATGCGGTTCAGCACGCTGGGGTTGAGGATGTAGATACCCGCGTTGATGCGGTTGCCCACAAACTCAACGGGTTTCTCGACGAATCGGTCGATGCGGGACGGGTGGTTTGGCTTGTGTACCACCACACCGTATTTGGAGGGTTCCTCGACCTTTGTTACGACAATGGTGCCCTCGTCTCCGTGTTTCTTGTGGAAAGCAGCCAGCTCAGCAAAGGGGTATTCGCAGATGACGTCGGAGTTGAGGACGAAAAATGGGGAGTCGTCTTTTCCGAGAATCTTCTCTGCGAGCTTGAGGGGACCAGCGGTGCCAAGGGGCTCTGACTCGACTGAGAATTCAATTTTTACGTTGTATATTTCTTCGTACTGTCATTTTTCGTTGGGTGTTAGTGGTTTGTATGGTTGGAAAGACGCAATGGTGGGGGATCAGCGCACCTTTTTCAGGGCGGTGACCATGACATCTGGTCTGTAGTTGACGGCCAGGACAATGTCTGTTACACCAGCAGCAGCCAAGCTCTCGACCTGGTGCAGGATCATGGGGCGGTTGGCAAACTCGACCAGCGGCTTGGGGAGGGTAAGAGTCTGGCAAGAGCATTAGCAGTGAAATCAAGGAGGGTGCACGTATGGGGGGTAGGCGAACATACCAGAGGGCGCAGACGGGTTCCGAAACCGCCAACGAGAATAAGAGCTGGGAGAGGTAAAATCAGCCATTGAGATCGCGCATTGCGGTATCTAGAGGACAAATGTGCGCTTACCCTTCATGATGGATGTGGGAGGTGAAGGGGGCGGGTATTAAGAATAGAGGCGGGAAGAATTGGGCTGAATTGGCGGGCGGCGGGGAGACAGGCGGGAGGAGGGCTGGTTAACGAGCGTAAGGGCGGGCAGTGGATGACCAGGAGAGAGGGCGGAGGGAGGATGAAGCGGAGAGAAGGGAATTGGAGGAGAGAAGAGTGGTGGATGTGGAGGTTGGTTGTAACTTGTCAGGGGCTGGAGTCGAGATGAGAGGAGGTGAGGTTGACTTTTGCGGAAAAGGCCAGCTGGACAGGGTTGGGCCGGACGGGGCAGGCTGAGCCGCACCGGTGGGTGCCACGGTACTTGGCAACGAAGGGCGAGTGACCCCGGCCGCCACGCGTTTTGGGTGGCAATCCATGTACCCTTGACTGCCCGCCCAGGTACCTGTTACTATTAAAATATTATTCTATTCTATTATTCCGCTATTCAATTAGACAGTCATCTGACGCTGCTGATCTGCTCAAAGACAAGCTGAATGGCCGCTCACTGGCGAGGTTTGGGCCAAGTTTCAGGGTGTTTGTTCTTCTGGACAACTCCCCCCACACGCCAATTTCCCTGCGGCCCCTGCTGTCACGGGAACACGAAATGCCCAATTGCCCGTCGCCCATTGGCTTTGCTGCAAATTTGGTGGAAAGCTTGCTTCATTATCCAAGTTAAACCATGCTAACTAACTGCTTAATGGCAGTGTTTATTTAAAGAATATGGCTCGCCTCCAATCAACCCCATGACTTGCCATCGTCTGATATCACCACTCCGATTATTCCGCACCCGGCTGTCTGCTGCAATTAACGGCAATCCCCGGTCATTGGCCATTGTTGCATTCTGCAGGGGTGGAAATTGCTGGTTTGTTTGCGAGGAGAGTCACTGCGTATCAGGCGGCAGCAACGGCACAGCTTGCGGCCCCCGTCGATTCAACATCAGTGACGATAGCTGCTCAACATTCCCGTAAGTCTGCGGGCTGATGAAGTTCAGTATCCAATTCCTCACTCGCCGCACTTTGACCAGCTGCGGGTGCGCATCGTGCGCTTGATCTGCCAACATCCGCGCCGTGAACAGCCCCTCACTATCATTCAAATCAACAGGCGTCCGATGTAGAAGGTCGATCTTCGTCCTATTCTCCTTCACGCTCTGCCCATACACCTGTCCCCGAAACTTGTTCAGCGCTACGGATCGGAAAAGAACAATATCGCGAGGACGAAGGCCGCCAACAGACTCGTTCAACTGCCCTTGTTGGGCGCCTGGCCCTTTGTTCTTCATGTCCACGGGCAGCCAGCAGGTGATCCCGAACCCGGACTTGGTTTCGTCGCCCACCACGACCTCCACGATATCCATTTCGTTGCCCCAACGAGTCCGCACGCGTCTACGGCGGTGGATAGTAATAATAGCCACGATCAGGTTGAGAGGGATCATCCGCGGCGCAATGGAGCGGAGATATGTGGCGTTGGGGATGTCTTTTATATCGCTCAGATGGCCCATTATGGCGGGCGGGAGGGCATGTTGATTGCTCTCATCGTCCGTCGCCGACTGCTGGCCAAGGCTTATCATGCTGGTTTCCTCCAAAGTGGTCTCCAATTCGGACGACTCGGTGTAAAACGACTCCATCCCGCTCAGCACCGTAGAATTGCCCTCGTGGGCGGCAAACGAGTGGTCGTAGAATTCCATGTCCATCGTTGCCTGCAATCCGCTATACCTCTCAATCGCGCCCAGAGCAAAAAAGTCAGCATCGCCGTAGCCCCCATTATTCTCCCCCTCCTCCGTATCCTGAGGGAAACTGTATGCATCCTCTCGCGGCGGGATTACTCGCCATCTCACTGAGTCTGCGGTCGAGGAATTGGGGGAGTTGTTCCGGAGACGACAAAACCAGCAGTCGTCCAGGAGCTCCGAGTCATCCCATCGCAGCGTACTCGGGTGGGGTGCCCCTGTGAGGGTGATTATTTGGGCCGGCATGGATCAACTGTCAACTGGCGAGCGCTGGCGCAGCACCAGACATAGCAGAAATGGCTGCTGGACGGATGGCCATGAGGGAACACTGCACTGTATATGCAAGAAACCAGGATTCAATCCTCCGCCAAACCAGCCCTTGTGAAGGATGGCTACTCAGCAATTGTGGGAAATGTTGTCTGCATCTCGATGCGGCTCATTGTGGTGATTTGTTCTAGAACTTTCAGCTGGCCGAAGCGTCCACGTGACCAAATATATCACGTGATATTCAACCCTTCTCCAGGCCGTTGAAACTGTCCAGTAGAGCCGTTGAGACTCGCATAAAAGAAATAATTTATGGATTGAATGAGATCGAAAACAATTGCAAGTCCTCCACTCCCTTCTAATATCCCGCCAATGCCAATCCTCTTTACTTGACAACCCCGAAACAAACCCGACATGCATGACTAAGCCGCGGGCGCTACGGCAGACTCAACAACCAAAGTGGCAATATCTTCCCAGTCAAAGAATTCGCCGCTCCATCGACATCGCCATCTCAACAGCCATCCTGACTAGGTCCGAGGTCCTGGATATGACCCTGACGCTGTTCTCTCTCTGAATGGATCTACTCACTTAATACCCCATCTTTCCCTTATCCGGCCGTTTCACCTATTTTCCTATCGTTTGGCCGCATCATCCGCCCCAAGATGGCCTTTCAGGCTCCGCTCTGCTTGCCGGTAAGGAATTACTTTCTCCGCCAATTCCGGCGCTCTATTTGCTGACTTTGGACTTCAGAATGCGGCGGCTGTGACGACGGACCTCTGGCCGTCCGTGGCCAGTGCTTTGGCTAGTCCGTGGAAGTCTGCCAACCGCCCGGCTTCAGAGGCGTCCCGAGCCCGGACCCTTGAACATATGCGGAGGGGTCGGGAGGAATCCTCAGCTGTAAGTGATTCCGTTACAGTTCCGTTCTCTCGAGGGACCATTGCTCATAATATTCAGGCCCACTCGCGGTTGACCCTTCCCGAATGCTTGAACTCCGTGCCCGTCCATGCTCTCCGCACTGGCTTCCAAACGAACGCTTCTCAGACCCAATCGACGTTGTCCTCGATATTCGCCCCTCGTACGTCGAACCTCGACATCCGCTCTTTTGACCATATAACTAACATATCACGCTTAGCTATCCGGAAAAGCATTTGGACCGCTAGGCCATCGTCAACGAACAGCCGAGCTGACTCCCGCGCCTCCCGTCAATATTCTACCATCTCCATCCTCCAACTCGACCGCTCCCGGGGTGTTCCGAAATTAAAGGGCATTTCGCAGCTCCAACAACAGAGATTTATGTATGGAGGGCCATACCAGAATATCCTTTCCTACACCGAGAAGACCGCAAACGACAAACCCCACAGCGTCAGCGCCCAGAATGCCTTCTACAATGCCCTACTCCGCGCCAACATGCCTGCGATTATAATCGAACGATACCGGAGTGGGAAATTCGCTAGTGACAGTTTTACAGAAACCACGTATATGAAAGCTCTGGAACGGGTGGGTGGTATGGAATCTGCGGGTGCAAAGCCGGCGTATAACCAGTTCCAGTCGCACAATCCAAACTTCAGCACGGAGCAGTTACAGGCCGTTGGTCAAGCTGTTGCCGCGCAAAAGCATGGAGCACAGGCTGGAATATCTACGAAGAAGGACGGTACTGGAGCCAAGGATACACCCCTCTACGTGGTGGTAGAGGAATCGCGTTCCAGCTCGATCTACCGATGGGTCAAGTTTATTCTTGGTTTTCTGCTCTTCACCTATGTCTCATTTGTCGTCATCAACATCATTGCAGACACGACCGGTGTATTGAAAAATGTCCGCGGTTCGCAAAACAACGAGGCGCAACCGCAACACCAGAAAGTTCGGTTCAGCGATGTCCATGGATGCGACGAGGCCAAGGATGAACTGCAGGAACTTGTCGAGTTCCTCACTAACCCCGAACGTTTCTCCTCTCTCGGTGGCAAACTGCCAAAGGGTGTCCTCCTCGTCGGCCCTCCTGGTACCGGAAAGACCCTCCTTGCCCGTGCTGTTGCTGGAGAAGCTGGTGTTCCCTTCTTCTACATGTCTGGCTCTGAATTCGATGAGATCTATGTCGGCGTAGGTGCCAAGCGTGTTCGCGACTTGTTCAATCAAGCCAGAACTAAGGCGCCCGCGATCATTTTCATCGATGAGTTGGATGCGATTGGAGCCAAGCGGAACGAGAGAGACGCTGCCTACGTAAAACAAACCCTGAACCAACTTTTGACGGAACTCGACGGATTCTCTCAGTCAACCGGCGTGATTATCCTTGCTGCAACCAACTACCCGAAACTGCTCGACAAAGCCCTTACCCGTCCCGGCCGCTTTGACCGCAAAGTCGAGGTTGGCCTCCCCGATGTCCGTGGCCGTGTTGATATCTTGAACCACCACATGAAAAACGTCCAAATTAGCACTGACGTCGATGCTGCTGTCATTGCCCGTGGCACACCAGGCTTCTCTGGCGCTGACCTCGAAAACCTTGTGAACCAAGCCGCCATCCGCGCAAGCAAGAACAAGCAGGTCAAGGTTGGCCCCAAGGACTTTGACTGGGCCAAGGACAAGATCATGATGGGCGCGGAGGCCCGTAGCCGCGTCTTGCGCGACAAAGATAAGCTCCTGACCGCTTACCATGAAGCGGGCCATGCGCTCGTTGCCTATTTCTCCCCTGCTGCGACCCCACTGTATAAGATTACCATCGTGCCACGAGGAATGGCGCTAGGTGTTACCCACTTCCTTCCAGAGATGGACGTTGTGTCCCGGAATTATAGTGAGTTCCTGGCGGAGATCGATGTGTCCATGGGTGGCAAGGCGGCGGAGGAGCTTGTTTTTGGTCCTGAGAATGTCACCTCTGGTATCTCAGCTGTATGTTCTCCCTCTACTCTTCTTTGCTCAATGTGCACAATAACTAACGAAACATATCAGGATCTCCAACAAGCAACCAACACCGCCTTCTCAATGGTAACCCAATACGGCTACAGCAAAAAGCTCGGCTCCGTCGACCTCCTCTCAAACTATGACACCCTCTCCTCCGAAACAAAACAAGAAATCGAAGCCGAGGTCCGCCGCCTCGTCGACGAGGCTAGCCAACGCGCCCGCACCATCCTCACCGAGCGCCGCAAGGAGCTGGAAATTCTGACCAAGGCGTTGATTGAGTACGAGACGCTGACCAAGGAGGAGATGGAGAGGGTGTTGAAGGGGGAGAAGCTGGAGAAGCTCGAGCTGATTAGTAAGGCGCCGATTATCTTGCCGGAGCCGCTGATGGCTGCGCCTGGGTTGAAGACTGGTGCTACTGCGGGGACGGGGGCAGGGGCAGGGGAGACGCCGGCGAAATGAGGCGGAGGTAGTGAGCGGGTTGTTTTCGGGAGTTTCGTTTTACCGTCTTGTCATCCTTTTCAAAGCCTTTTCTTTTTCGTCCTTGTCTTTTGTCTTTTTGTGTATGTGTGTTAACTAACCATTGGATGATTCGGAACCTATCATAGTTCTGCTATTTTTTTTTCCCGAACTGTGTTTTTTCTTACTTCACTTCTATCTTGTCCTCAATAGCTTCAATCTTTTCCTTTACATGTGTGTCTTTTCATACCCTCCCCTCCCCTCCCCTCCCCCTACCCCCCCATAGGTACCTACATACATACATAGTCCATTAAAATCTCCAGAAAGCATAAAACCCTCCCTCTCCTTTTCTAATCCATTTTTCTTTTCTTAATAAAGGCCCGGTTTCCGTTTCAATCCTCTTGCCAAAGCAAGAACTTTTATCTCATTTTGTTGTTCTGCTTGGCATGATTATTAAATCTCATCATAGGTTCCCAACCGATCATTGATTTCGATGACATAGTTGAATCGAATAATGATTTATCTCAGGCGTTGGTGTGTACGTAGTGTGGGGGCCCAACGGAGAGGGGTTGATTTAACAGCATAAACTGCGTAGCCGTTCGTTCCTCCAGAGCAAAAACCAATGACGTACTAAGAAAAGAAAGATGTGATGTATATCAATTCCATTTATTTATTTCATTTCCTTCAGATTTGTTGGGCATGATTACAGGGCCCGGTCCAGTCATGTCACTAATGCGGGTCACTTGCATCTATTCCCCGTCCACACATGCTGGCTGGAAACTTGCATACATATCCCAGAAGGGAGAAAAAAAAAAGCCATAATATTCTACTTGCATTATTCAGTTAGTTGGTTTAGTTTCTCTCACGAGTCATGCATGTTACCGCTGCTGTCCTGGAGGGCTTGGCAGGGAGTACTCTGTTGTATCAACAACTGGAATGTTTTTAAAAGCATGGAGATGGATGGGTTTTCACCTTTTTTTCATCTTCTTCCCTTTTCTAAAGCAAGGGGGGCCCTAAATGGTATTGAGTTATGTAGTTACTTAACTACCCACTACATAAGGAGGGGGATAAAATTGTAGTTTTGTATAGAAATAGTTAGATAGATTAGATTAAATGCTATTTATATTGATTTCTCTCATTCACCCCTAATCTATGTGAACTGATGACCTTGGCAAGGCCAGATGAAGACACAGCAGAGCACATGTGTTTAGGGGATAAGTTAGGTGCTATTTCATACCTAGTTTCTATCTATAAAAGGGGGGTGGATAGAGGGAGTATGGTAATAGCCTAATAGGTAGAATAAAAAGGGAGGAGAAGTGCATTATCTAACTGCCATGAAAGTAAAGTAAGTGCCTCTAAATACAGTTAAATGAGTAGCTATATTTTTATCTTTGCTCTTTTATATTGCCTTTTTATTTTTACTACAGATGTTCTTGCTTTCGGCTTCCAGCCAGCAGTTTATGCAGCTATAAACAAAGTTGACATACATCCATTTCAGCAGTTCGTTAACTCTCCAATCTTCAAAAATAGTATCCCGGCTTTTAATGGCAGGTAAAAAAAAAGAATATGATCTATCAATTCTCCAATGAATGAGCACGCCAGCCTCCCCTGCCCGGTTGGTCTCCTATTGGTTTTGCCTTTCAACTCCGAGTTAGTATCTTTTAACGCCAGATACCAAACATCAATGAATCAACCAGCCTTTCAAGTTTCTACCAATAGTTATCTATCTATTTGGGGTAGTTCGTTATATATGCATGTTGATGGGATGGCGCAATCTACCTTTTTTTTCCTTTTCTCTCTAAGAAATGTGATATGTTAACTAGACCGGAGGACCCCGCGAACATTACAAAAAGAACAAAAGAAAGAAAAGCAAAAAAGAGCAACCCCCCTCCCTTCCCACCGGCCATACCTTAGCGCGGAAAATCGGGATCAAAAATCTCGGCCCGGCTGGAAGGGATTCAAGGGACGGGACGGGAACGGAAGCAAATCCTGCCACCTGGCAGACTGGCACAGTGTGACGTGACGGCCGCCCTATTATCAAGCCTCCCGCGATCCCGATGTTAGCTTGTGCATACTATGCACGGAGTAGGAGCAACTGGATAAGGTAAGGTTGCTAAATATGGATGGATGTTTATGCGCATTTACGGAGTTCATGCAGGAGATATATGCGGGAGATATATGCGGCGGGGCGCCGGGTTCGCGTGGTGGTGGTGGCGTGGCTTGTTGGTTGATGGATGAGTCTGGGCCTTTCTGGGGTTTGAGAAGAGAATGAGGGGTGGGGTTGGGAATGTGTCTTTCTCTCTCGCGTTCATTTTTTCTCCCTTGGATACAGAGTTACGGTGGTGAAAGGCTGGGGAGAGTAAGGGGCGTGGACTGGGAAAAGGGGGGGATACCAGAATGGGCAAAAATTTCCCCTCTCGTCTGTCGAAATGTAGAAGGAAGTAATAAGGAGGGAGATGCATGATTGTGAATATCAGATAAATAGATAGGTCAAAAAAGTGGCAATCAAGTGAGTTTGAGGCTGGTTTCTCATCCTTGCATAGATAGGTAGAGCTTGTACAGAGTAGAGAAGGGGGGAAGAGAAATATGAAGTGAAGAACAATAAGTAGAAAAGATGAAGTGTGAAGAGATTTTTAGTGGGAAAAAATGTGCATGAAAGGAGTGGAATGCAGAAAAAAAGCAAAAAGAAAAGAGAAAAAAAAGACTATCCCTCATAAGTAACTGCATAACATCGTACACGTTCATAACGATCTCGCCGTTTTGGGCCATGTCATGGATGGAAGCTATTTTGCAAGTCAAAAATGCAAGACATAAGTAGCAAGGGAAGAGCAAAAAAGAAAAGAAAACCCTAAAAACCAGATATGAAAAGGTTAAATGTAAACCGAAAAAAATGATTGGGCAGAAAAACATAAAGATAAATGGGTGGATATAAGGAAAAGAAGGGACGGAAGCTCATAGCTACCGCAAAGCTATCACGTCAAACTGGTGATCATATCATCATAGCTCATGAGGGGGTGGATGGAGAGCTCTTTGCTCCGTTTGGGCAGTCACCTGCAAACAAGAAAAGAGTCAACTGTTAGGATGGACTGACAGGGTGGATTTGAATAATCCATAGGGAAGGGATAGTTTGCATGATCTTTTTTTCTTTCTGATCCAATATGACCGTATGCTTTGTCGTTTTCCAAACGCCCTTAAGTGTGTTGGGACAAATAAGGGTTTATTCAGACACCGGGCAGAGGCGAATATAAAATAACAAAATCGAAGCTTGAGGACGGCTTGAGAACTTATCACGTACTTTTGCAAATGTTTTCGGATTGCTCCCTAAGATGATGAATACTCCCCCCTGCTGTTAGCGGGATCGATAAATGCGTAGGCAGATATTGATAAAAGGGAAGGCTTGTCTTTTTTTAGGGAAGGAAAGAAAATAAAGGCAAAGCACAAGGGGAATAAAAAGCAAAACCCAAGAACCAAATCAAGGGGGGGGAAGGGACGAACTTTTCTATTATTCTTGGTGTGCATCTTATCTGAGTATCTTGGTATATAACGCACCATAAGAGGACCAATTTTCTTGTGTGTCCACATGAATAATGAACTTCCTTATAGTCACACATGGCCGTGATGAATGGTGAGAATGAGCTGAGTGCGGTGGTACGCCTTAGTTGGGCGGGGGGAGGTTGGTACGGAGTGCCAGAGCAAGACCAGAATCGGAGGGTAATGTTGATCACGTATGGGTTGCTGTCAAGGAAAGAATTTAGGCCGTGATCGTGATCTGTTTAAATGTCTCCCTAAACGATTGAAAAATGGGGATGAGGAGGTCGATTAACAAATTTCGAAGGAATTTCAGCATCTTAACATGCAATGTTGAAGTGGCCCACTTCGTTTTTGGCTGAATTGCTGGAAAGTTGTGCGAAAATGGATTTCGTGGGCCTCTGGCAGTCGGACGGTCTCATCCATTCGAACGTAGTTATGGGTACTTGGACGTATATGTATCTATGCTGTAGAATTTACGAGCCTACTCGCTACTCACTTCATGCTTGCAACGCGTGGGAAAAGAAATGAAAAAGGACTCACTGTCGTGCAACAACCAACAGATAGATATGTAAGGTCGAATATGCCATTGACGGAAGCTAACATTTAAGTGCCTCCGTCAACTTGGTCATATTTCGAAGTTGGCCCATTCCCGCTGGTGCGATCCCAGAATATTAGTGAGGAAGCGGAAGAGTGTGCAGAGGAGACCATAATCAAGAAACTGACGAATAGGGGAGAAATAAGAAGAAAAATTATGCGCGGAACCCCGTCGTGGAGACGGCGTGGGCAGCTAACGACATTTGCCTCCTCGGGCCAGTTCCGGTTGGAGAGAGCCTCGAAATCTCGTCGTGCATAGAGCAAATAGCCATCGAGATTGGCCCCTCTCATGGAGACATGATTTTGCCGTTTAGTCCTTGACTGAAGTGAACGGGAAGGCCTTGTGGCGTTCTTGGAGACTGGAGCAGCTTTGTTCCCGGCCAGACGAAATATGCAGGGCTGGAAAGTGGAATGTCGGCCAGGCCGTAGGGGGGCCGAAAATCTGATACAAATTTCTGTGCTCTCCCTGCCTGCATTCGGGTGATTCCTATGCCGATATGTTGCCCCCACGGGGTTAGGGGTCAAAGGCTGAAAGATTGACAGTTTTCTTGCTGTTGATCACAAACCTCTACCGCCTGAGCATGACTCGGCGACTGGGATCTCCCCCAGTAACGAACAAAGGTCCCTCGTCCACCCATTGGCACCCAAGGGCAATTTTTTTTCTTCACGCACGAGGCCGTATTCGGTATCATTGGGGGGTGGCCAACAACAGGAAGAATTGAATGTATGACGCTGATTGAACCGACTGGCATCCAGCGAGCGGCCTCCTCTGCAGGACCGGTGGGGGCCAGCTATTCACGGCTGATATGCCCCTCCCCCGATTCCACGATTCTGGACTCGTCACCAACCCCATTTCCGATAAGCTAACCCACTTCCGGTCGAAGCTATCCAGTGAGGGGCAGACAGATCATGCCAAGCTGTAAAGGATGGCGGACAGGGGGCCGGGGGCGAAGTCGATGATGGGGAATTCTTTCCTATTCTCATATCAGACTGCTCATATTCGGGGAATGACCATGTCAAACAGAGGTAGCACAGACGGTTGAATCGAAGAATGAGATAGAAACAAAATAAAGACACGATGTCATGGTCCGCCGCTGCGCAACTCATTCTCATGCGCTGGGAGGACAGGCCAGAGACAGTCGTCGTGGCTACTCAGCACAACTTTGGGGACCCGGGGGAATGGAAATCACAAAGGTATGCATGGAACCAAAAAAAGAAAGAAAGAAAAATGAGACAAATGACTATTAAACATCCTACTCTGTACATGAGTGGAAGATATATTCAGAGTAAACAAGGGTATCAAAAATATTCAGCCTGCTATCCTCGACAACCAAAAAGCAAAATGGACAAAAGAATAACCAAAAATAACCAAAAATAACCAAAACTGGAAATGGACTGGACCAAATGCACTGCTGACCCGGGTCGAAAAGGTACTCGTTCAGGAATTCAACAGAAACTCAAGTCGAGTTAATTTCACTGCTGTCCAGCCAACCTCGAGACATCTCCACGGCTTTGGACCATTGCTTGTACATCCTCGAGCTCTCTGATTCAGCTATTTGGTGCTTAAAGGTGGTTCTGTTCGATTTGCTCATTCCTTGCAGCGCATCAAGGTCTTTCCACACACCAATCGCGACTCCTGCAGCAATAGCAGCGCCAAGGGCGGTAATCTCGTGCATTTTGGGACGCTCGATGGGTATTCTGACAATATCCGCTTGGGACTGTTTCGAATGTTAGCTTCCGCAGCACTTGCTGACCACGATGGGTAGGAACAACACTTACCTGCATACATATGTCTGACAGACTCAAACCGCCATCAACGGCCAATTCCGTCAGTTTCTGGCCCGAATCCTTTTCCATAGCATCCAGGATGGCTTTAGTCTGGAAACAGACTGCTTCAAGGGTTGCTCTGGCAATGTGGCCGCGTTGTGTGTGATGGGTGATGCCAAAAATGGTGCCCTTGGCATCATCGATCCAGTACGGAGCGAATAGACCACTGAAGGCAGTGACGAAGATGCATCCACCATTGTCAGGGACGGTTGCTGCCTCTTCGCTGACCTTGCGGGAATCGCGGAAGAAACCAAGATTATTCATCAGAAAAGAGACACCACTTCCCGCAACCGCGATGCTTCCTTCCAATGCATATACGGGTTTTCTGTCGGCACCCAGCTGAAAGGCGACGGTGGCAAGGAGGCCATGATGGGAAATCACTGGTGTTTCCCCCACGTTGTAGAGAAGGAAACATCCGGTTCCATAAGTATTTTTGGCCTTTCCAGGTTCAAAAGCGCAGTGGCCAACCAAAGCAGCTGACTGATCTCCAAGACAGCTTGTGATCGTGACCCCCTTTAGACGGCCTTCTGCAAGGCAACCAAATGCGGAGGCATCAGAGGAAGGCACGATCTTGGGAAGTCTTATTTTCGTCTTGTCGATGCCAAAGAAATCGAGCAGTTTGTCATCGTACTGAAGGGTGTGGAGGTTGGTGAACATGGTTCTCGAGGCGTTGGTAACATCCGTCACGAAGACATTTTTTTGCACCCCGCCATTAAGATTGTACAGAAGCCAGGTGTCAACGGTTCCGAATGCCAGTCTACCGTTTTCATAAGCCTCCTTGACCTCTTCACAATTCTGAAGCAACCAGACCAGCTTGACGGAGGAAGGATATGTGGATAGGGGTAGACCGCATAGCTCCATCAGATTATCCGCGCCCTCCTTTTCCCTGAGTTCTCTGACTAGGGCAGTTGTTCGAGTATCTGGCCAGGCAATCGAGTTATGGAGAGCCTTTCCCGTCTCCCAGTCCCATACAACGGTGGTTTCCCGCTGACTGGTCATTCCTATGGTCAGGATATCCTTTGGGTCGTAGCCGCTTGTGATGAAGGCTTTTGTGGCTTGGTCGATACATTTCTCCACGGAAGACACTATTTCTTCCGGATCCTGCTCATGCCATCTGCAGAATGAGTTTATTCCAGTCAGTCTTTAGTTCGGTTTGGTTTTTTTAGGTGGGGTGTATGGTTTGGGGTGGTCCCGACTCACCCGGGATGTTCATGGATACGGGTTAGCTCAGTCTGATGGGACGCAACGGGGTTTCCTTGCTCGTCAAAGATTATGAAGCGGGAGCTAGTGGTGCCCTGATCGATAGCGGCAATGAAGCGGCCATGTTTTGTTTCGCTCTGGGGGAGCCCTAGCGAGGACTTGCGGTGGTGCTCATTGATGGAGCCAAGAGTGTCGACTTCAGACTGGGAGAGGACGTGTTTGAGAACAATATCTCGCATCATACTGCAGAGAGATAGAGGGGAAGCTGGCTATACGATGGGTGTGGATGCAATATGAGGAGCAAGGGGGAGCAAGGGGGTTGCAAAGGGGGTGAGGGGGAGGGACAGTAGAAGTAGATAAGGTGGGGATGGAGCTAGGGAGAGGCAATTAACTAGCACTGGAGAGTAGGAAGATGAGAAGATGAGAAGATGAGAGTATGAGTAGATGGGAAGAGTAGATGAGATGAGTAGATGAGAAGAGGAGAGGAGAAGATGGGGAAGATGGGAGAAGAAGAAGAGAAGACAGCAGGGTCAGTCGAGCGTCGCAAGCCTGCCAGACATTGCTTGCTCATGCGGACACGGGTGGGCCTCTGCGATGCGGGGCGGGGCAGTCCCCAACCACCACAGCCCGCCGCTTACGCCCACGCAGACAGAGATAGTTACCATCTACACACACGGAGAAATACCAGCATAGCGTGAAGCCGCCGGGAAATATGTAGATATATAGCCCGATTTCTCCAGAGATAGCCACATAGCGCAGCATTATCTCCGCCGGCACCTGTGTTCCCCTTGCAAGGAACTAGCCGCCGCCCCTTGCATAACTCCCGCCCAATTCCCTCTCCGCATTGGCCAGCGCCCTCGCTGCACACCATTCCGTGCATAAACAGCTTACATAGCTAAAACTTACTTACTATCCCAGGGCGAGAAACCTGCATAGTTTATTTAATAATAGCAACAAGCCCTCCAAAAAGTATATATAAAATAAAAACTACTTCCCACACGCCCAGCCATGCCCCACACTTGCCCAAGAGATCATCGCCCGCCCAGAGTTCACAGCAATCTATGGAGTCAGCGACAACTCTGGACCATTCCCGCCGCTGGGCTGTGGGACTCGGCCGGCGCGCTTTTGCCGGTGCGTGCAGCGTGTGCGTGTAGCTTCTCTATGGATGGGGAGAAACTACAGTGGGGGTTGAGCTCGCTTTTTTTTTCCTGCTGTCCAGATGACTATGTAGAGGGGAGTGGATATTATTTTTTTTTTTTCAAAGATAATTATCTCCTGGATATCTCTGTCTCCCATAAAAAAAGTCATATTTCCCAGTTTTTCACTCCTATGATAGACATCACCATCATCGCACACAAAAAAGAGAGAGAAAAGCAAGAATTCTTTGTTCTCTCTCCGCAATGGCATCATTATTGGCCACCACAGACAAAAACATGAAAAATCCCCCCAGCCATTTGGGGAAGAAAAACTGGTTTGCATTCGAACCATAGTTGGAATAAACAGCCCAAACCTTATAAACCTTATCGAACCTTATAATTTTTTTGTTCGTCCAGCCCCGACCCGCTCTACCCTGCCGAATATCAGATATATATGCTTGGTATCTCCGAACTTCCCGAGAAACCCCCTGGCCATGAATATAAAAAAAGAGATCGTGTAGTTGGACACCCCCTCCACGTATCCACCTATTTGCTTATAGATTTTGATAGAATGGGAACCGTTCCCATGATCATACAACTGCTGCACCGTGATACGATGAGATCAGGAAACCATGCGGACACCCGTAGCCAATTTATGGATGTAGCTGCAACAGTCACAGCCAGGTCTCTGGCACAGTTACAGGTAGTCTCTACCCAGTTTCCAAATCGATTCTGCAGTTGCAATTGTGCTAGAGACGTCTCCTATGAAGGATACGTTTGCATCCGCGGCGACGTTGTTGAATGGGCGAGCGTAGAGAAACCGAGTGTTTTTGAGAGACGTAACTTAGTGCGCCAAGAGACCGTGGAGAAACTGTTTTTCAACCGTTCCCTCGGCCTCATATTCGACCGGCATGGTAGATACGTGGAGGGGTGTCTAACTACACGATCTCTATAAAAACCTGTCAATGCGCCCGGTGCTGTCACCCGTGGAATAAAATCTCGTATATATTTTGAAAATTGGGGCTCTGCCTCCGTCATCATCATCTTCTTCTTCAGCTGGTATATTTTACTTGACTATTTCCTGAATCGCTACGATAGGGAGCCTAAGGGAGGTCGACATTGGTAAAAAACTTCTTTGTGGAAAGGGGGAATGATACCTTGAACGTCAGGGGTCAGGGGGTGTGCGCATTCCAAAGGAATTTTTTTCCTCCTTTTAGGAACAGAAAACTTGGGGAAGATCCGCATTTTTTGTTCATATCTGTACGGAATTTGGGAGATATTATTATCGTTAACAGCATCATTATATATTAAACATTAGCTAATTATAAGAAACATAAACATGACCTTGGTGCCTATGCATGAGAGGTTATTGAAAAAAGAAAGAGCCCTCATTCATCATCATCATAACGAGGAAGACCGGGCAGGATATGAGAGGAAACCCCCTATCTACACAATCCTAACTTCTCCCCCGTTGTATATAATCCAACCCACCCGTCACCCCGCATCCATTAACCATTAAGCTCTCATCGTTTGATTCCTAACCCGGCCTGGCCAGCTTCACCCGGCCAATCCACTTGAAACCAATCAACTCAGACCTTCAGATCGGGCGTACCATTGTTAGGCACATCTGTCAACTCATGGACGTACGCGTTCACCTTAGCCGTCTTCCTCTCCATGCGAATGGCGTGACAGGCCATACAAGCGAAGACGAAGAGGATGAAGTGGGATACCCTGTTTAACCCACACATAGCAGGATGTGTTTTTTTATTAGCTTCTGGAGTCCGAGATGGGAAGAGGAATATTATGTTTATTCAGCGAGATAGAGAAAACGGGGAGGGGGAGATCTTACACAGAAAAAAACGCCAAAACCAACGCTGTCCGCTCTGCAGGCACGATCCATAGCCCCAGGCATTCATTGTACTTATTTTCATAGCAGGTAGCTGGCGAATTTAGGAAAAAAGTTGATATTATAGTACACGAGATCAGGCCGGCGAACGAGGTGAAATCGAACCCGACTGCGAAGCCCGGATGCATGGGCGCTTTGCGCGACTTCACCCAGACGGTGATGAAGAAGGAAAGGCACCATAGGAAGCTGAATGCTAGCTGTTTTTATTTGGACCGGACCCCCCGTGGATATTAGTTAGCCCATTGTAACATGGGGGTTATTTAGTAAGTAGGGGAATGGAATTCTGGGGTGGGAAGAAAGAACGCTGCATCCGAACTGATTCCTTTCTTTTCTCTCTCGACGATGCAGGCTTTATGAATAAGATGGACGAAGGAGACATGTCGATGATTGATGTGAAAAATAGATAGATTCCCACATACCGGACCGAAGGGGAAGATATCGGTGAGAGACGCGTAGCCATCGTCCCCAACGACATACTGAGTTTGGCTCATCGCAGCTCCAAACAGAATCATCCCGATGAGTGAAGAAATGGTCGTGATTACCCGTAACCAAAAATTGATTCGCGGGAATTTATCGGCCCTTTCAAAGGTTGAAATAGAACGCATCTTGAGTTTCGCGCTTGCCTCTGCGAGGTACGGAGATAATGCGACAGGATCTATGAAGGGGTATGCGAAGCTGGGTATTTTTGGATCAAGGGATATGCAGCACCGCGGGCGAACCAACGCCTTGTCGAAAGCTCAACGCCTGGGTTCCGGGAGAAGTTTAAATCTGAAGACGAGAGTATGTGAAGGTCCTGGTTTCGTTTGATTATGCAGACGGGCAGCAACTCGCTTTTAAGCTGTCCTTGTTGTTTGATCTAACATGGCCCGAACGGCGAAGACAGGCATGCCCAACATTTGACATAAAACATCCTCGATGGCGCAGTCACCCGCAATTGCGTCTCTTGGGAGCTTGCCGGCCAATTATATTGCTTGCGTATTGTTCCGCGTCTTGTAGTCTCCCTTGGCCGACAAGGTGCCAGCATGCTTAGCGGGGACCTTTTTTTTTTAAGCAGCAACGGCTTTTGCTATCCGAATTTTGGGGGCATAATAAATGGCTGTATTGGATTTCGATGCTTGTTATTCTGCTTGATGGCTGTTAGTTATCAAAGGGGGATCATTATTGCGTCGTCCTAGTTTGTCTTCTCGATTGCCAATTCCCAAACGCCTCCAAGGGGAGGAAGTAGTTGAGACGGGAAGCAAACCACAACACGAAGCGGAAGCGAAGAATCACCCGCTGGCGAAACTGGATACGAAGAGATTGGCAAGGGAGTGACGACAGGCGTTAGAGATATGAAACTTGAAGTTGGGAAGATTTGCTCGAAAAAGAGGACTGTGGTTGGATCGAAACATTCAAAGTCGCTTGCATAGCCCCAACCTCGGGAACCCTTCCGCATCACGTGACTATATACAGGCAGCCCGTGGTCGGTGCCAATCTGGGAGCTTTTTCGTTCTTCTTGTGTTCGACGAAGAATGATCAATCATAAATTGTTGTTTCGCACAGTGGAATTTGCCCCTCGAATAGACGGGCGTGTGGAGTATTGTTTGTATTGCAGTGTGGGGATGTTTGGGGAAGAATTAAGGCCTATATCAGCCTGGTCAAGCGATGTATATTCGGGTCCATATAGATTTGTGTACCATTATCCACCAGAACAAGGCCTCCAGATGCCCCAGCAAGATTTACGGAAGGGCGGAGCGGTAGCTAATCGAAGGAAAGCTGGGGCTTGACCTCACATGTAAAAGATTTGGAAGCAGCCAACAAAGATATTGCAATTGAATTGCTAAATAAACAAAAAGATTATAGTGACTCATATATATACAAATGAAAATTTGCAGCGTCTTGCTCGTCATTGGTTGTTTTCTCTTTTTTGTTTAATCTACAAACGGGTGAAAGGGTTAAAACACAGAAAGTAGGGGCTTGGGGACAGGAGGAAAGATTGGCCTTTTGTTTGTCATGGGCAGGGGAAATCATTTTGGACCCACGACACGGCGTTTCTCTTCAGAATGTCTATTCCTCCTTCTCGGCAGCCTCAACAGCCTCAGCTGCCTTGGCTGCCTGGGCACTTCTTACCCGCTGCTCCAATTCCTTCAGCTTGTTGCTGAGGTCATTTTTAGACTCGAATTGCATCGCAAGGCTCTCGCGTCCGACCAAGGTAGCGACGATACTGGCACCGACAACGAAGGTTAAGACGAACCGGTACATGGCATACCACGATGGGGCCCAGCCCTTGACGGCAGCGCGGGCATCGTTGTAGTACAGGAAGGTGAAGGCGAAGAATTGGGAGATCAGGGCATACTCCATGGGCATGAAGAGGGTTGGCCAAGCGACAGCGGGCGCGACAACACCGGCAGCATATCGCTTATATCCGAAACGTCCACCGTAGCCTGCCCATTCCAGACCCCAGTGGATGGCACCGAGGAAAGAAAGAATCTACCACGTATTAGAACGAAACCCGTATAGTGGGCAGCGAAGGAACTAAATAGACTTACGACAGCACCGTAACCAATCTGGATAGGCTCAAGAACACTCATCATCAGTTCCGCAGTAGTGCCGGACATAAAGTAGCCGGCACCGGTGGTCAGGGCATTGTTCATTTCCCAGGACAGATAAGCAGTCTGCAGCGAGGTTGCAACGTATGGAATGGTACCGGCCAATCCAAGGTAGAGAGCTTCCTTAGGGACCTCCTTGAGGCTGAAGGTCTCACGGATAATTTTCTAAAAGCAGGTTTGGGAGCCCGTATCAGAACCCGGCTATCAAATGGGTGCAATATATATGTGACTAAAATATTTCGGCGGGGCGGGGGGGAGCGGTAACATACCACATCGCTCTTCACACCAGCCATCATATCGACGTCCTCCTCTTCAGCCCCAGCCTTCGCAGCCTCAACGTCGGTGGTCTTAGCGCTGGTGGTAGCATATCGAACGAGGGCAGCAGTGGTAGGTTTGCGGGCAACGAAGGCGAGGGATGCTGAGCGAGGGAAGGCGGATTGGCGGACGGACGAGGTCAATTGGGCCTTGAAGACGGTGCTCGACAGCGACGAACGGGCTATCGATGCATTGGAGCTTGTGGCAGCCCTCAGGATAGAGCGGGCAGCAGCTGTTCGGTAAAACATGGCGGGCAAAGATATGTTGAAGTGCCGGAAGATCGGAGCGGCAGGGTTCGGGGTCGAGATGGAACGGCGAAGGCGCAGAGCCCCCAATTGGACCGAAATCCAAAGAAAAGAATTTAAGGGTTGAGTGGAGAGGTGAACACACGGAGCTGCCCTGCTAGGACTCGCGCTGGATTGGCATGGGGCGTTGTTGACGTTGAGGTTGGAGATCGGAGAGAGTTCTGCTGGCCAAGATGTGTAGGTTATGTAAGCCCTCGGTTAGTCCGGTACGGTGTCACGTGATATCAATGTTTATTCTACCATCAATGGTTTTCGACAGCGTCTTACCCGCTTGTTGGTCGGTTTGTCGCTTCGAAATAGAGACATTGTAACCGATACATGGGAATCGTCTACTAGGAGATATGTGGTTTTGTCGCGACCATGGGGGATTACATTAATGATCTGCTGTCGGGGATCAGAACGTTCCCTAGCCACCTGGTTAACTACAATACGAAGCATGTGCTTTAAACTTTTTTGATTGCCTCTGACAATAAAGTATAAGAATTGAGTAGAAATAAATAATTCTAGACACAAATACGGACACTCGTAGAATACAGCTGATTCGCGTGGATTTAATTCCTATTTTACTGGCATGGAGCAGAGAAATCCTCGGGGAAAGCAGGAGGCGGACATATTCCTGTTTGTCCCGTTTGCACCAAACTCCGTGCGGCTCTGTTCCCTGAACCATCCAACCCTCGCTTTACGTCACTGCATCCCCTACTCGTTGTCTGCCACCACATCACGGCAGCAAGAAACATCCCTTCTGTTTCATATTGCAGATGACGCGATTCTTTTTCCACGGCCTCATATAACCCCCCGCGCTGCGAATGGTGGCAACTACACACTCCTTAGGACTATGAGCACCGCCGCAGTATCGAATGCGCAAGATTCCAACAAACCACCCCAGCCCAAGTTTGGACCCTCCAGCAAACTGCGCAATCCAATTCGTAAGTGATTCCCTTCCTCTCACAAATCAACAAACACTTTGTTGGCCGGCTGTGAATGGTGGGATCTTTCTCTCGCGGGGTAACTGCGCGCCTGTGATGGCCCGAATTAAAAACATGTGCCTTGGAGAAACAAACCGTCTTTTATTTACTACCCAGACAATACCCTGCAAAGCTGACATCGGAATTCGTTTATAGTAATCATACTGTCTACCTGAACTCTTTTTGACTCCCATGCTTTTCAACCTTAAGACGATCGTTTCCCTTACTCGACCCTTCCATCGCCGCATAACTGACTGAATATCCTTCCCTGGCCCGGGTGACGGCCAGCAACCGCAACCATGTTGGAAGGCATAGTGGCAAACCTGTTGAACAGGTTTCTGGGCATGTATGTCAAGAACTTCGACGCGGGACAACTCAATGTCGGGATCTGGTCTGGCGATGTGAAACTTCGAAACCTCGAACTGCGGCGAGAAGCGCTTGACCAACTCCGTCTACCGCTCAACGTGGTCGAGGGCCATCTTGGTGAACTCACCTTATCAATTCCCTGGTCTAACCTTAGGGGTAAGCCAGTGAAGGTCGATATCCAGGATGTTTTCCTTCTGGCTGCACCCAAGGAAGATGCGACCTATGACCCGGAGGAGGAGAGGCGAAGACAACATGCCATTAAGATGGAGAAACTTGAAAGCGCCGAATTACTGAAGGATCAGAACGCCGATGGAATGAGCCAGGAGGAGCAATTGAAAAACCAGAGCTTTACCCAAAGTTTAACTACCGCTATTATCGACAATCTACAAGTGGTGATTAAGAACGTACATTTCCGCTACGAAGACTCGATCGCCGTCCCTGGACACCCATTCGCCCTGGGTATCACAGTCAAGGAACTCAGCGCTGTCAGCACCGACTCTGAATGGAAACCAACCTTTGTACAATCTACCTCAGGAACGAGTCACAAACTCGCTGTTCTCGAAGCCCTGGCGATATATTGGAATACGGATGTTGAGCTTTTCGGCTCAGGAAGTGGCGGCGATGCTGAAGCTATGGGCCTAAGTCATGACGATTTAATGGACAGACTTCGAGCTGCCATAGAGGAGGGGGAGAACAACCAGTTCATGTTGAAGCCTGTGAGCGGCCGGGCTGGCCTCGAAATCGACAAGACAGGTCGATCAGATCGCCCAAGGATCAAGGCCAGACTCCTTTTTGAGGAACTTGGATTTGTTCTTGATGATGACCAGTATCGCGATGCTTTGATGTTAGTGGATCTATTCCATTACTTTATTCGGCATCAGGAATACAAGCAGCTTCAACCAAAAGTCCGTCCCAAAGAAGATCCCCGCGCCTGGTTGCAGTTCGCTGGAAATTCCATCCTTAGCAAAATTCACGAGCGAAATCGACGCTGGACATGGGACTACATCAGAGAACGAAGAGATGATCGAATTGCATATATCAGGCTATTTAAAATGCGAAAACGAGACGAAGTCCTTTCGCCAGCTGACTCTGCCGAACTAACTCGTTTGGAAGAAAAGCTTTCGTATCAGGATCTTAGGTTTTGGCGATCCCTAGCCAGAAACCAGCTGAGAAAAGAAAACGTCGGGGTTAAGAAGCCCGTTAGGGCTCAAACCTGGACCGAATGGGTGTGGGGTTCCAAGCCAACACAGGAGGAAAATACGACAATGACTGACGAACAGAAAAAGGAGCTGTATGATGCAATTGATTGGGACGAGAAGAAAGCTATTGCTGAGAGCGTTGATCTCCCAAGAGACTCTGTGAAATTCCAGGTCGATTCCAGCCTCAAGACTGGCAGTTTTACTCTAAAACGCGATCCGCAAGGCAAAGCAAACGAAGTATTGAAGCTAGTCTTTGACAATTTCCGGGCAAAGGCAAAACAGCGACCAGATTCATTCGTGGTGGACATCGATCTCGGAGGCCTTCGATTATATGATGGGACTACCGAGGGGACCCTCTTCCCCCAAATTATTCGAGTCAAGGATTCCCGTCTACAACCTAAGGATGAAGAGAAAGGCGATACAGAGGATCAAAGCCTCGATTCCCCGAATGAGGACACGTTTGCCCTGGACGACAGTCTGTTCCATCTCCAGCTAGAAAAGAATCCACTTGATGGAAGCGCAGATTCTGCCATTAAAATGAAACTCAAGAGTATCGAAATCATATACAACCCTGCTGTGTTTGTCGAGGTGGTTAGGTTTTTCCGACCCCCAGAGCGGCATATGGAGTCTATTGGCGCCTTGCTTGAGACGGCCGGTGCTACCGTAGAGGAAATTCGGCAACAGACCCGGGCTGGTTTGGAATTCGCACTAGAAGAACACAAAACGATTAACGCCCAACTCGATATACAAGCGCCGCTCATTATAGTTCCGGAAAGTATCGTCAGGGAAAGCACTGTGTGTCTGATCATTGATGCTGGTCATGTTAGTGTCAGTAGCGAGCTGGCGTCTAAGGAGACTATCAAAGATGTTCAAGGCAAGCATAAAAAGCAATACAACGAGGAGGACTACAAACAACTCGAAAGCTTAATGTACGATAAATTCCTACTGAAGCTCGACTCCACGCAAGTTCTTATTGGACCTGGCATCGAGTCCACGAAGGCACAACTAAGCTCGGGTATTGCCTCAAAAAACTTCCATATAATCGACCGAATTAGTATGGATTTTATGCTCGAATTGTGCATCGTGCCAAAATCCACGGAACTTACGCGCACCCGAGTCTCAGGCCATCTACAAGAACTACATGCTTCAATGTCGGACATGAAGTACAAAAATCTAATGAGGCTGATTGACATCGCAATTCCCCGCTTGGACGAGCAAAACCAAGGCGTCCCGGAGCAGCATGGGCGTGCACGGCAAGGTGACGAACCGCCTTCTTCTCATAAACGCACGAGGTCTTCCTCGCTTCAGCAACTAACCAGTCAGAAGGAGATCCCCGTCGACGAGACTGATTTCGATCCTGAAGAGGGCCGTGTCGTCGCCGTTGACAAGAAATCTCAGCAACCCGCTAATATCCATCAACGGGTGTTTGAGTTCAAATTTACGGTCGATACACTTCGTGGCTCCCTTTATCGTTCTGATCCCTATGACGAGAGATCTGATAAATTACTCGTCGAGTTGGTGGCAAAACATTTTCAGTTAGACTACTACCTCAGGCCCCACGATATGGTTGCAGAAATCCTCCTAAACTCCCTTAGCGTGGACGATTATATTGAGGAATCTCCGGCGCCTGAATTCAAACAGATAATCTCGTCCAAGGGATTCGATACAACCGAAGATAGAGATTTGTTTAACCTCAGGTTCGTTCGTGTGAATCCGGCATCGCCCGAGTTTATGCCCGTGTACGATGGGACAGAGATGAATCTAGACCTTGCAATATCTACCATTACCCTTGTTGTTACCAGAAGGACCCTTCTGACGCTGTTGGATTTCATTCTCATTACCTTTACGAACCCTAATAATAACGACCAACCGATACCAATCCAAGCTGGAACGGTGCAAAAAGATTCCAAGGATGATTCAAAACCACCCGGGACAAGCAAAATCCGCATCAAGTCGAAACTGGAGAGCATTGCTCTCATTCTCAACGACGATGGCATTAGACTTGCAACCCTGAGCCTTAATACTGCCGATGTTGGCATCTTCTTAGTCGGTCCATCTATGAAAGTACAAGCTAGGATGGGAAGTTTAACTCTTTTCGATGATATAAATGGACCGATTTCGACCGTTCGGAGGCTGATGAGCATAGAAGGTGAGGATTTCGCGGACTTCAAATACCAGACATTCGACCCGGAATCAGAGGATTATCCTGGGTATAACTCTGAAGTATTCCTACGATCTGGGTCGATCAAGATTAACTTCATTGAAGACCCTTACCGGAAAATCATCAACTTCTTGGTCAAATTTGGAAAGATGCAAGCAATATTCAACGCAGCACGCCAAGCCGCAGCGAACCAAGCGACTCAAATCCAGGAAAACGCTTCGCTCATGCGTTTCGATGTTATCGCCAAAACACCAATTCTTGTCTTCCCTAGGATCACTGAGGAAGATAAGCCTCGAGATTTTGTAACTGCCCATTTGGGTGAGATCTATGCCAATAACAAGTTCAGCCCACTTGACGATGCCAAAGGCAGCCCAAGCGTGAATGTAATCTCTGCCGGGGTGCGCCACATTCGGTTAACATCCAATTTTTACTATGAAGGGGATCGATGGGAGGAACTTGAAATGATTGAGAAGGTCGATCTTGACTTCAATATCCTTTATCTTGAGCATCAACCCGGTATGCCTCGACCGGATGTTGAAGTTGATGGGTCAATGTCTCCAATCAATCTTCGAATTTCGCAAACACAACTTAGATTCTTGCTGGAGCTGTCAAAAACTATACCCTCTGCACTTATACCGGATCAGGACCTCCAGCAAGCACAAGCACTCGAAGCGCTCCCAGCTACAACCATAGAACCTGCACGAGGAGGCACACCGAGGCCCAGTGAAGATATGGTTGAGACACAAACACACCAAGCCCCCGAAATTGAATCAGAATCTGAAGCATGGATACGGCTTGACATGGCGTTCCAAGTGGAAACAATTGGGTTGGAATTAATTCTTGCAAAAGAGGACGAGCCAGTTGGTCCTCTGGATGAAGCAAGCCTTTCCAAGTTTTTCCTGAACAATACAAACGTCAAACTCCGTATGCTGAGCGACGGTGCACTTGAATCCGAGCTACTCGTTCATTCGTTTAACATCCGAGATAGTCGGACCAAAGAAACTAACCGCTTCCGCAAAATCATGTCTCTCATCAACACCGATGTTCAGCAACAATTCATGGCCAGCGTGTCCATCTCTGCAGGCCCCGACAAGCACCTTATTGCCATGCTTACCATTGATAGTCCAAGAGTGATTTTTGCATTGGATTATCTTTTCGCCCTTCAGTCCTTTGCGACCACAGCGTTTGCAAGTGATCAAGGAGCTGAGGCGAGTGAGGACTCTGATGAATCGGTTGATGAATCAGAGTCTGTCCCTCCTTCGCCTGGTACTCCGGTTAAAACTACTCCCTCGGCATCAAGCAGCGGCCCCAAGTCTTCAATGACCTTGTCCTTCAGAGTTAATGTAGTCGATGCCCAGGCAATCCTCGTGGCTAATCCAACGATACCCAACACTGAAGCCATAGTTCTGGGCACGAAACAGCTACTTTATTCCCAACAGAACGCCTCCACGCTACAAATGACTAAAGTCGGCATGTTTCTCTGCCGAATGGACAAGTTCGAGACAAGTCGCCTTCGAATTTTGGATGACTTTGCTATAGAGCTTTCTATGGATACCCAGTCCAGAGGAAAGGCCTCCTCAATGACAAGAATCGACATTCATGTTGACCCTCTGGTTCTTCGGCTGTCCCTTCGAGATATTCTTCTCGCAATCCAAATCATGAACAAAGCATCCGAAATGACGAAATCGAGGGTTCAGCCTTTGAGTGACTCCGAACCTAAGAACATCAAGGACCAAAAGGCAATAAAGTCTTCTCGCCGAAAGTCTGTGAGCAGTAAACCCACCCCCGCCCAGGCTGTCGGTACTGGTTCACATCATCTCACGGTCGCCAACCTCGGCAAAGTTCAGCAGTCAGCGGTTCTGAAACGGGAAGAAATGACGGCCCAGATCGATGGTATTCGAGTCATTCTTATTGGTGATTTGCATGAACTACCCCTTCTTGACTGGAGCGTGAAGAAATTCAACGTGGACATTCGAGACTGGTCTGCTAACATGAGTGCTGACACTTCGCTGGATACCTTCCTCAATGTATACAACTTTTCAAAGTCAGCCTGGGAGCCATTGATAGAGCCATGGAAATTTGGGTTCCATATGTCGAAAGAGATCAGCCCGGATATTTTATCTGTTGAAGCATTCTCGCATAAAAATATGGAGCTCACGGTTACATCCGCAACCATTGCTTTAGCCTCGAAATCTTTCCAATTTCTGTCAACTGAAGAAGATGTCCTATCGAAACCTCGTGGAGCGGATGCGCCATACCGATTGCGGAATTATACTGGTTTTGACCTAAGGGTTTGGGCAGACGTTGGAAAAACTGGCGATGAGCCTGCGGCGATGCTCAATGACGGGGAAGAATATCCCTGGAGATTCGAGGAGGCGACTGTAATGAGAGAGAACCTCTCTCCAGAAGGCAATGCGGGCATGGTAGGCATAAAGCTGGAGGGAAGCGGTTTCGACGCCATTAGCAGGATCCCTGTTATCCGGGAAGGGGAAACTTTATACAACCTGAAGCCAAAGAAGGAGAAGATACTTCACCGGCTTCTGGTCGAAGTTAGGCTGGGTGCTGACAATGTTAAATATATCACGTTCCGCTCGCCCCTACTGGTGGAAAACAAGACACAAATACCTGTTGAGCTTGGTATTTTCAGCCCAGAGGATGGCCATCTCCTCAAGATTGAGAAGATCCTACCTGGAGATGCGCGACCCGCGCCTGTGGGAGCGGCATATATGCATTCCTTGGTGGTGCGACCCGATCAAGGATTCGGTTATGACTGGTCAAACGAAAGGCTCTTCTGGAGAGACTTGCTGAAAAGGCCAACGCGTACACTCAAGTGCAACAGCGAAAACGGCGGCCAACAAGCGCCCCCATTCTACTTCCAGACGAACGCGACGTACGATACCAAAGACCCCATTCTCAATGTGTACCCATATATGCGAATTCGTGTTTCCGCTCCCCTCGAAATTCAGAACCTACTCCCCTACGACTTCAAGTACCGTATCTACGACAAAAATACCCGGAAGGATTGGACAAATTTCCTTCGGAAAGGTGGAATCAGCCCTGTCCATGTTGTGGAGCTGTCGCATCTGCTACTCCTCAGCGTTGATATGCAAGATACTGCCTTTAGGCACTGCGAATTTGCTATCATAAATGGCAATGCCCAAGAGGATTTCCGGAGAGAGTCAACGCTTTCAGTTCAAGACGATCGTGGAACGGAATTGAAGCTCGGTCTACATTACTTCACCGTTCCCGATAGCGGAGGTGCATTCAAAGTTTCCATATTCAGCCCTTATCTGATACTAAACAAGACTGGGCTGGATGTTAGCCTGCAGAGTAAGACAATGTTCCAATCAACTAAATCTGCTGGACAAGCGATCCGCACGGATGGACGGAGTGGAGTACGTAGGGCGCTCCCGTACATGTACTCCTATCCCACCAGTGATCGGAAGAATAGATCAATCCTGCGGGTGGAAGGTTCTTCCTGGAGTAAGCCACAAAGTTTCGAGGCCATCGGGAGTACCTTTGAGATTATCCTTCCTTCGTCAAACTCGAGATCAGAGTACCATGCGGGTATTTCTGTCGAAGATGGGGAGGGAAAATACAAACTTACGAAAGTTGTTACAGTCGCCCCGCGATTCATCTTGAACAACAAATTAAACGAAGATCTGATTGCTCGTGAACCCGGCTCTTCAAATGTTATCAGCCTCCGCGCGGGTGACTTGGTGCCGCTCCATTTCCTGCGACAAGCTCCGGAAAAACAACTCTGCCTATGCTTCCCTGGTGTAAACAACCAATGGTCATCTCCCTTCAACATTTCCGATATTGGGGCCGTCTATGTTAAACTAGCCAAGGCGAACCAACGGCAAAGACTCATACGGATAGAGGTTCTTCTGGAAGCCGCTACGATATTCCTCCATATCACCAGCGAAACCCTCCATTGGCCCTTTTCCATGCGGAATGAAAGTGATACCGAGTTTATGTTCTTCCAAGCCGTAAGTATAATTGTTACCGAAATTTGGAAATTGGAGTGCTGATATTTTTCAATAGAATCCTAATATCGATGAGGATGAGGATGATAGGGATACTGGCTGGCGCCCGATCCGTTATCGTCTGCCCCCTCGAAGTATAATGCCCTACGCCTGGGACTATCCCGCTTCCAAAAACAAATCCCTCATCCTAGTATGCCGTGGGAAGGAGAGGCATATCAAACTCGCAGAAATCGGAAACTTAATTCCAATGAAGATACCACCACTCCAGGAACAAGGGCCACCAAAGATCATCGACCTCAACATTTCTGCTGATGGCCCAACGCAAACTCTTGTTCTATCAAACTACAAACCTTCCAAGAGTATGTACCGTCAGCAGAATGTCCTATCCTCACAGTCCAGCGTTTCCTCCGGATTCGAGGTGAAAGACATCAAATCCGATGTCACCTTCAAGGCACAACTTCGACTAGGCGGTATCGGAATATCCCTGATCAACCAGAAATTGAAAGAACTGGTTTATTTCACTTTCCGGGATATTGAGTTTAAGTTTAGCGAGTCGAAACTATACCAGACTGTCGATACCACGATAAAATGGATCCAGGTAGACAATCAGCTTTACGGAGGAATATTCCCCATCTTGCTCTATCCTAGTGTGGTCCCGAAAACTGGTAAAGAGATGGAAGCACATCCTATTTTCCACGCTAAGGTTACACGGGTCAAGGATGATTCATACGGGGTTTTGTATATCAAGTATGCCACGCTCCTCTTACAGCAGATGACTCTAGAACTAGACGAGGACTTCATTTTTGCGATGCTGGATTTCGTAAAGGTTCCTGGTGCCTCGTGGTCCGAGGAGCAGGAAGGGAGGCTCTGTGATGAAGATCTTGATATTCCGGAACCTCAAGAGGAAGATCACGGCAAAGATGTCTATTTCGAGGTGTTGCATCTGCAGCCTATGCAATTGGACCTTTCCTTCGTCCGTACCGAGCGAGTGAACGTGGAGGATACCATGGAGTCGTCCAATCCACTAATGTTCTTCGTTAATGTCATGACGATGTCTATCGGCAACGTCAACGACGCCCCTGTCCGGCTGAATGCTCTCATGTTGGAAAACGCCAGAGTGTCTATTTCAACCCTCTTCTTCAACGTCAGAAACCATTATACCCAAGAGTTCCTCCGCCAAATCCACGTCGTTCTTGGTTCTGCCGACTTCTTAGGAAACCCGGTTGGATTGTTCAACACCGTTAGTTCGGGTGTCGTAGACATTTTCTACGAGCCCTATCAAGGGCTAGTTATGACAGATCGGCCACACGAACTGGGCATTGGGATTGCTAAGGGTGCTACGAGTTTTGTCAAGAAATCCGTTTTTGGCCTTTCAGACAGCATGGCAAAGTTCACGGGCAGTTTGTCTAAAGGCCTTGCTGCAGCTACCCTTGATAAGGAATTCCAGGATCAGCGACGAATGTCTAAAGCTCGAAATCGGCCCAAACATGCCCTGTATGGTGTCACTTCCGGAGGAAATGCGTTTGCCCAAAGCATGGCAAGCGGTATCGGTGGCTTGGCCCGCCATCCGCTCGAAGGTGCCGAAAAGGAAGGCTTCCAGGGTTTCATGAAGGGAGTTGGAAAGGGATTTTTGGGCCTTGCAACAAAACCTGCGATTGGGGCTTTCGATCTTGCTTCTAGTAAGTTACCTCCACCTATCTTATTAAGAAAGGTAAATACTAACAAAATGCTCTAGACCTCGCCGAGGGCGTCCGAAACACAACAACGGTCTTCGACTCCGGTGGCCTCGACCGCGTCCGCCTCACCCGATTCATAGGCATGGACGGCATCGTGCGCCCATACTCGCAGCGCGAAGCCCTCGGGCAATTCTGGCTGAAAACCACCGATGACGGCAAATACTTCAACGACGACTACCTTGCCCACCTCGAGTTCCCGGGTAAGGACATGCTCATCATGTTAACATATGATCGGATCATGCTGGTTCGCTCGAAACGGTTAACTGCCGAGTGGGATATCAAGTTGACGGATATCCAAACGATCTCGAAGGAGAGGACGGGAATGAGTATTACGTTGAAGGGTGGCGCGAATGGGCCGTTTATTCCTGTTCAGGATGAGAGTGCGAGGAATTGGTTGTATCGGCAGATTGCTATTGGTGAGTTTTGAGTCCTTCCCCCCCAGGATGCTTTTGTCTTTCTTGGGTGGTTTGCTAATTCTGGATGCTTTCATCAGCTGTCAATGCGTTTAATGAGAAATATAGCGCGAAAGGATAGGCGTGCGTGTACGATGTGATCGGGGATGGGTAATTATGACAAAATTCAAAGCTATATATATTCAAGGAGCCTATTAATTACGGGAAGCTGGCTTCGCTCAAGTGGCCAAGTCTACCCTGTTTGTAAAAGGAGGAGGAATGGGAATGAATGGAACATTGAATACCTGGGATATAAAATTATTATCGGAATAAGTCGTTTAGCGGGTTACTTTGAATACTCTCTTTCTCGATTCTCTTTTTTCAGGAAATATCCAATATGTTGACCTGTTTCCACTCTTCTTGTTCTAAAGGGTTTCCCCATGCGGTTTAATAATTTAGCCATATAGATTCGATGACATGACCTGGTTTTGATTTTTGCTCTGTTTGAATGTAGTAGAGAAATTGGCAAACAGAACATGTAGCGAATAGCCATAATTCCAAGGTTCTCTATTCTTCTAGTAAATCTCGCGTAGATTCCCTGCACGCATTATCGTACAAAACTACCCATATGTCCATAGCCGCTCAGCTAAACCAATTTCAAAAAGAAACAAAAAAAATATCATTCACCCCCCCCTCCTCCCTCCCTTTCCCCCAATCACAAACAACAATGGTATCAATATAATAAGCAACCAAGAACAAATAATAAAAAAGGCACTTTACTTCCCCTCCGCCTTGGCCACCAGCCCCGCATCCAACCCACATGGTTCCCACACATCCCTCGCCTTCCGGTTCTGCGCCCACACCACATCCCCCTTCAAATACACCAGCACGCCGCCCTTCCCATGCGCGCTCGCCGTGATTCTGAACAACGGCAGCCCGCTCTGAACATGTGCCTCGCGCAGCGGGATCATAATGAGCCCTTCGTCCGCGCACCATTCCTCCACGATGTCTTTGAATGTTGGTTCCTCGATGCGTGGGGCTGCTGCTGCGGCGGCGGCGGCTGTGGTGCCGTTGGTTGGTTTCTTTGTAGTATATGGTTTTTGTTTGGCGTGGTCTTTCTGCTGGATAGTAGTGGTTGTGGTTGGTGGAGGGAGATCAGTTTTCGCCTTATCGCCAAGGTCCAGGGCCAGATTCATCATTTCGAGACCCCGTTCCCATTCATCTGCGACTTCATCGATGGCGTTGATTTCGTCTGGAACCTGCGTTTTCCACCAGGAGAACCATTGGCCTACTTCTTCGTAGTTGGGCTCGGATGTTAGCCAGAGGTGGAGCACGACGTGCCATTTTGGGAAGAATTCCGCGACAAGGAGTAAGGCGATGACGTTCGCTTTGAAGTAGTGTCGCCATTTGAGGATGTCTTCGAACGCGTCCAGATTCTGGTCTTGTGGGTTTACTTCGAATTCTTCACGTAAGTGTCTGCCTAGGCGGGGCAGGAGGTGGTTGCGTAGCGCGGTGTCAAATTCGGAGCCCAAGGCTTCCTTCCACAGCTCGAGGCCGCTTGGTAGACCACGGCTGAGGTCCCAGGTATCCAGCACAACGCGGAATTTGCGCTTCGCGTCGGAGAGGAGACCCGTGGGTGCTTTGGGATTTGTATGGCGTTCATCGAGAAAGTGGAGCCAGTCGAAGAGCCACCATGGGAAAGTCTGAGAGGATTGGGAGGAGGTTCCGTTGCGTTTCTTGCCGCTTCGGGGCTTCCAGGCTTTTAGTGCGGTGCTGAGTTTCGGAACGACGAGTTGGTCAAGGACGTTGGAAAGGATAAATTTTGGTAGGATGTCTTTCCATGCGTCTATTAGTGCGGTTGCGGGCGATGGGTCGTGTGCATCCCATTCGTTGAGGATTGCTGAGCGGACTCGTGGGAGCCAGAGTGTGTATAACATGGTTTCGTATGGTGTGGTGGAGTGTTTTTGCCTTCCTTGCTCTTCACTTCGAGACTTGCCCGATAGAATGCTTTGGAGGCGGCGAAGGTTTACGACTAGATTAGTAGGATCACTCAGAGGATCCCATTCCTCCATGGTCTGCCGGAATAAAGGATGTATTGCTGCAACAGCCACTTCTGACAGCCCGTATTCCTCTATAACACCCTCATACTTTGTTTCCAGTTCTTCTAGCTTCTGCGTAATATCCGCCCATCGCGTAGAAAGAGTATCTTCAAGATTGAGATTGTCCAACTCCTCGACTGCAGCGGTTAACGCCGATAACTCCTCGATCTTCTTTTGTTGCATATCCATCTCCTCCACGACCTGTGTCTCTTCCAACTCCACAAATTTCTTCCTCTCCGTAAGCCCCTTCCATTCATCCGCGAAGGCTTCAAGGTCGTTCCGGGCCCGTCGAGCAATCTTCAGCGCCTCGCCCTCATCGGCACTGACAAACTCCAATGGCGCCATCAGCCCCGCTGTAGATGTCAACAGCTTCTGCTCCTTCCCCGTCGCATCAATCAACGATTTCAAAATATTCGGCACCTCCAACCCAGCCGTATCCGCCTCAATCTCACGGGCGGTTCTATATTTCGGCTTCGCGGGACCCCTAGGTGTACTCGTTCCGCTCCGGCTTTCCTTCTTCCGTTCCTCTTTCCGTCGCCGTCTGGCTTTGCGCTCTTCATCTGAGCTGTCTTCTAGGACCTCTCCCCTCCTCGCAGCTTCACGCTTCGCCTCGTCCTTCGCCTGCTGTGACTTTTCCTTGACTGCACCCAAACCAATACCCTGAGGCCGTAACACCGTCTCAATAGGGCTCAGCATACCCTGGCCACTCGAACCCAAACCCTGGCCTTCCTTATAACCCATCTTCGCCATCATGCGCGCTGCAAATGAATTCGAAGCCATGGTAGGCGCCGGCTTCGCACCCCGACTCTGCCCTTTCGGGGTTGAGCTGCCGTTCGTCCATCCTGGGCGATTCGAGGATATCATGCTGGGAGTTGGAGACGGAGAGTGAGTGGTAGGGGGCGCAAACGCTTGAAATCCACGCGCTGGCTTGTAGGCCTCCTCCTCCTCCTCATCCTCGGATCCCACATCGTTGATCTTGCGCTTTTGCCCAGCAAAAGACGTCGGCGGTGGCCAATCCATGGATGGGAAATGTTGGGAAGTTCTGGACGCTGGTGGGTTCGGGATGTCTCCGGTAGAATGAGACAGCAATGCGCGAACTAGACCGCAGGACCGGAATGCGCGGGATCAGCGCTGCGATGGCTGTTTGTTGCTCTCGTCAAGCTGGTTTCTCTCTGTATCGGCGGGATGTTGAACGATATTCGGACACACGTAAATCCGAAGCCCGGCTGCTGAGTCATCGGCCGATGACGTTGCTGCCGGTTTGCCGCGAACCAAGCCGAGAACGTCAACATCAAAACTTGAATATTCATCAACATCGCCGGATATCCGCACCTCTGGACACACCTAGAGTTACAGCTGGATTGGTCTCCTATATATCTCGTCTCTTCGTCCTTGCTTGTCTATACAGGGATTTTTCTCCCTCTTCTTGGCCCAATTGACGCACTCTCTACCTCTCCGAAACTCGCCGAGGAATCAAAACAATCCCAATATCAACAATGTCCGCCTCTCTTCTCCGCACATCAGTGCTTCGTGCCGGCACTGCGGCTGCTCGCGCGAACGCTGCCGGCGCTCGTCTCCTTTCGACTAAGGCTAAGCTGCCTGATCTGTCGTGTACGTTCGCGCAATTCCTATTACTTCTTCCTGACCATACCATAAATTAGTGATATCAGATGAGGAAGACGTAATTATGAAATTGATATGGTCACCATATCCCCGAGTGTCTTCCAAATCTATACTTCCAATTATTCCATTAGCCTTTTATACTCAGATTATTAATAAGGACCACCTACTAACAACCCCAAACAGACGACTACGGCGCCCTCGAGCCCTCCATCTCCGGTAAAATCATGGAACTCCACCACAAGAAGCACCACCAAACCTACGTAACCTCCTTCAACAACGCCGTCGAGCAGCTCGCCGAAGCCCAAGAAAAGGGCGATATCCAGTCCCAAATCTCCCTTCAGGCCCTGACAAACTTCCACGGCGGCGGGCACATCAACCACTCTCTCTTCTGGGAGAACTTGGCGCCCAAGAGCGCCGGCGGCGGCGAGCCACCCTCCGGCGCCCTGGGCAAGGCCATTGATAGCTCCTTTGGCGGGCTGGAGGAATTCAAGTCCAAGTTTAATACAGCCCTTGCGGGCATCCAGGGCAGTGGATGGGCGTGGCTGGTTAAGGATAATCAAACGGGGAAGGTTTCGATCAAAACCTATGCTGTGAGTATTCCCATACCCATACCCATCCGTAATAACAATGTCTTTCCATTTATGGGACAAAAATCTACACCTTGGTAGGTTGCTAAACATAGTCTTCTCTCCTAAATATAGAACCAAGACCCCGTCGTCGGCCAATTCACTCCCCTCTTGGGTATCGATGCCTGGGAACACGCATATTAGTGAGTTTTTTCTTTCTAGCTTTCCCCCCTTCGACAACCAAGGAAGATCTAACTGAATCCACCAATTACAGCCTCCAATACGAAAACCGCAAGGCCGAGTACTTCAAGGCCGTATGGGACGTTGTCAACTGGAAGGCGGCTGAGAAGCGGTTCTCTTAAACGGCCATTTTCGGAGGAGTAGAGTCTAGGTAGGTAGGTAGGTAGGTAGGTAATTGTGGGTGATATTGACGATGGGAATTTGCGAGCTGGAAGGATGACCTATTGGCTGTATATGCACCCACTTGCCTACCTGCCTACCTACCTACCAACGTACCTAATAGCCTAATAGCTTACTGTACATGTATGTACCTCATAATTATCATTAAGAAATTTGTATAGTTATCTAGAGGATATCTGGTCCTGTATTCAATTTTAAAAATTCCACCGGTACGTCCCTTTATATTTATTTAATCAAGTCTGGGGCAAAGTACTTTTTCCCGCCCCTTTCTATCCTTCTTTCTTTCTTTCTTACAGAAAAAAAAAAAAAGGAAAAGAAAACATCATAATCAAAACGAAAATGAAATTGCCTATTCCCCTGCAAACTCAGTGCTCACGAGCCATCTTGGGTTTTCGCATCCTTGTGCATCTTTTTGCAATAAAATACATATCCATCCCATCCCATGCCATCCGTCCCATCCATCCATCCATCAAATCAAATCAATCCACGAAAAAAGAACGAAGCTAGCTCATCATCGTACAACCAACCACATAAAAAAAAGGAAAGAAAAAGAAAGTCATTCATCCCCTGTCCTACATTGCATTGCTCCATGCTCCATGCGCCATTCAACATACGCCATGATGAATAATGATAATACACAACCAGAACCACCACCACAAACACAACCGCCCTTTTATTTCCTCACCCCCTTTACTATCCTCTCTCACCAATCAATTAAACCCCCCACTCACACCTTCCTCGAAGCCCTCCTCTGCGCAAACCTACCCCCAACCTTCCTCCCGCCCTCACCGCCCTCATCGATCCCAGGTACAGGTACAGGTCCAGATGCAAACGCCGGATCCAGCACCGCGCCATTATGAGCCTCAGCAAACGCCAGGGCCGAGCTGGGCCGGTTCGCGGTGCGCGAGTTCACCTTGACGGTGTATGTTGGGGAGATTATCTGGATGGGTTTGGGCGGTTGTTGTGGGGAGGAGGATATTTGTGGGGTGGTGCATCTGGTTGTTGTTGGGTTGGAGGAGCGGTTGTTGTTGGTATTGTTATTATTGGATTGGGAGGAGTGGGTGTTGGAGGAAGCTGTTGCACCGCGCATCCACCCGAAGAGGCCGAGGGAGGTTGGGCGCCGTTTAGGTTCCGTGTTTTCGGAGGTGTAGGGTTTGGTGGATGTGGTGTTTGATGATGCTGCCGTGTCTGCCTTTGAATTAATCGATTCCGCTCCGCTGGTCGTTGACTTCGCGGTGGACGCTACACTGGAGTCTAGATTCACGCTCTTGCGACGGCTGGTACTCATGCGTCGACGCCTGCCGACGATCGGCGATGGGGCGCCGTCTTGATCGATCGGGTCGGACATGGGAGGTTGTCGTTGCGAGGCGGTGACTGTACGGCTGAAGAATCGAGGCCGGAGGCTGAGGCGGCGGCGTGGTGGTTCGGTGTCTTGGGTTTTCCCTGCGATGCGAACGCGGAGGTTTGCAGGGGAAGGAAGCTGTGGTTCGTCTTCAAATGAGATTACTGAAGCGCGCCTTGCCTCTTCATAAACAGCGGGGTCTTTGTTGGTATGTTTGTGCTGCTTCTCGTGGTGGTTCTCCTCTGCTGGCAAAGCTGCATTTAGCCAGTCCTGGGGTGTCAGGGGAGGTGAACTCCCGCCATCATGCATTAACTCCGAATGTGTCGATTTCAGGGATGGTGGAGATTGCTTCCTTCTCGTGGAAAAAACCCTGTCCTTTCCAACAGTACCAGGACGCCCCGTTTTCCCGGGAGTTTCGTAATCTCGCGCAGCAGAACCATCAGGGCGGAAGAATTGTGCAGCACTTGACGAGCCAGCGCCGTTGTCAAACGAGGGAAACATGCTCGTGAGACGGGCATCGTGTAGTCCAAGCTGTGTCGCATCACTTAGCGTTTCTATCGTCCCAGATAGCTGCGTGGTAGCAGTGCTTGGTCGCGTCGTGATATCGTCCGCGGAGCGCGGTCGTCGTAGGGGGTGATTCTTGGAAAATGAAGTGAAGAGTCGACCTTGATCAATGAGACTCTTCTCAGCGATGATGCTCGAACTGGACCCGTTCCTTGCGCCTGTGTTTGATGTACTCATGGTATCCGGAGTAGGGGGTAACCTCCCACCGTTGAAGATCGGCCCATCCATGCTCGGGGTGTCGAGTTTATACGGCTTAACAGGGCGTTTCGCTTGGAATGCGGTTCCCAGGGATGGCAACTTTTTAGTCTCTGCCGCTGATCTATCCGCACGCAGGTAGTCTGGTCGCTTGGGTCCGGTAGGGAGGAATAGATCCTGATGAGGCTGGATCCACTGGTCAATTCGTGACAATTTCATGTCTTCATTATCTTCCTCCTTTGTAGTGAAATCCAGCTTGGCGATAGGCTGTGTAAAGCTCCTTGGAAGTGGTCTCACATCTGGTAGGTCAATGTCAGGCTGTTTGGATGGCGTAATCGATTGATTAAGATAGCTACACTCGCTCAGGATACTCAGTCTAGGCGATTCCGGTTCCGGCGGTTCGTCTCCAGAAAGTATACTCGCAGTTCTCGACGTCGTGCTGAAATTGCGCGACTTATTCTCCTCGGTGAGATACAGGCTGCGAAGGACGCTTGTGCTCCCGCTGCTTTCTCGAAGAAAAGAGGGGTGTCTTCGAGGCCGTTTAGCAGAAGCCACGGGTGTTTCCGTACGGGCTCGCATGGAGCGTGCAGAACTAGTATGTCTGCGCGATGAGGTCCGATCTGGTACGTCGAGGATGAGTCTGGTTTTCGGGGTAGATCCAGGAGAAGCCACCAATCCCTCACTAGTATGCGGACGGGCAGTCAATGGCCGTTCATCCTCGTCGTTGGCAGGCTCGAGGGTTTCTATCTTTGCTTCCAGTTGGCAAATCAACTCCACCGCTTCGTTAACGGCCTGGTCGCGCCTGTCCAGCTCCAAGCGGAGGTGCTCGTTCGACTCTCGAAGTCTCTGATTGTTCTCTTCCACCTCGCGTAGTTCCTGTAACTCCTCTTCCAACTCATCCATTCTCTGTACCCGCTCTTCCAATTCCTCCATGCGTTCTAACTTTTTCTCCAGGGAAATAACTTGCTGAGATCGGTGATATATCTCCAGTTTGAGGTCAAAGTTAAGCTTGTTCAGCTTGGAAACATACTTAAAAAGCAGTTAGTTGGAGAGCCGTTAGATTCGAATGGTTGAAGGGGCGTACCTGATCCATTTCTCTCATCCCCATTTCCCGGGGCTGTTTCAAGCCTGCTGACAAGGCATTGCTAACTTTCCGCTGCTTCTCGGACGAAGAATCCTCCTGGGACGGGGCTGTGGGTGTCTGGAGATTGCCATCGCTAGCGTGTTCCGATGCAGCTCTCCGGGAGCCACGATTTGCACGTTGTTCGTTAATCAGGCCCTGGAGAAGTGTGGAGGTAGGATTTACGAGGGGGGTTGATCCGGTAGAATCGGTGGTTCCTAAATGAAATGTATATATATTAGTAACCAGTACTAACAAACAGACCGTGTTTCTTTCGGACAATTGGTGGAGCGGGGGTTTAACTAACGTTGTGGAGTATCTGGCTGGGAGGGCATTGCGGAAGAGGGACTGGCCGATGTTCTCGAGAAATCTAAGGGTTATACGTTAGAGCATTGTATATGGGATATACATATCGTGAACAGGGCGGGTATGTACCAGTATTAATGCGCGAGGTTGTTCTTCTCGAGCCCGTCCTGTGCGAGGCTGATTTGGAGAAGATATGATCAGGCGTAGAGGGTTCGCCTGGCGATATGTCAGACACAGATTGTTTCCACATGGACAGGCCATCACTTACCGGAATTGTGTTTGTGGGTGGTATATGGGCGAGAGCTTGCTCTGGCGGAGGGGGATGAGGAAGGGCCATTGCCGCTAGCAAGGCGGTACTTATACTGGGAGTCCATTGAGGCGGTGGACGTGAGGGGAGATAGCAGGAGATAGCAGGGCTAGGAGAAGACGAGAGCCTAGCATCGAGGGAGGGTGTAAAATATAAACAACACAGGGCTGTTGTCGGAGCTACCGTGACACCGGGGCGAGGGTCTCAACGGCAATTCAGAGCTTTGAGGGCCAGCGGGACATCTGGGCGAGGATGTGGCAGAGCATTGAGAGCTGCCTGGGGGAAGTGAAGGGAGAGGAGGGGGGGGTATGTCGTGAGCGGGTGGTGAATGGCGGCGGAGATAGAGATAGAGATGCAGGACGTGGACGAGGGAGCGGAGAGACCAGCGTAGGGAGGGACTGGAAGTGGAAGTGGAATTGGAATTGGCTGAGCTGAGAGGGGACAAGCAAGCAAGTGAAGGAGAGGAGGGGGTAATTAATTGTCAATGAGTGAGAACTGACAGCTGCGTGGGATGTCGAGTGTCGAGTGGTGGTTCAGTTCAGGGGAAGTTGAAGCCAAAGAAGCGAGGCTGGTGGTTGGTGGCTAGTCAAGCTTGACAATCTTCGACCACCACTCCAGCTCAACAATTACTACAGTCCTCGACTCCAATTAGTTAGTAGACAGAACTCCCTCTGTCCCACGAGCACGGTTACAGATCTGGCCTGGTGTTGCGCAACAGTCCCCCCTCTCCATCAGCGATCTGTCTCCCTCCATTCTCTACAATTGACACTGAACAGAAATATCTCCAAAACGACGTCTGTGCCCAGTCCCAGAGCCCAAAACCCGGCTCGCAGGTCGCCAGTCCCACCAAGCTGCATCTATCACAGTGCCAGCCCGCCTAGCTCTGCGCAAGTGGAGATAAACCCCTGGCCCAGCTGGCCGTGAACGGTGCTAGTTAATAAACTAAAGGTAAGCCAGGAACCAGAGCTGTCAAATAAGATAGTTGATACGAACAAAAAATACTGCATGGCTAGCCTGGGGCAATGGCTTTCTGCTTTCCAATCGGAGGATTAGCTGCATATTTAGTTGCAGCAGCCAGATAACATAATTATTTACTCCATGACGCCAAATTCAAACCCCAATGACCGGATCCGGATTCAGCTTCAGCTTCAGCTTCAAATGAGGATTCGGGAGGGGTAACTACATAGGGGGTTGCATCTAAAGTAAGCTGTCTAACCCATCCACCCAACTACAGACGACATACACGCTTCCAGCCACCGCTGTACTACTTTTACTTTATAATTAGTCCTGTAACTGCATAAATAAAAGAGAGGGGCAGCTGAACAAATTCCAGACAAGCTTATCTGATTCGCCCCGGCTTCCTCTGCATAAATTAAACAATTTGCTGCGTCCGGTCCAATGACATCGTCCATGTTTACTTTCTTCGATGTTAAGCTAATAAAGCGGAGCAGCCAACCCATGGTCCAGTTTCCAGATAAAGTTGCCGCGTTCTCAATATCGGTTCCGTGAAGGTTCCAACCTTACCAAGCTGCAAAGTTTAGAAGTTAACGTGCCAGGGTTCAATTGGTTATAAAAATAAACAAAAACCAAAAAAAAAAAGATAAAAAACTCGAGTGCGCCTCGCTCTTAAACAAAAATCAAAAAAGAAACTAAAACGCAATACCAGGAATCATTGCGGAAGCGCATTCCCCCGTCCATCCCTTTTCCATGCCCCCTGAAGCTACCCGTGGACATTCCATGGCATAACCACCACCCATCTCACTTCTTCTTCGTCTCCCCAGACCAGACGCGCATTTCCTTCGCGCTATCATGTGCCGCGCGGAATACTGTGTTCCCAAGCCAGTTAGAAATTTTGATAAACGGGATAAAAAGATAAATGAAGGAATTGCATCCACAGGAAACATCTCCCTCCCGGATAAGTTTATATACAAATCCATAAGGTAGGGGGGGTGGGTAACTTACACTGCCGCTCCGTCTCATCCAACCCCCTCAAAAACTCCGCCCCATCACCCATCGCCCCGCGCGAATTATGCGCGTGGTCTGAAATCTGCATCGCGCGCATCTTGAACGTCTGTTTTTCGTACGTTAGCACCACTACACCACAACCACCCCCTCCCCCCCTTCTTCCCCCCCCCAAACCAAAAACCAAAAACCAAAAAAGAAAAAAACCCACATTACTAAGCACCTCAACCATCTCCTCCTCCTCAAACAGCTGCAGCATGCGCACGCCCAGCCGGTAAAAGTGCGGCGCCAGCGAGCGCAGATCCACCGTGCGCGGGTCGGCTTTTAGAGCGTTCATCACTTGCTCGGAGAGTGCGGGGGGTAGGTCGAGCGTTACGAGGGGGTCGGAGCTGGTTCGGGCGCTGTTGGGGTTGTTAGGGAGGGATGGGGGGGATAGATAGGGGTTGGATGGGTGGGTGGTGTGGTGGTTTTATAGATGGGATGGGTGGATGGATGGGAGCAGGACGCACCCGACTGCGAGCATTTGACCAAGCCATATGGGGACATCGATTCGGGTGCCGGGTTTTACCTGGTGATGGGATAGGGTTGGTTAGTAGTAGTTTGAGGGATTGGGGTGAGGGGAGTAGCTAGCAGATGTTGTAGATAGGAAAGGAAACACGATCCCCCCAATACACCAGTAAAAAGAGAGAGAGAGAGAGAGAGAGAGAAAGGAAAAGAAAACCAGACATACATCCTCCCCAACATTCCCATCCAAATACCCCAACCCGGCCACCTCGATCTCAAACCTGCATGGGATTTTCTGTTTCGTTCAAGTTTCCTATTAGTGCTGGTTTTCGCACTTCCCCATCAGGCAGACAAGAGGAATCATAGTACATACCTGTGCATCGGTAAGGATGTCGTCTATATCGTAATATGCCATATTGGATATGTATGCCCCTGCATCAGTTGTTCTTCGTCACATCGTCAATCAAGCATCGAATTAATGTTGTTTCGCGCGGGTTTGGGTGGTTCGCGTTTTCGCGATGCAGAGATAAGGTCACGTGGTGATAAGAATGCATTCGAATTTCGAGGGAATGGGGGGCGTTTGAGGGTGGAAAAGGTTGAAAAAGAATGGATGGGAGTGGGAATGCAATATATTTTCTTGAGATGTGGGTTTGTTATTTTATTCTTTGGTGCTGGAATCTATCCGCGACGACCTCGGGAGCGTGGTGGAATATCTTTATGAAAGGCATGGTTTTCCCTGATCCGAGCAGTTAGTAGTAGCCAGCCACGAACATATCCCAACAGGCATAAACTATCAAAAGTCCTGAAAAAACCTGAAGACATAAAAAATAAAATAAACCCTCGTGAATCACAAATGACTTACTTTCTCTCTTATCAGTCCCCCACATCCAATCCCATCAGATCAGCAAAAGATCACCCTTCCAGTATGCATGCGATCTCCTCGATATGCAGGTCAGAATCGACGTCGGAACAGGGAATCAAAGAAATCCGTCTTTACCAATCACCGATCACTGTAACCCCCAGATCTCAATGCAGATCGCGAAAAATAATCCAACAAGCATCCATGGAAACTGATATCACTTGTCGTTCAGTATCCATAAACCCTCCGAGATGGACGGGATTGTGGACGCAGGGGTCGGCTATCAATCAATATAGTTATTGATTCCTCGATGACTATTATATTTTGTTCATATCTGGTGTCACTAGCATAGCATGGTGTCATCCTGCCAACGCATCCCGCCCCGCTGTAGAACGAACTACATAGAAATGAGAATAAAGTCCTGGGATAAAAACGAACAGCGAGGATAAGAATCCGACCCCGCGTAGTACGAGCGGGAGGATACGTCACGGCTTTCATGAATCATGGCAGAACCTGGGGAACCGGGCAGGGGATTAGTTATGCATATTTCTTGTGTCCGTTTCGTTTCGTAGTTAATAATATGTCTGTCTGTGTCGGGATATGTCTATACAGTTGGACAGTTGGGCATTGGCGAGACACATGGTTTTGCTATTTACTATCTACTATTTACTATTTTTTATTTCAAAATGTATCCGTTTCGTGCTTGTTTGCAGGCTGACGGCTAGGAAAAGGTGAAGTTTCATTCCTGCGGGCTGAAACATGGTGGAGTCTGGCATATTGATTTGGATAATATCAGAATAGGAACCGGTTCAACTCAATTGTTGATAAAGTTAGATGGGATGTGATTGGCAACAAAATAAATACTTGATTGATTCTCTCATCTGCAGATTTCTGTATCATATCTCTCTCCAAAGACAACACCTCCATCTTATGTATTTTAGAGACGAAGTTTTGCATGATCGCCGCCCTGCAGACTAGTTTCTGCTATTTATGTCGCCTTCAAGCGGACCCGTTGACTATGCCGTTAATTAAGGACAGGGGCAAATTAGCAGCCGGCGGTGGCAGTTTTGTCTCAGAGCAGTGGTTGGTCTAGACTCAGAAACAGAATTAATTAGTAACTGTAAAAACAGGATGCAGGGCTCTTTTCTTCACCTCGTTAGCTGCGGATTACATTTTGTTGTTTTGTTTTTGTCCTGGCTTTCCTTCTCTGTCTTCTGTTTTATAGATCTTGAGCCTTGTTGTCTCCCTCTGCCCTCGCTGGTGCTCTGTTGCACGACGCAAACATCCCCAGGCCCTGTGTAACTGGCCGCTTACCGCTGCGAGGAACGACTCTGGGCGCCAGATAACCAAGAAGCACTACCCGTGTCTGTTCTCCCAGCCGTGGTGGTGGTTAACTGGGAGCCGGCCATGGTGGTCAAGCTGTTATCTGACCTGAGATAGCCACCAACCCAACTTCATTCGACTCCTCGTCTGCTTCTCCCTCTCCTCTCCTCATCCATCTGTCAACTATGTCCGGGCTACCTATCTACTTCTAATCTCAACCGCGTTCCCCTCTCCCCTCTTTCCGCTCGTCTCCTTACCGCACCACCGTTTGTCGCCAGTTGTCTCACCAAATAACTAAACATGGCGTACAACGCCCTCGCCCAGGACCTCCACGAGACGGCCTCCAATGCCTCCGGCTCAGACGCCTCAGAGCCGTCTCCCAGGCCCAACCGCCTGTCCTTCCAGCGGCTGTCGCTCGACGTGGCCAATTTGGGCGGGTCAAACTACATGGGCGCGGCAAAAATAGCTGATCAGCCCAGCCCGGTGTCGCTAGGCTCGGTGATCCGCTCTCTCGGACCCGCGTCGGCTGCGGCCAGCTACGACATGCTCGAGGACGACTTTGCCCTCCCAGATCCCGAGCACAACAACGCCTCGTCTCGCTCTATCCTCTCGCGCTCCAGCAGCCACTACCGCCATGTCCACTCCGCCTCTCCCGAACCCATAATCCAGTCCCCCGTGTCCGCTCGCCCCGTCCCCCTGCGCCATCCCACCCCCGACCTCCAATCGCTGCAGGGCGCTTACGTGGGAAATGTCGAGCGGCTGGAAAAGTCTGCTGAGCACCTGAGCATGACCTCGGATATCGGCGAGGAATTGCGGAAATTGAAACTGGAGCAGAAACGGCAGTCGTCGGTTGGCTCTGCGTCTCCCACGCGCAAGTTTTCTACGTCTTCGCTCTCAAACTCCATCATCGGGGTAAATAACATTGCGAGGTCGAGTGGGTATTCGCCGGCAGGGTACATTGCATCACCACGGGGCTCGATCATGTCTGCCTCATCTTCGCAGGCCGCATCTCGCGTTCGCTCCGGATCTGTGGCTTCCCGTCTTGCCCAAGTCCCCGAGCCTGAGAATGAAGACCAGGCCGCGACCCAATTCCAAAATTTCTCCTCCCCTCCTGTTCTACCTGCGCCGGAGTCCTCTACTCATTTCCTCGACCACCATAATTCACATTTTCCGGATGCCGGCCAATCTCAACCTACCGATAACGAGATCCCTGAAGATCGTCCCGGGACAGCGGGCTCAACAGATACCTATAGACAATCTACAGCCCTATTTAAAGATTTTGACGGCGTTCATTTTACGACCCATGCAAAAAATGCTGCCCCCCCGAATCGTGTTTCGTTAAGCAAGCCGCCTCTTGCTAGAGAATCGCAACACTTCAACCACCCTGCTCCGGGAAACAACATGGTGTATTATCCTGCACCGGTTCCTATGGTGCTTAACCTGCCTCAACGACTATCCAAGAAACCGGTCAATCCAGAACATGACAGGCGACGGACCCAAGTCATCGATACCCTCCCAGCAGACGCGAGGAAGTCAGCGGCATGGTTGCCTCCGATAGATGGCATTGAAGATCCGGATCAACGTCAGAGCAAGAGATTATCTCAGCTACCCCCACAGCTACGCGCAAGCGCTTTCTTTGAACAACAGCCTACGCAGCTAGATATCCAAATTAAGCAAAACTCAGCCGTGGCTACACTCGATAGTATTCTTGATGCGGCTGCAGAGGCCCCTGTCAGCGCTTTCACAGACCACCCTATCGCTGGACATGTTGGTTCCGAAGTGTATGGGAAATCGAAGCTTAAGAAATCATCGAAGCCCAAGGCGGATAAAAAGGCGGATAAGAAGAGGCAGAGCATTGGCAAACCACTTGATGTTCGGCATAGTACGATTGCACCACAAATTGATATTCCTAACATCCCGCAGGATAGAGGTAGTCAGCTTGAAGCCCATGCTGCTGAGAACAGCGGTGAAAGCACACCGTTCCGCAAATCATATGATGGGGATGCTACAGGCAATCGTAATTCGACCATAAACTTCCACGATGATGGCAGCCGATTGGATCATGACAACGAGCGGAATGAGAACGGCCGTGAAGGAAGCAATAGCCCGACAGACGACGAGGACGACGAGGACGAGGAAGAAGAAACATATGTCGGAAAACCAACGACTCTCCTAGCTGAACTCCAGATGCGCAAACAAGAACAAAAGCAACGCAATCGTACAGCTGCTACAGCTTTCCCCAATGGCATGCATTCTACCCTACTTGAGTTGGACGCTGTCGCCCAACATCAACGCCAAACGAGAAATCAAAAGCAAATCACCCTCGCTTGGGAGGATCCAGGCATTGCCGAGCAGCAGGAGCCAGACGATGAAGACGTACCCCTTGCAGTTCTATTCCCTAAGAACGTGCAAGCCGATGAGAACCGGCCTATGGGCCTGATGGAGAAGCTGCAGCTGGAGGAAAATGAACCCCTCAGTCGTCGACGAGCTCGGATTCGTGGGGAACCGCCAGTGATCCGGAACCCGAGTCCTCAAAAACGAGCAAGCATGTACACCTTAGACTTACCCAACCTAGGCAACGATGACGACGACGACGGAGAGGAAGAAACTCTAGCGCAACGAGCAAGGAGATTAAAATCCCAGGAAGCCGCGGCAGCTGGAGGGTCACCTTCTGATGACTTTGCCAGCGAACTACTCGGCCAATTCGGTGCTAAGGAAGAGCCAGAGGCAGGCAAGGAAACAACACCACCAGCAGAACCAGAAGAAGAAACGCTAGGTCAACGGCGAAAACGCCTTCAAGCTGAAGCTCAGGCTCGCGCTGCAGCTGGAGGTGGAACGGAAGTCACACCGGCAGCAGAGAATATTGCTCCCGCGGTCAAATCACGACATAGCATGGCAAATATCCTACAAGCCCATCCTGCCCGCCATGAGATAAATAATCCATATATTAATGGCAACGCCGCACGCCAATCATCCCAACCAGCCTTCCGACTCCAGCCACAGCCTATTCCCAATCGCATGTCAATGAATACGACTCAACAGTCACCCTATGGCAATGGATATGGCAACGTATATGGGAATAATAATACGAAATATGCCATGAATCTGTCCTCTCACCTTCCATTAGGTTCCGCTGGAGCTTATGGAAATGGATACGGTAAAGGCTATGGCAATGGAACGCAATACTACCCTGCCGGCATCAATAATCTCGGAACGGGACTGGCGTACGGGTACGATCCGCACATGGCGGCTCAGCAGAGCGCAGTCATTGATCCAGGACAGCGGGATATGATTGATCGGTGGAGGCAAAGTGTGAGGGAGTAAGGGCACGATGTTTTTCTTTTCTATATTTCGTTTTCAAGGTCGTTCTCTTTTCTTTCGGTTCGATTTTTGATTTTTTTTTTACTATTATATCCCGATTTTAATTATGTATGGTGCTGGTGAGCGTTTTGTTAATAGATATTCTTTTTGGGCCCGTCTATTTGGCTTTTTTGGCCCATCCCCTATTTCTCCCGGATGCTACCACTCCTTTTACGTTGCTTATGAACCACACATATATAGCGAGGGCATGTTCTTCTTCCAGTTCTCTTATCTTGGATCATACTATGGCATGTTGTTGTTTGTGTGTTTACAGAGAGTACATTACCTCAATGCTTTTATTTTGTTTAATGTCTAGCCCTGTTCTCATCTGGCTATTTTCTTATCCACACTGCGCTTCCTTTACACTTCCCTCTCATGCATGTACACTACAATATATCCATCCGCATAGCATAGCGAGTTTCTCCATGCACAAAGTGTCCCCTTTTCAACATTGGCTTCGTCCACCCACCAAATTTCGCAAAAAGGCCGCGATGCGCCATCCCATCAAAACCCAAAACTCTTCTCACGATAATATTCCACCGTCGGCGCCAGCGCTTTCTTCCGTTCCGGATCGCAGATTACCGTTTTAACCGCATCTTCCAGTCCCATTCTATACGCCAGCCAACGATGACAGGTTCCATCCTCCTCCTCCCCCGCCAACTCAAACTCACAAACCAACTCCCCCACCCCCCCCTCCACCCCAAGATACTTCCCCACCCTATCCCCCCTAACAACAACCAACACCCCTTCCCCCTCCCATTCCCTCCGATCAACCACAACCACCACCTCCCTAAAACTCTCCAACAACCCCCACCTCACCTCCGGATACTCACACACTGCCTTCCCCTTCCCCTTCCCACTTGCCCTATCCCCCTCCCTCCCCCCCCTCAACCCCCCCACCACCCCCCTCACCAACCCCCCATGAAACCCCATCAGCACCCTCAACACCCCCTCTACCTCCTCCCTGTCCACCCCACCCCTCCTCCCATCGCCCACACAAAGCCTAAACGCCCGACAAAAAAACCCCTCCGCGGACCCGTCAACAGCCGGATGCAGGTTCCGCCGTGGATACCAGGTCTTCCAGATGGCGTCGAAGAGGGGTTCGACGGTGTCGCCGGTGGCGGAGGCGAGGTTGTAGAGGGCGATGTCTTTGAGGGGGAAGTGGGTGGATGTTGGGGGGGGGAGGGGGGTGGGTGGGGGGTTTTCTTGGGGGGGGGAGGTGGTAGATGGGTATGGGATTACGGGGTGTGTTTCGAAGCGGTTGTAGGGGGCCTGGATTCTGTGGGGGTTTGTGGGGGAGGGGTTGTCGGTTAGGTAGAGGGTGAAGGGGCAGCGGAAGAGGCGGGCGGAGAGTTCGTAGCGGGTTGCTTCGGTGGGCATGGTGGGGTGTCTTTTGTTTGTTTTGCTTTTTGTGGGTGTATGGGATTGATTGGTTTTTGGATGATGTGGTGGTAAAGTTGGTAGATGGTATGGGTATGATGGCTGTTTTGTTTATCTGATGAAGGGATGCTGTACAGGTGTTAGGTAGGTAGGTAGGTGGTTGCACAGTCATAGACCACGAATAACCAGGTTTACGATGGATGACTCGATTGGCTGAGCAGGGATGGGACAAGTATAACTTGTTATTTATTTATCATCGAGATGTCTCTTTCGTCCCATCTATTCTCCAATTTGATAGGAGTTCGAGTCGTTTGACGTAGAATACTGCGATATATAGACCCTATCTAGAAAACGGCTTCAACCTTTGTGTCTCGCTCTCAACAGTTTAGTCCTAGATAAACTCGGCTAGCCAAGAATCTGTCTGAAATGGACTGGTAAATAAGAAATATCCAGGGCGGGGAAACACTAACTCATTGGGTGTAACTAAGTGGAAAGGTCTTCTCCGGAGTATGTTAAATGCATTTGCCATCGACATGGAATCAGCAACAAAGAATATCTCCAGTATCTGCAGGACAGCAATCAGCACTGCCAGAGATGTTACTGGTCCCGTCTCCTACCTCAGCAGTATCAGTGCCCTTCTCATCTCCTCCGTTGAACAATGAACTGTTGATCAATGAGATCTGCCATGCCCGCTCCATCTTGTTGAAATCCACGTGACCATGCGGGTTGATGCTGTGCGAGTTCACCAATTCATTGATAAAAAGTAGGATAGAATTTGTTTAATAGATAAGTAGTAGGGATTTCTGGCGGCAGAAGTGATGTCCGCCAACAGGTTTTTGTTGTGGTTAGGATCTGGAGTATTTAAGAAGATTTAAATAGTTCAAGTTGCATCCAAGGAAATAAATAACCATCTCACCCAACCTCAACTTCAACCTCAACTTCATCCCTCTACCACTCCACATCCAGTCTCCCTCTCTCCGCGCCCTCTACTCCCTTCGACTATTCTTACCTTCGATTCCACAATTGCGTGTCTATATGATACTCGCATCGTAATAGCCAGCCGCAGCATAATGCATGTTTCGTCCCTCCCTCGCTTCTAGCTTCTCCTCCCGCTTCTCATCCTCCCAGTCAAGTTGGCCAACTCCACCGGTTTCAACAGAGAGATCCGATCATGACCCTTCAATCTTGATCCTGTAACGGCCCAGGAAACGCTCCCCCGGAAGCCTGCCTCATTCCCCGCCCGGCTCCATCTCAAACAGGGACTCGGGGACCCCAGCATCCCGTCCAGGAACCATGGCGCCCTCCACCGTATTTTCTTACCTCAGGCGGGACCATCGTCGTCCCAGCTCGCCAGCTCCGTCGTCTCCTTCGACAAATCCTTCCGCATCCTCGAGTAATCTCCCTCCGCAGCTCCCACTCCTAGACTCGTCGTATTCCCCTAAGCTCGCAGACACGCTCGTCGAATCGGCCCCTTGGTTCGAGTCGCAGGTAAAACACCAGCCGAAAGGGAGGGAACATGTTCCTGAGGCGAGGAAATACGATGGCCGTGATGTCTCTTCTTCCGCTCTCCAAATTCCCCCTCCACTTTCGTCATCGTCGGCGTCAACGGCGAATCTCGATCGCAATCGGCCTAATTCCGTTGACAATGATAGCTCGAAGGATTCCCTGCAATCGCAACCGCAAACAATGTTAAGGCTGGATCAGCATGATAATGGGCCTTATAATAGTAAACCTACTTCCCCGTGGAAGCTTACGTTTGGAAAGAACATACTGTCTGATAACTCCAAGGGCGGAGTGGGCGGGGGACATTCGCCAGGAGGAAATACACGAGGCAAGCTGTCTCCTCCCGAATATGCTGCGGCAGAGTCCAAACCAGAAAGCAACAGCACTTCTCGGCGTGATGTGATCCATGACTCCCACCATGAACCTGCCCCGTCTCGTCCTGGAAAGACGAGGCTGAACCTCCTTAACCCCATGGCGCTGTTGGCACGCCGGAGATCTGGACAGACCCTTACTCCGCGGCCAGAGGACATTGGTACAGGCAGGCTGGCACTGCCTGCGTTACCCGACGACTATGACCCTCGGATTCGAGGGAAGTTATTTCATGACTTTTCCGCGCCGCGTCCGCGACCAAATACCTCAATGCGGCAACCAAATAGACAGCAGAACCATATCCCGGCGGTGGAGCCCACGCGATATGAACTCGCTGCCCATAATGAAAATGACAGACCACCGCCTTTACCCAAGGATAATGCGGAAGGCGACAACCAAGTTTTACAGATCGAGAAGAAGAAACTCCAGGAGGAGTCGGCTACACAGCTTCCGTCTGATCCGCCTCCCCCGCCGCCTCCCTACGACAAACCACTCCCTCTTAGTCAACCCAGTACAAAGAAACAACCACAGGACGATCCTGCTAGAAGGACATCCTCTAAAATTCGTTCGTCTAGTACAAAGTCCAGGGCGTCAACCGTCCATGACCCTTCGTTTCAGCCATCTGGTTTGCCGCGACATCTTACAAGCAATGCCTCGAGATTTAGTTTCGATATGGCGGGAGGGGATTCGTCGTCCCAGGAAAAACTCATGGAGGAAAAGCACAAGGAGAAAGAGGCGGCGAGAAGGGCGAAAGCGCAACTTGAGGGAACTAATGACTCTGACTCTGACGATTTCGACTACGACGCCATGATGGACGATGATGGGCTAGAAGAGAGAATTCCTGGCGTCAATGCTGATTATGAGGACGGATTCAATGACGATGGGTTTTCTGGCGGCCAAGTTCCCGCTTTTAGACCCCAAGGGAATCTGTTCGTACCTGTCTTGCCGACTGTGTTGTCAAATCCTATGAGTCCGTTGGATTTGAATTCTTCAGCACCGCGATCACCAGATAATGACCAGCTTACTCCACTCATGATAACCCCTAACCCTGTACTTGGTCTTCCTGGAAGCGGTTTGTCGCCATCTAGTGCTTCGCTTCCCAGTGCTGTCGTCCAGAATGGGGCGGCCGGGACACAGCTTGCCGCGCAACCCTTACCCCAACCACCCTTTAATCCGGGGCTTGCACAAACTTCGATCTTGGAGGACGATGAGGACGATCTATATTTTGATGACGGCCTGATCGATGATATTTTAGAAGAGACAGATGACGCCAAGTTTGACGAGTCCATTTTTGACGATGAGACCAGCCATCTCTACGAGAGGAAAACACGGTTCAATCCGGCATTGCCTGCAGAACCCGATAACCGTTACGATCTTCAAGACGACGATGACGGAAACGTCCCCCTTGCCGCTCAAAACAGTCTAATACAGCGTAATATCTCCAACAAGAGCACTGGCCTAAACGGAATTAATTTGCAAGGAAATGCATCTATGCCCATCCGCGGGCTTACGCAGGGCAATCTTGAACAATATCATAGTGCTCTTGCCAAAGCTGCCAATGAAGCCGCTCTCAACGGCCGATTCGAGCGAGGGGGAAGCATCAGTGAAAAATCAGCAGACCAGGAGAGTGTGTCTCAATCTGCAGACTCCCATCCTGGGCTAACGGCCGATGACAGCCGTGTCAGCCAAAACGTGGATTCCGTTGGCTTTGACGATGTTTTGGATGACTTTGACTACAACGATGACTACTTGGATGACGATCCCATAATTGCTGCCGCCAACGCGGAAGCCTTGGAAAACGACGATGAAGGCTTCTATGGCCAAGAGTTCGGCTTCTATCCACAGGCTCTCAACAACTGTGACTCCGAGATGATACTGGGCGGCTATTTTGGAAGCCGCGGCGTCGAGGGAATCACACGAAGTCACAGCGGCCGCGTGAATTTCCAGGAACCAAGTCTCACGCCTATTACTGAGCGTAGTGAGTGGAGTACGCGCAACTCAATCATCTCGTTGACTACGCATGGCGCTGCGCATCCAAACGCGTCCCTCACTAACCCGCCATTTGCGCAGCTGGCTGATATTGAGGATGAGATGACCCTGAGCGCGCTAATGAAACTCCGCCGTGGCGCGTGGGGTGGGAGTAACGGGAGTCTCCGCAGCAGTGCTGCTAGCCAGGGACACACTGGATCGTCTCCATCAACTCATCAAGCCCCGCCAGCATCATCGAACCTGGGCAACTATGCCAGTCTCCAGGATATGTTAGCCGACCAGAGTCGTCCTAACTCTATTATGACTAATAACAGTAATAATAATAATGGGAACAGCAGCCCGTTATCCACCTCGGTGACGGCTATGGAACCCAACAACAACTACAACTACAGCCCCAATAACCCCTACCACCACTCCCCCGACACAGACTACTCCCCCGCAACCATGATCCCACCCCCTCCCCCACCCGCCTCCGAAAAACCAACACACATCAAACGCTTCTCCCATGACCGCGACCGCGACCGCCCCGCACCCCCTCTAAGCATCGACACGTCAAAAGCAAACGTCGTCCCATCCCCGCTCTCGTCTCGAGAAGACTGCACGCACAGTCGTGCCAATAGCGCGGCGGAGAGTATTAGTTATGTCAAGGAGGTTGATGAGGATGGTGGGGATCGGTGGGTGTTGGAGCGGAGGCGGACGGGGGAGAGTGGGGAGAGAGAGATTGTGGAGAGGGAGGTTGTGGGGAGGGGGGTTATTTGAGGTTATTTTTGGTTTTTTGGGGAGATGGGGGTGGAGGTGGAGATTGGTTTGAGAGGGGAGTTTATGGGGTGTGGGAGTGTGGGAATGATTATTGATTGGATATCCCCGGTGAAAGCTTTTCGAATTTTGTGTGTGTGTGTGTGTGGCCATTTACGGAGATGATTTTTTCCTTTCTTGCTTTTTTTCTTTTTCCTTTTCCTTTCTGAGGAAAAAACTTATGATACCCACGCATCTCCTTACGACATATATATATATTTATACCTATATGCCTCTCTCTATTTTCATTCCCTTTCCGGCTGGCTCAATGGCAAATGGGGGGGCCAGTCAGGCAGATGAGCAGCAGATGGCCTGCCCGGCAGCCTATCCACCTTGCTTGCCATGGGGAATTTTTGCGCTGTCTATCCTCCACCCGTCCCCTACTTCGTTTTATTATATTTTCATGTCTCCCCATTTTCGTTTCATCTTCCTTCCTCTTTCTTTCCACGTTGGAGAGCGATTGCGTTGGTTTGGATGGATAGGTGTGTGTCTATTTTGTTTTGTTGGTTTGTTGGACGGGGGTTGGACATGGAAACAAAGAAGGGTTTCTCTCCTATGGTAAGGGAGGAGGGAGGGGGAAGAATGGGAATGGATTGGGCAGACAGATGGCCTAAGGCATATATATATTATATACATGGCATATTGTCTCTATATATCTAATGATGTACATGTACATAATCTACTTGTGGATAATATGTAATGGTATATGCAGCAGGCAATATTGATTTTCAAACAGAACCTGAGACTACCACCAACTCGAGTGAACGCATGAGGGGCTGTATCACTTCTCAGCCTTGTTGATGAGGCTCCCGATATCCATCCAGTCGCCTGGTGTCTTGTTAAACAAGGCTGGAGGATAGAACTGACTTTCGTAGCCAACCAGTCGCACAAGATTAAATCATCCAGTGCTTAGGACAGATGTATGTCAAGCCAACCATCTATCTGTATAAGGACCTGTCCCCGATTGGACTGTGTTTCTAGTTGTTAATGACCATAGAATTTAAGTCATCAACAAGGCCTCCCACGGCAGGTTGCAGCTTTGGGCCTGTTTGCCAAAGGGTTTAGGGCATGTCTGGGAAGTGTATTTCCTGAATTTATGATTTGATGATGAATTGCTATGCTACTACCTAGTTCTGTAGGTTCGAGGGTGGGGTGGTTGAGCATTACCAAGAAGATATTTTTTGATAGACAGAAATCAAATATCTGAGCCGAATTTGGTGGGAAGATTTGTCGGGCTGATTCCGCATACTTTCTCGGCACGAACAGACTAGTTTAGCCGATTGCCCGGCTGGCCGAGAATAGCGCGGATTGCCCGCACGGAAACCAAAAGTGTGTCTGTCCTTTCAAGTTCCCTGCTGGCCCCTGGGCTTGCTCTGATACTGTTGGGACTGATCGGGTTCTGCTCCCGTTCTCCCAACCAGCCAGCCGTGGCAGCCAACTCCTCGCCTCGTCTTGTGCCGTATTGAGTTGTGCAGACGAGAAAAGTCATACATAGCCAACTGCCAACCACCCCCATTGTTGGGCTGGTCAGTGGTCACTGGTCATTCGAGCACCGCCACCCCTTCGTGCACAGCTAGATGGTTAGCGTGTCGCAGCGACCTGGATCGGGCCCAATGGGTGGCAGCGAACGACCAAGTCTGCTGCAGCGTGATGTAAGGGGCAGGGGGCGGCATTGCTCCTTTGTTTGCGGCATTTTCGAGATTGTGCTGGTATTGCGGTTGAATCCTGTCGTCTGTTAGTATTACTATCATCATTATTATCATATTATCCTCATTCTCATCATTTGAGACATAGAATATTGCTGATGATGTAACGTATTGTATTGTCACGGTTCGGGAAAGCGGCTACGCTAGCCCCATGCCGCCTAGCGTGTGTGGAAATAGGCGGCCGGTCCGCACGCCCTGATTGGCCGCCGTGGCGTTATGTCACGTAATCTATTTCCCTGCTGAATCTGGGCGGGCTGCGGTCGGGCTGCGGCGTAATGCGTGGTCACAGGGCTGTCACAGGGCGGTATGGTAACACACACGCAGAAATCTCCGCCACAACCGGGATCGACGAGCCTGCGAACCTGGCTTCTTTCTTTTCTTTTCTTCTTCCTCCTCTCTTCTATTCTCTCTTCTATTCTCCTCTCTTCTCTTGACGCCAATTGCTGTCTTTCTTCTGCTCTGCTGCTGTGCTTCTTTGCCGCTGTCATTCTCCTCCTCTGCTCGCTCACAACCCCTGTGCTGAAGGAGCTGGAGCTTCACCTTTTTTGCTTACCCCAAACCCCATACCACGCGGACGAAGGCTGGCGCTGAATCAGTCTTCTCTGATGAAACGGGAGTCTTGCTAGGCGGAACGACACCGACAGTCGAGAATTCCCGCCTTTGTTATTGCCCTGGCTCCGTTTGCGGACGTTTGCAGCTGCCATCTACCCCAGAAGGCAGGCCTGATCCCAACTCGTTGCGGAGGGTTACCGGAATCTGCTTAACAGACCCAGGACGAACGATAAGATAGATTAAAGGTCGCGAAGAATACACGAGGATAGTCGAGGATACTGCGTGGAACAGATAAGCAGGGATAATCTTTTGTTTTTTTTCTTTTACAAACGAAGAGAAATTCAAACGAAGGACTTTTCTTGTTTTGAGACATATTTAAAATCAACTATTCCTTTTCTTAACGGTCGTGCGATTTTCTGAGTTGCCTTGTTCTCCTTTGAATTCGCAATCATGCTTCGGACTTCGACCATGAAGGCGTCCGGCGCCGCGTTCCTCTGCCGCCGCGTCTGCAACACACGTGCCGTTTCCACTGCCTCGAAACCTGCCACTTTGGCATCGCGGAGTAGTGCGAAACTCCATCTTGCTTCGCGGAGACCGTTGGCTGTGGTGGGCGGCCAGCAGGTGTGGAATCAGCAGAGGCATTATGCCGTTTCTGCTGAGGAAACCAGTAAGGGGGTGGTGGTACGTTGAACCCCCTTTTTTTCACTTTTCGTCCAGATCTGGAATAATTGCTGTTGTTACTCGGGTTGCTAGGCTTCAACAGAAACTGACTGTTGGGCCCGTTTTGCCTGATTTCTCTAGGATCCCAACGATTCCTTCCTCCAAGGGAGCACCGCCAACTATATCGATGAGATGTACATGGCTTGGAAAAAGGACCCCACCAGTGTACATATCTCCTGGCAAACCTACTTCCGCAATATGGAAGATGGCAACATGCCCATCTCCCAAGCCTTCCAGCCCCCTCCCACTCTCGTCCCAACCCCAACCGGTGGCGTTCCCCAGCATATGCCAGACGCTGGAACATTTAGCGCTGCTGGGGCGGATGTTTCGAACCACTTGAAAGTCCAGCTTTTAGTGCGCGCATATCAGGCTCGTGGACACCACAAGGCGAAGATCGATCCCCTGGGCATTCGCGGAGAGGCGGAAGCGTTTGGATATAATAAGCCCAAGGAGCTGGAACTGTCGCATTACGGATTCACCGAGACCGACTTGGACCAGGAATTCGCCCTTGGACCCGGCATTCTTCCACGGTTTGAGACCGAGACGCGGAAAAAGATGACCCTGAGGGAAATCATTGCTGCTTGCGAAAGAATCTATTGTGGTTCTTACGGTGTCGAGTATATCCACATCCCCGACCGTGTACCTTGCGATTGGATCCGTGACCGTGTCGAGATCCCCCAGCCCTACAAGTACTCTGTCGACGAGAAGCGCCGCATTTTGGACCGCCTGATCTGGAGTTCCAGCTTCGAGTCTTTCCTTGCCACGAAATTCCCCAACGACAAGCGATTTGGTCTGGAAGGCTGTGAAACCCTGGTTCCTGGCATGAAGGCTTTGATTGACCGAAGTGTCGATTATGGCATCAAGGATATTGTCATCGGTATGCCCCATCGTGGTCGTCTGAATGTGCTCAGTAACGTTGTGCGGAAACCCAACGAATCTATCTTCTCGGAGTTCAGCGGTACCGTTGAGCCTTCCGATGAGGGATCCGGAGACGTCAAATACCATCTCGGCATGAACTTTGAGCGCCCCACGCCCTCGGGCAAGCGCGTTCAGCTTTCCCTTGTCGCTAACCCGTCGCATTTGGAGGCTGAGGATCCTGTTGTACTCGGAAAGACTCGTGCCATCCAACACTACAACAACGACGAGAAGAACTTCAATACTGCTATGGGAGTCTTGCTCCACGGTGATGCTGCATTTGCTGCTCAGGGAGTCGTCTACGAGACTATGGGATTCCATTCTCTGCCGGCCTACTCCACTGGAGGAACCATCCATATTGTCGTAAACAACCAGATCGGTTTCACCACTGATCCTCGCTTTGCTCGTTCCACTCCATACTGTTCCGATATCGCCAAGGCAATTGACGCGCCCGTTTTCCACGTCAATGGAGATGACGTTGAGGCTCTCAACTACATCTGCCAGATGGCTGCTGATTGGCGCGCTGAATTCAAGAGCGACGTCGTTATCGATATTGTCTGCTACCGGAAACAGGGCCACAACGAGACCGATCAGCCTTCCTTCACTCAGCCGCTGATGTACAAGCGCATTGCCGAGCAGACCAACCAACTCGACAAATACGTTGACAAGCTTATCAAAGAGAAGACCTTCACCAAGGAGGACATTGAAGAGCACAAGAAGTGGGTCTGGGGAATGCTGAATGATAGCTTCGACCGCAGCAAGGATTACCAGTCCACGGGTAAAGAATGGCTGACCTCCGCATGGAACGGTTTCAAGTCCCCCAAGGAACTTGCCACTGAGGTCCTCCCCCATCCCCCAACCGGTGTGCCAGCCGAGAATCTTCAGACCATCGGCGAGAAGATAGGCAGTGTCCCTGACGGCTTCACCGTGCACCGCAACCTCAAGCGTATTTTGGCCAACCGTAAGAAGACCATCGACGAGGGTGAGAATATTGACTGGTCTACTGCTGAGGCTCTTGCTTTCGGTACTCTTTGCGCCGAGGGCCATCACGTCCGTATCTCCGGACAAGATGTCGAGCGTGGCACTTTCTCCCAACGTCATGCTGTTCTGCATGACCAGGAGAACGAGGCTACGTACGCCCCTCTGCAACATCTGAGCGAGGACCAGGGCAAATTTGTCATCTCGAACTCCTCGCTTAGCGAGTTTGGCGCGTAAGTATCCTATTTCCCAACCGATATGTTGGATCGCATGCTGACTTACCTTTAGTTTGGGCTTCGAATACGGTTACTCCTTGACTTCCCCTGATGCCTTTGTGATGTGGGAGGCTCAATTCGGTGACTTCGCCAACAACGCTCAGTGTATCATCGATCAGTTCATCGCTTCTGGTGAATCCAAGTGGCTCCAGCGCTCTGGCCTTGTCATGTCCCTGCCCCACGGTTACGACGGTCAAGGACCTGAGCACTCCTCTGCCAGAATGGAGCGCTATCTCCAACTGGCTAACGAGGACCCAAGAGTTTTCCCCTCCCCTGACAAGATGGACCGACAACACCAGGACTGCAACATGCAGCTGGCCTACATGACCACCCCAGCCAACTTGTTCCATGTCATGCGCAGACAGATGAACAGACAGTTCAGAAAACGTAAGTCTTTAATTTACTGCAATGTGCCATCATCTTGAAACTAACTCAGGATAGCCCTCATCATCTTCTTCTCGAAATCCCTCCTCCGCCACCCTATCGCCCGCTCCCCACTCTCCGACTTCACTGGCGACTCCCACTTCCAATGGATCATCCCCGACGCTGAACACGGCAAGGCCATTAGCGAGCCAGAGAACATCGAGCGCGTTGTCCTCTGTTCAGGCCAGGTCTATGCTGCGCTCATCAAACACCGGGAGGCCCAGGGCATCAAGAATACCGCCATCACCCGTATCGAGCAACTGCATCCCTTCCCCTGGCAACAACTCAAGGAGAACCTGGACAGCTACCCCAACGCCAAGAACATCGTCTGGTGTCAAGAGGAGCCGCTCAACGCCGGTGCGTGGAGCTTCATGCAGCCCCGTATTGAGACTCTGTTGAACGAGACCGAGCACCATAACCGCCGCCATGTGCTATATGCGGGACGCAATCCAAGTGCGTCCGTGGCGACGGGTCTAAAGGCCAGCCATATCAAGGAGGAGCAGGACTTGTTGAATGATGCGTTCACTGTGCATCAGGACCGGCTGAAGGGAGAGTAGATTTAGATTATCTTTCTATTTCCCCCTTTTTTTTCTATGATAGCTCCATTGTAAACTGAAAATTTCTTTTGTGTGTATATCTTTTCTTTTTTTTTTAATCCATTGCATGTTTCCTTGTGTGGTAGTGGTGTAATTTTTTCCCCCCTCGTCTTCTTTTTTTTCTTTGATCAAGGATATATTGTTTTCCCTTCATATTTCCTTTCAAACTGCATTGGTCTGTGTTTGTTTTATTAATGTATCTCCTTTTTCCTTGTAAATTTCCGCCTACATTTTGTTTTTCTTTCGTATCATTTTTTCTATTTTGTAATGCTGGCTCACGCCGGGGCGCGCACATACTGCACAACATAAATACTCATACTGCCTTTTTACTTTGGCATTGGTGGAAGGTGGGCTACATATGTCGTCGTAGATTTTTTTAATATGGACTTTTTAGTCAATATGATGTGCATGTTTGTTTTAAACCTAGACATTGCAGCGAGTTCTGAAATGATGTCAACAAACGCCAAGCCTGACACCCACTATCCCGAATCCGGCCTAGCGCCAGCAATTCCCCAAGCCCGACTCGGCGATGACTAATTCTGCCGCTCTTCACCGCCCAGCCGCCAGCTATCTCCATCTTCCCTCCCTCGACCTCTCTTCTTCTCCTCTATGCCCAACTCTCGCTACAGACCAGTTATCTCATGCACACGCATCTGTCGTCGTGACTGTTCCAGCTTCCCTCACCTCCACGCCCGAGCCGGCACTCTGCAATACTCTGCTTTTCACCTTTCGCCTCGTGCTCGCTTTCTCTCCCCCGTGAGGGTGGGAAGAAAACCGACACGCTCTCGTTCCACCTCACGCACGCTTCCCGCCTGCTTCTACGTAGTCTAGCAAACTGCAGACATCCCGCATCTCGCCTAGTACGCAAGTCACATATCAAAAACCATGGCTTCAACCGCCTTCCCCACCACCACCCACACCCACCCGCACACCACCACAAACTCCAACGCCCTCACAAACCCCCTTCGTCAATCTTCCCGCCAAACACGCACCAACCCCAGCCGCACCTCAAAAACAGCCAGTCGTTCGACCTTCGCCGCTATGGGCGGCCTTACCAGCTCCTCTGGTCTTGGGGGCGGACCTGTAGGTGCTCATGGCGGCGCAGATCCTTCCTCCTATGCGCACAACGTCCCCCACGGCCTGTATCCGGCTCTCTCGCATTTCACGGATGCGATTACAGCGCTGCCAAAGGAGGTCCGCCGGCATGCGTCGTTGTTGAAGGAGGTTGATGGGAAGGCGTGGTCGTTGGAGGAAACGCTGTCCAAGCAGTTGGATGCGGCGACGGCATCGACGCCTTATGCGAAGTTGATGAGGGAGGATGTTAGTGTGCATGGGCATGGAATTGCGCCTCCTCAGGTTAGTTGTTCTGTTAACTTGTAGCTGGTTGGTGGTGGTATGACTTGTACTAACGACTGCCCATTTTTGTGTGGTGTAGACGAACGAACCTGTCGATTATGACTCCCCCGAAGCCCTCGCTCGCCGCAAGACCTTCTTCGATCTCCGCGCCACCCTGTCTGACCTCATGATCACCACTGACGAGAAGAACCACGTGTTGTGGAATGCCAATAACGAGCTTGGAAAGCAGGTCAAGCGTATCGAAACGATCTTCCCCTACGTCGAAGGTGAAATTAGCGAGGAAGCACGCCTAGGAAGCCTCACGCACTGGGCATATTCGAACAAAACCGCGAAGAATACAGGAACCACAGGCTCGGAACGCCCGCGACGGGAAACTGCATCGACCCGTGATCAGAATCTTGCTGCTGTGCTCGAAGCGGAGGCAAGAGCCGAGCATAGAAGAGAAACCGGTGCTACTCGCAAACACCGCCGCAACCATGCCGACGACGATGAGGGACGGGTCCCTGCTCGTAAGAATACGACTGGAAAGGGCAGAGGTGGTGGTGAAACGCCCGGGAACGAGAATATCCACATTGGAACTGGTGCCGTCGCCAACGCCGCTGCACCTACGAAACGGAGACGGGTTGACAAGTCCCAAGCCACACTTACGGCTACGGCAATGGAACGATCGGTTAGCGCGACGACGAATGCTGGTGGTGGACGCAAAGATGGTGCTACGCCGGATGTTGTGAAGAAACGGATTCGAGCACCGAATGCTAATCCTGCTGGAAGAAAAAGGTATGCAATACTAATTTTCATTTCCTAATGCAGGCAACGTTGGAACTGCAGGTCAAATTGAGCGGGATTTCATACTACTTACAAATCCGCAATTGACTACCAACCCATGGAGACCCCTGGGAAAGGATATATACATAAAGTAAGAAGCAGTACTGACTTATCAACAAGCAGAACAAACACAGTTACCTCCACAGCTGGATCCCCAAACCTTGTTTCGTCCCCTGTTGTTACCTCTTACAACCTCCCTGGAAAGGCCTCCAGTCCCGCTCCAAATACCATCCCCCGTCCCCCATCCTCCAGGGCACCACAGACCTCCCAGGCAATCAATGGCCGCCAAAGGCCATCATCATCCGCGTCGAACCGGGCGCCAAATTCAAGTACGTTGCCTGGACCAGGACCCACCACCCATCTCCAGGTTTCTAACCAGGTTCCAGAAAAAGCCATCTCGGACGCCAAAGCTACTTCCGCTGTCAAGGACCCTACCAGTGCTAAAGCCGAACCATCCACCACTGGAGTTAATGGCGACCAGAAACCCGGCCTGTCCGCTTCAAGGACTACGGATCCCATTACAAAGCGTGAGGAAGCTGGCCCCAGCAACTACAGCAGCGGCAGCGGCAACTCTACGAAAACAGAACCAACCCCTACCTCCGAACCCTACACCACCGCTCCAACCCCAACCGCAGCAGCAACAACTACAACCACGACAGCGACAAAAGGACGCTCGTCCAAAAACTCCACCCCAGTCGTCTCCACCTTTGCCGAAACACAACGGACCACCCGGCCCTCCAGGAACGCCGATGGACCCACGAAACGCTCGCACAAAAAGGGAGCTGGAATGGCTGCTGCCACACAACAGCTTATCGCCGCCGCGGCCACGGAAGATGAAGACTCCTCGAGACAGGGAGATGATGAGGACGATGAGGGCGAGCCGAGATACTGCTATTGTAACCAGGTTAGCTTTGGGGAGATGGTGGCGTGCGACAACGAGACATGCCCGAGGGAGTGGTTCCATTTGTCGTGTGCGGGCTTGGCGAAGGCGCCGTTGAAGAGTAGTGAGTTTTCCCTCGTCAATTGATTCCATGTTTTGTGTCTTTTTTTGCTGAAAGGGGGGTTTGGTTGTGCTAACATGTGTTGTGTCTGCGCTATAGCGAAATGGTATTGCAACGAGTGCAAGGATAATCAGAGAAGGGGGAAATCGGGGAATGGGAAGTAGATCAATCAATCGATCAATCAATCAAGCTCGAAATTGATTTTGATCCTTGATCGAGTTGGGTCGAGTTGATATCTGATATCTGGGTTATTTGCTTGCTCTGTTTGGTTGAAAGCCATATATATCCCGCCAACTACCACCACCTGTGATCTCGACCCCCTAATCTCCTTTCTCGCACCTACCTACCTACCGCTCACGAACGTCACGAATTTGAAGTTAAAATACCAGCTGGAATTGGATTGGATATAATACAATACACGGGATGTATGGATTGGATGGGTCTTTCTATGTTATGTATAGGGTGGGAATGGAAAAATGGAATCTTGTGTGTTGGAATTTTCGTGATTGATCTGGTTGTCCCTTTTTCTGATTTGGCGTTGGAGGGATTTTGTTCTTCTTTTTTTTTTTTCAGAGGCAGTTCAGCCAGTTTAACTGGTTAGATCTGGTAATGTCATATCATAGCCTGTTTTCTTCTTTCTCTCTCTCTCTCTCTCTCTGTTTCTGACTATGTCACTCAAGTAAATGACTAACACCCTCGGCATGTAAAATAATATATGGTATACCTCGAGTTCTTCTCCATGTAACTTGTGTTTAGAGATAAGAGTTAGCTACTGCCAGCTAGCTAGGGGAATGATAATAAAACAGCAGGAGAAAGAAAACTGCTAAACTGAACGAATCAATGCACGCAATGCAATGAATCAATATCAAATAGTTAGCTAGCTAATGTATCAAAAAAAAAAAAAAAAAAACCAAGTCAGACGAGGAAAAAATGAACAAAATATCGCCCTAAATAAAAACAAAAAAAAAAAAAAAGTAAAGAAGCTAAAGTTTCAAAAAAAAAAAAAAAAAAAACCAAGTCAGACGAGGAAAAAAACGAAAACGTTCAGCGCTCATCATGCATACGCACTCCCCCCCCTCCTCTCCATCGCCTCATTCTCTTCGCTATAAAGAAAAGAAACCCCCCGCCGTCCTCCCCAAACCTCACCGTGGTATAAACCCCAAGAAAACACCCCTCTAAAAACCCCCCCGAAACCGATCCACCACCTGCCCAAACAACGTTCTCCCCTGCTGCCCCGGCCCCCGCCCCTGCTGACCAGCCGCAGCACCAACACCACCACCATCCCCCCTCCCCGTCTCCAACCGCCTCCTCAACCCCTCAAACTGCCCCGCATCCCCATCCCCAACCCCAGCCCCGGCACCAACACCCTCGCCCCCGCCCTCTCCCCACCCCCCCGCTACCCGCCTATATCCATTCTCGCTACTCCCATCCCCACCCTCCTCTCCCCCCCTCTCCTTCCCCCCATAAACCCACCCAGGCACCCTCCACCCCGCCGCCCGCCCAGGCAACACATCACTCCGCCACGCATACCCCACCGCCCACCCCACAGCCGCAGGCACGAGCGAGTGCGGGAACTGGGCTAGCGCCAGTTGTGTCGCGAGGAGGTAGGTGAGGGATTTGTCGGTGAGGGTTATGGAGGGGTCGGTTGGCGGGTTGTTTGGGGGGGTGGTTGTGGTTGTGGATGTGGATAGGCGGTATTTATATTGGTATGGGATTGCGGAGTAGAATTGGGCGAGGATGGCGAAGAGGGTGGCTGTTGGGCCGGGGGGGAGGTAGTTTAGGGTGTGGAGGGAGAGGGGGCGGAGGAGGAGGGTGAGGAGGAGCGGGGGGAGGAGGGTTGTGTAGGGGGTTGTGGTTAGGAGGAAGGACTGGGTGGTTGTTAGTGTTGATGTTGCTGGGGATGGGGATGGGGAGGACGTACGGCGAACTTCCTAGAACCCCATAGTCGCTCGATTACGCGGAGTTGGTAGAGGAGCATGGCTGCGAATAGCACTTCGCCTGAGTTTATATAGCATATCTGTTCATGGCATCAATTGATATAACTTGTCAGTTTTACTGTATTTCCTGCCGTGGAACAAAGATGTCCCCTCCAATTTCGCGACTCAGGAAAACTCACAGGCCAAACCACCATCCTCCAAACCTGCCAATACTCCCATAAATGCGGGACGACCTGTATATACATCATATGCTTGACATCCGCCACGCTGACGAGTATCGACGATGCGATGAGGAATAGCACCCCATATTTCGTGACGGGCGCTCCGGCGAAGCCGGAGCTTAGCATTGTTTCGTTGTTGTTGTGGTAATTGTCGGGTTAGGTGCGGGCGCGGTTTTCAGGTTTGCGCGAGGTGGGTATGCTGTATATTTCCAATCTGTTTCGTCGTAAGGGGGACTCCGTGGTTGTCGGGGTTGTTTCAAGGTATTTAGGTTGATGTTGAGGGGGGGTTGTTGTCTTCTATGCCACCGTACGCAACTGAGCTTCTTTCACCCGGCTGGGTAACCCAATCCTGTACAGGCGATTGCCACTGTCTCAAAAGGATTAAATATCCACTTCCAAAAGAATGTCTTCTCAAATCCCCCGCCAGGTTGTCGCGTATACCCTCGAACAATCGATGGATGTGGGGGGCTGCGCGCGGGCGGTGAAGCTGTCCTGTCGTGTTCTGTTCCGTTATGCGCGATCGCGATCCGTTTCTTAGGACCCAATTAAAGAGCTCGTGTCTTTTTTGGCATAGTGGACGTGGTTAGGGGAGACGGGTGGTGTCGAGGTGGTGTTTGGGAGTTGACGTCGGGCTGTGGTTGTACCACCTGGCAATCTTCCGCATGCGGCAAGGCCGGTTGCGAACTAGCCGAGAGGAGTCGGCATGCCGAAGAACCATATGTTGCCGGTTTTACAGACTCGGGGAGGATTTGTTTTTCTTCTTTTTAAAGTTTATGTTTCTTTTCTTATCTTTTTTTTCGGCTGTTTTTCGATTCTTTTTCTGATTACAACTACTCCCAGTCCTGAAGCTCCTATCCTCAACGCAATGAACAAGAAACGGCGCCCTTGCAAAAGACCACCTCCCCAATCAACAGCATTACAAAGAACTTGAGGTGGCCAACGGAAGAGAAAACACCCGCTCAATCGCTATACAAAAAGCCGCGGCGAACAACATGATATAACATCCCGCTAAATCACGCTCAAACGCAAATCTAGAACAAAAAGAAGAAGAAAAAGCAAGCCCCTCCCCTCAGACCTCCTTATCCATCTGATCGTAAAACTGCCTCGCAATCGCCCGAATACTCTGCGTCATATTCGCATTCGCAGGCACACTGCTGCTCCTCTCAGGGCTGCTGCCTTTTCCCTTCCCTTTCCCTCTTCCATGCCCATTCCAGGTCTTCTCACTGGCCTTTGAACTTTGCCGCTCCAGCTGTCGATTCCGGAAAAACTCAATGCCGTGCGCGTTTCGATTACGCCAATGCTCAGAGGCCATTTCGGGATGGTTATAGAAGCAATTGGAGGGTGTATGGCCCCACCGTCCGCAGTATTCGCATTTGATGTTGCTGGTGTTGTTTGAGGATTTATTGTTGGTTCCGTTGCTGGTATTATTGCCATTGCTTCCCCCTTTCGTAGACGTTTTGGTTGAGGGGGTATTATTGCCGGTGTTCCTGGTGTCGGTGCTGTTGTTGCTCGAGCTTCTGTTCGAGGTGCTTATGATGGACAGGGCAGGGGAGTCGAGAGCAGCATTATTCTCATTGCTGTCGTTGCTCCCATTGCCGCTGTCATTGCCACTATCATTGCCAGCACTATCATTGCCAGCGCCGGTATCATGCTCATGCTCATGCTCAGTCTGATGCGGCAAACAGGTCACCAACTCATCAATCAGCACATCAATTTCCAGAGTCTGCGGCAGATGCTTAGGCATAGTCTCCCTCCTCAACTCCAGATTGTTCTGGATCGTATTCCGTGATTGCTCTGACACCCCCTCATACAGGATATCATACAGCAACCAATCCGGCACCGGGAACCCCAGCTTCTCCAACTTCCTCCGCGCATCCTGGAACTCCTTGATGTACTCCCGATCACTCACATTCTGCTGTGTAGGGTACAGACCACGGAACAGCGCGCGCCGCTCTTCCTCCAACGGGAGCCGGAAGGTCGACTCCAGATGGTTCCAGAGCATATAAGCCGAATGCCTCTTGGGCGGCGTGACGGCGTCAATCGCCTTGGCGCTAATCGAGTCCCAGATCAGATCGTACAACCAGTCATTCTGCTGGTCCCAGAGGAAATCATTCTCATTGCCAAACGGCGACACTTTTTCCCCATTGTCGAGAATGTGGCCGCATTCGGCCGCCTCGGCGCAGGAGAGGATCGACTCGCGCCACATGGAGTAGTTGTTTTTACCGTACAGGCGGTGCGGCCAGGGCATGTTCTCGTTCTTGGTCAGTCGGATGAAGGCAATTATCTTCTTGCCGACGACTGCCTCGGGGTCTGCAACGGGCTCTTCTTCTGCCGTAGCCTCAGCCTCGCTGTCTTTCTCCCCATTATTACCACCACCAACGCCCTCACCATCCACACCATCCACACCCCCCTCATTAACCTTAACCTTGCAGTTCTGAAGCGTATTCAGCTCCAGTTTCAACTGCTCAATCTCCAACCTCAGCGCCAGCGTCTCCTTCTCCACCTTGGCCTTCTCCCAATCCGCCTCCGCTTTCTTCAATTGTAGCTCAGAGAGCGAGGAGGAGGCAGTCTCTTCGAAAAACCCAGTAGCAGCAGGGGCTGAGGTAGGCATTGTAAATACCTCCTCGACAACGTCAAGGTACTGGTTATCGTACGGTTGGACAGGGAAACATTCGCCTGTCATGAGGACAGTGCCGACAATTGGGATTGATGGGACTGGTTGGGGCGGGGATTGGGGAGCAAATGTCTTTGCGGCGGCGTTGAGATTTGCGGAGGTCGAGGGCTTGGGTTTCTCGGGAGATAGCGAGAATTCGCAAGATGGGGATGGGCTTCGAGAGGAGGAGGGGCTGGACATTTTGGAGGTTGGTTTTGGTATTCTACTAGCTAACCTTCGAGGAGCGTTGGATAGGTAACAGATAGATAGTATTCAGGGACAACGAAGGGGGTATTATCCGTGCCTCTTCTCTTAATAAATTCAACAAGAAGCAGGCCAGATAGGTTGTGAGCTGAAAAAGTTTTTTCTTAAATCAGGGAAATTCTTCCTAGCTTCCTTTTTTTTATTTCTTTTTCTCGTTTTCCTCGTTTTTTTCTTTTCTTTTTCTCTTTTTTTCTTTTTTTGTGCCTCCTCTAATGCAGGTTATTCATAGAACCCATAACCACTCCCAATTGAACGCAGCGAAAGTATGCAAACAGATGGATAAGAAAATGCAGCATTAAAACACCGTCCCCAGCAGCGACGAAAACGAGCGAGGAAACAAAAACAAAAACAGATTTCCGGATTCGATTTGATCGAGATTGAGATTGAGCTCCACTTTCGCCCCCTTTTTTTGGTTGGCTGCCCCTTTTCTTTCAGCTTTCCGCTCCCGTTATTTTCAAAACCACCGAAAAAAAGAGAGGGAGGGAGGGAGAGGAGAAGAGAATAAGAGGGGTTCAATGCATGGCATTTTCTCTTTCTCCTCTCATTGGTAATTAACCAACAGCAAAGGCGGTCAAAAAATCCCCCAAAAAAAACAGAATAACTAAAAAAGTTAGCCATCCGATTAGGGCTGTCTGTGCCCTAACTAGTTTCTGATAACCAGACAGCTCCAACGTCGATATCAGAATCCGCAAATCCAAGGTACTTGGTTCACCGCTTCCAAGTGGATGATAGTTCGTCGAGGTTTCCAGAAACAATGGGGAGCGTGGGTTTGCATTCTTTTATATCCAAGATGTCTTGTCTCCAAAAATCCACTGCGTCTACTACAGTCAGTCAGTGGCCCTACTCGACCCTGCACATTTCGTCATGTGTTAAGGGTATGTACGGTGTAAACATAGCGTAAGATGCGGAATATCTCTAAAGCTGTTAGGAGCTAATTGTCATAAAGCAGTTGTGGTTGTCTAATGCTGCGCGGTCTAACTAAATAAATACGGTAACGAAATAAGGTCATGACGGTGTGTATGCGTCTGTCTGTTTTTGATAACGTAGGGCGGATCGAAGCAGTGACCGGGGCTAGGTAAATTCTCTATGATTTTTTCATGTCGGCGACGGCAGAACATCATAAATCTGCTAATCGGCTATCTTCCTTCGTTAAGAATATGTTTTGGAAAATGTTTTCCCTTGAAGAGGAAATAAATTGTATTTAAAAGACCAAGGTTAAGCAACCTAGCAATAGCCAACTGAAAAAAAGAAATAATAAACTCTCCAGTCCTCCCCAACAAGGGGAATAAAGATATTTACAACTGTAGTTAGGGGTTATCATACGCATCGTAACAAAAAAGCCCAAAAAGCGGTTAACACCAAAACGACCCCGTTTCCGTCGTGTATATCATTCCGACGAAGATACACACAATGGATGATACACTAGCACCGACTGGAAATGCCCATAAGGAGATGAAAATAAACCGTCAATTCCGTGCTCAAGTAACGAAAAGGCCCCGCCTAGCTTAATACACTTTCGTCTGTCAATTGAAAAAGCTGGCTTTGACTTGCGTCCCCGAGGGTGGTGCGTTGTTGTTTAGCGGAGTGTCTTCCAAAATCATAGACACTGGAGGATGGTTAAGCTTATGTGACGTCCTGAAGGGGGAAAAATGGTTCGCAGGACAGTAACCAAAACGTGATAGAGTTGAGGGGGTATTGGTGGTAGTTGTAAAGACGAAACATACCGAAATCTTGGAGATGTCGGATCTGTCGATAGAAAAAATAGAAGGACGGATATGCTACCATCAGCCGGCTAGTTCTGATGGCCTATAACGAATGGTGGCCAAGGTGTAAGGTACTGTACATACGTACGGCCCGGTGTAAGTAAAAATGAAGGTGTTTCCTCTGAACTGGCGGTTCAAGGCCAACACCTGTGAGCCCGTTGGGAGGACAGGTGGGTTGTTGATGTAGGAACAAGCAGGAAAAATCCGAAAAGTGCTCCAATATAATCTTCGGATACCAAGGTTTGTGAGATTGGGAGTTGCGGAAAAGTTCCCATGCATCAAACCTAGCGCAGGGATAGATAACTGTGCCAGGAATCCATCGGGGAAATGATGGGAATTAAACAGAATAGACGATCGTCTCGCAGGCGAAGATAAAGAGCGTGCTATGGCTCCTTGAAATGCTGGAGGTTAGGGATATGCCTTGGCGAGATGAATAACATGTAATCGCTTCTGCCCAAGGCTGTGTGTAGTTTGTTCGACCTTCGGGGTGCCGCGGAACAGCTGCACCCGTCGATCAGCCCGCTGGCCAGTATGAACAATCCAAAAAAAGGCGTCTCCATGTTAGTCGAAGTTCAAAATGGCAGAGTCCCACGTAAGGTAGGTGAAAGAATAGACGTTATGAGCCGGACAAACCGTTCGGAACATCGGATACTGCTCCCACGATCGACCAATCGCTCCAGCAAAGAATAGCCCTCATCCACAACCCATCTAACTCACCGTCTCAACCACCTCACCAACCCTACCTACCGTACCCCGCCCTTCCCTCCCATCTCCCTCCTCTTCAACAACCAATCCCTCATATCAAACCTGCCATCCCTAAGCACCCGCTCATCCCCATCCCACACAAACGTCTTCCCAAGCACACACATCCCCGACCCATCCTCAAATTCCACAACACAGTCCCGTAAGCTATACGCACTAGTTTCATGCGCCATCAACCGGTCACGCTCCTTCCTTGAGCGAACCTCGTATGCCATGCCGTGTATCACATTGCCGCTCCCATTCCCATTCCCATTGTCACCATCCGTCAAAGATGGAGATGGCGATGATGAAGATGAAGGTGACGGCGACGCCACACGGATTAGTGCCGGATAATCCCCCCATAGCTTACATTGCCATGGACCGACGATGCGGGCGGGGCGCAGCTCGGGCCAGCCGCGGTGGTTGAGGACTTGGGAGAGGTGTGCGTGGTCTCTTAGGCTGCCGTAGAAGAAGTAATGTTGGGCGCGGAAGGGGATGGTTGGTTCATGTTCACTGCGGGGTTCAAGGTCTGTGGCATTGGCATTGGCTTTGGTGGAGATGGTTGTGGTGTTGGCGGGGGTGTTGGTGGTGGTGGGATCAAAGGAGGGCAGATCGCGGTGGATGGGGTTGGTGGATGGAGGGAGAGGTTGGGTTGCGGGGAGGCAGTCAGCCATAGCGTATGGATACTTTAGTGATGCAGCTGGCTGGTTGAATGAGTGGGCTGATGGTGAATTGTCGAGGGGTGAGATGAGGTTGTAAACAGCGGAGGGAAGAGTGAGGCTGGCGGGGAAGGTTGCACAGGGAAGCGGCGTCACGTGGTGATAAGCCATGTGGGGTGCCGATAAGGCTAGGGAGTTACGCATGACGTCATATCGGATGGTTGCCCTGCCAAACCGCCTTTCCCAAAATGTGCGTCGCGTATGTAAGAATTTGCCTGCCGAGATATTCACCAAAAACATAGGTTACGCGCACACAACCAATAGCCACACACGCGATTTGCATTTTCCCCTTTCTAGTGGAGTTCGCTTCTGCGATCCTGGGCTACAAGCCAATCAATTGAACCATACTTCAGCATCTCTTCAGACACCTGAGGCCAACTTCGACTTCGACGCGTTCCAGCTAGGCGGTATGTACGGGGTACCTGTCCCCACAAGACTCCTCACCAGCCGCTAACCCAGCCTTCCCAGAAACCCAAAATAAAAAAAACAGGGTCTCAACCATGAACTCAGTCGAGGTCCCCCTACAAGTCCGGAAACGGCAAATGTCCCTCCAGCAGGGCGAGGAGGACGCGAAAAAACGACCCCTGCTCCACGCCCAACAGCTCCAACAGCAGCAGCAACAAGAGACCATAAACGAAATCCCAACCATCCCATCACCAGCGCCCCCTCCATACCAAACCCAACAACAACAACAACCCAAAACAGGCCCCTACTTCTTCTACAGCACCCTCAAAGACCCCTCAACCCTCGCCACCGTCCTCGACCTCCCCCGCCTGCCCAAAATGCGCCCAGCCCGCCTAACCGACTACCGCGTCAAATACTGGGGGGAAAGACCCGTGCTCGTCCACGAACCTTATCATCAGGTCGAGGGCATGGTGTATCAGGTGCGCAGCGAGGAGGAGGCCGGGCGGTTGGCGGAGTTTCAGACGGAGAGGTTTTGGATTACGAGGTGTCGGATTCAGTATTTGGATGGTGGTGGGTTGGATAATGTGACGGCGGAGGAGGAGGTGGGGTCTGTGTTTGAGTGGGGGCTTGGGACGGGGTTGGGGGAGTTGAGCGATGTTGTTGTGGGGAAGAGGGAGGAGAGTATACCGGAGTTGGTGATGAGTGGGTGATTTTTTTGTCGACGCGGGAGGGAGGTTTTGTTGAAGGCCTATTCTTACATAAAAGTAAATTAGAGAGAAAAAATTGTTTTATTTGGTGGTGGTGTGTGCCATCATTGCATGAATTTGGGGTTTAGGAATGAGAGGACTGGCTAATAATTATATTTCTCAATTTCTTTCCAGACAGGGATGGATTTTGAATAAATCTGGAGTTAAGGCAGAGTCGACGCATCCTTTCCTTTCCTTTTCCTTCCTTTTTTTTGTTTCTTTTGGATAAAGGAATTGACTCGACTTGCCAATTCTAATAAATCCCGATGGGTATATTCGCAGCATAACCCACCATTCTTGATAGGCTGGGATGGCATAAAGCAGACAGACAGCACATGCATACATGATATTTGCCCCGTTAAAGGGCAGCACAAACAGGAATATAGAAGGGTTATTGATGGTAGTATTGATTAACTTGGTAGAAAGCTTTAAGTCCTAATGAAAAGTTTCTGAGAATAACCAGAAGTCTCACTACTCACAACTTGAAAGGATAGTTTTATAGAGCAGTAACAGAGTGATGCCTCTGCTTTACTTCACCATACATAACTCCAAGCAAAGCGCCAAGGTCCATAATATTAAGTATTTTAGCCCCCAAACTAGCTCCGTAATTAAAACCCCAAGAAGCTCCATAGTTCTAGATTCCCGAATCCCCCTCCCCTCGCGTCGGTCTTTTTCTTTTTCTTTTGCTCCCAAGGTTGTATTCCATATGTAGATCGGAGTTAAGAATTATTCTGCATGCAGACTAGTAAAACTAGTGTATCTTTTCTTTTTTCGGGCTGCGTAAAGTTTCCCGCGGTCACTTTTTTGTTTTTTTTTGCTTTTGGGATTTTCTGGGGTAAGTCCGCAAGGCCAGCCTGGCCAGGTAATGGTGAAGTAAAAATTGTCAGGCCGATTGTCAATCAACAATATTAGGCATTAGGTTGTCATAAATACCATTGTATTTGCCCAGTCTAAGTCTAGAAAATAGTCACCTGTGACAGTGAGGATGACATCCATTGGAGCACAGCAGTAGGAGGCTGACAAGTAGCAAGCAAGTTGTTTGGCGGCAGAAGGCAACCTGGTGAAAATATTTGCAAGGTCACGGGGACAAGTCTGGGGAAATTTTATGCTTAGCCTGCATGGATTATTTTATTTTAGATCCAGCCATGATCCATCCATGCAGGAGTGGAGTGATGCATGCTGGTCCGGGCTAGAGCTGGTTAGGCCCGGGATTGAGCAGGTGCTTGGCCAGAGACTAGAGTCAACAAAACAATAGAAGAGAGGCTCTCTGTCTGTCCTGTCTGTGGCTTCCAGTGTCTGGCTGACTGGATGGAGGTTTAATTTATTTCGCGGAGCCATGCAGTGTGTAGAAGGGTCAGCTGATAGTCTATATACATACTTGTCCTCTCCATATGAAATATCCCCTCTACAGCCGGCGTAGTTGCAGACAACATCCCGGCCTGCCACCGTTTTTATTATGTCATAGAATCCAGGGGAGCCGCCATGCCTGCATCCTCTCTGCGCTACTGTAACATCCGTGACAGCTGCTTACCGTACGCCGTATGTTTCTGCCAAGTACCATGTTACCTCGCCTGCCGTGCCAAGCTTGCCCAGAGACACAGGTACCAAGTGACCTGGCGGAATAGCTGTCGAAATTCTTTGTTACCGTACCGTTACACGCGTAAGCAAGGGTGTGGATGAGATGCATGCCAAGTTTACCTAACCAGATCATGGAGCACTTTTTTCGATGTTTTTTTTCTCTCCACCGTCGTTGCTTTTTCCGTCGCCACCCTGGCTAGATACACGCCATACAGGAGGGGGATGATGATGGCATCACAGCCAGCATATTGCACAATTGACGGGGAATTGAGGATGACGCACTCAGCATAGGGGTGCAGTTAGGGTTTAGTTACCTTGGTAAACTGTTAATAGGAACGAATAATAATAAAGCTTGAAGTAAGAAAAATCAAGTCTGACTCTTTCCGTCCGGAACCATGGGAGGCGAGTCTGCAGCTTCCCAGCTTTCCGTCCTGGCGTTTAATTAGTAGCCTTTGCCTTTTCTTCTTTTCCTCTTCACCATATCTCTCTCTCTCATCCTCAACCTCATTCATCCTCATTCTCAGTTCCTCCTCAGCATCAGTCTCTCTCTGCTAACCTCCTAATCGCAGTACGCTAATATCGTCCCCTCACTGCTTTCTGGTCTATTTTTACGGCGGAGTATTGATATTGAGAGCTCTTAATTCTCCTGCCACCACATCACACCACCTGCACCAGCTGTATTATTACTACTCGCTTCCTAAGGCTCTCTTGATTCGTCTCCCCTACTACCTAGAACACTACCTCCTCCCGTCACGCCGAATCGACTCCTCATTGCGGCATCCATCAGCAATTCCTGAACTCCAGCCGGGAGACCAATATTCCGCCCCGGTTCCGCTGCAGCAAACTGTGACTAACAGGAACGCTGGTGACTGGCTGGGCTGCGTACCGTACAATACGCCGTGACGTTTCCCTTACACAACAGAAATCCCTAGTGTGCCCCGTGATCCCCGCCCCGTTACGCCTTCGTTACCGCCCTCCCGTATCGCGCTGTATTGCGGCAGCTCCCTGCGCTGGGCGGCGAATCCAGCCATACGCCGCCATACCGCGGCCATACATACAGGTATTATTCCCGATGCCCTCGCCCTCACCTCCTCCCTTCCTGCTCAGCCAACTTCTGTCTCTCAGCAGCCGTCTCTCTCTTCCTTTCAACGCTGACATCCGTCTCTCTGCTTCTCGCTTTACACAGACACTGCACATTTCCCCTCCTTGTTGTCGTCTCTCCGCAAACAGTCACACTGCCGTCTCCCGAAGTATATATCAGGATGGGCTCCCATGCTGCTCCCATCCATACCTGCCCCGGCCACCACCCTGAGGCACCCAAACAACCTGTAAAACCACAGAACCGCTCTCGAGACACCTCTCCCTCGTCTGATTCAAGCAGTTCGCGGCGCCCTTCCTTTGGCTCCATCAAAGAGGACTCCTCTGGTAAGACACCCCCCTCGCCACTGCGTATTGAACCCCAGCGCTGACCAGCCATGCGCGCATAGGAATTGCCCAGTCATTTCTTGATACGGAGGAACATCGTCCCTCCTCCAAGGAGCTGCCCAAGATCGACACCACGGCTGTTCAAGCCCCTTCGCAGGATTCCCCAGAGTTTTGCTGCCCATGTGGCGCATTTCTGGGATGGAAGCAGATCCGTCTAGGTGGGCGGCGGATGAGCAAGAGCTTCAGCGACCTGCGCCTGCTGGGAAATGCTCAGTCCAGAGGTTTTGCCTGGGAGACTCCCGAGAGCCCCGCCATCACCCCAATTCAAGAGCAAGCTCCCGTGATCCAAGAGCAGCCCAAGCAGACCAGAAGAGGACGCGCTCCTATGGAATTGCTGCCCGCTGAGATCCTCGGTATGTTATGCCCCTTATCCGTTTTTGCCATGTATTTTGCTAACAGGGTCGATTAGATCAAATCATCTCATACTTGACCGTCGACATTCCCCCCAATGGTTATACGCCACGAAATGTCGATCTCATCTCATGCCTCCTGACTTCTCGAACTCTCCACTCTGCAACTTTGGGCGTCCTGTACCGCCATATCACCGTTCCTCACTCGATCATCTTCTCAAAGGCCCTGAACCATATCCGCCAGTACCCTGCTTTGGGCACCATTGTCCGGCGTCTGGACTTCTCCCACTTCACGTCTGTCGGACTGGGCCGTACTCAGCAGATGAACGCGGAGATTCAAAACTTGACCTCTAGGACACTCCTGGAATGCCTGGAATTGCTGACGAACTTGAAGGAATGTCTGCTGCAGGAACATCTCGAGGACGATGTCAATGGCGCCGTCATTCGGAAACTACTGTCGAGAATGCCCACTTTGCGTGCTATCGACTTCTGCGGCTGTTCGTCTGCTATTTTCTCCGATGGGTTTTTGTCTGCTGTGACGGAGGATCCCGATTTCCCTGCAATTCTTCCAACTCTCCATCGAGTTTCCCTCCATGAATGCAGCGGACTCACCCCACGAGTCTTTGAAGAATTGCTGCCACGCTTGGTCAATGTGACCCATCTCGATGTCTGTCACACACAGATCACCAATTCGGCCTTGATGTCCATCCCCGAGAGCGCTCGCATCACCCACTTGAACATTTCTCGATGCACCAAGCTTACTGGACCCGAGGTGGTGAAATTTTTGACCACCCACCCTGCCGTCAAGGACACGCTCGTCTACCTAAATGTCATGACCGACACTTCCAGACATCAGCTCCTTGATGAGATGGACATCGATGCGCTCCTTCCAACCTTGTCTCCCACCCTTCGATCGCTGAACTTGGGCGGGGCTAAAGTCAGATCGACCAACATGCCAGTCCTCCTTCGGCTCTCTAAACACGTCGAGGAGCTTGGTCTAAGCTCTGCTAACCTTACCGTCAGCGACATTAACTCGTTTTTCTCCCCACCACAATCCGATGACGAAGAAAAGATGGCAAGCGCTCTTGCACTCTGGGTCCCATCCCAACTCCGCTATATCGATCTCACGAAGAATCCCCATATCACCCAGGCTGCACTGCTCAACCCAAAAGCATGCCTCCTTGTCACCCCACACAGCTCTCCCCTGGATGTCATCGAACTTAGCGAGAAAATTATTGGCCCCCTGCGCCAACGGGGCCGTACTGGTCGTTATGGCAATGGGTGGCTGGTGAGGGATCTTGGACGACGCGGTTGGTATGTACGAGACCCAACCGTTGGCGGTCAAGGGAAGGCTGTCGAAGTCGACGATGGGCGTCGGACCTGGAAGATGGGTGCAAGGTGGTGGGGAATGAGGAAGGTTCCCGTTGCCACAGGCGAAGTGGGCGGGATTTACGGACACTACATGTTCAAGAAGTGATCCGAGTGTTTTACTGGACCGGAATGCTCTGGATATTCTCCTCTTACCCCTATCTCCTTTTTTTTGCCTTTACTCATACATATTTCCCGATACTGTATTGCACTTGAGCGTTCAGCTGAATTTAGCGTGGTCGTTAGCCTTTCCATCTCCATCTCCTTCCTCTTCCCTACTATGTTTTCTTTTCATTATATCTGGTTTTTGTGTGTTGCAAAGCGTGTTTGACGGCATATTTAGCAGGGCGTACCATGACACAGGAGACTGTTTCTAAAATGAAGCCAGCAGGAAAAGCGAGTAAAATTCAGCAAACGGACAACAAAACAGGCAACGGGAACCAAAAACATGTCACCGGCGAAAAGGATTTGCAATTGCTTCTGTGGGAAATATCTTTATTTGGCGTGTTTGGGATATGCATGGTGTTTTTGGCTTTGCTTTCTGTTGTGTTTATTGTTTTCTCTACGGTGTTCTGTTCCAAAATTCCCCTCTGTGTATCTTGTTTGACTGATTTGATTTTATTTCGTTTGGTCGATTGGGTCACTTATCTGTATCTTGTAACTGCTTTCAATTCGCAGAATGTATTTATTAATATCTTTATTTTTAAAAGAAAGCACATTTTCCAATACCTATGTCTCCTTCTATATCGTTGCTTGCTGTGAATGGGGTCTGGCCTAATTGATTGGTATATCACGTGATATCTACAATTTATATCCACGTGACCTCGCGTCGAGCTCCAAAAGTGACCTCCAGCTGCAACAGAGGTGAGAGATATCAAACAAAGCTCATCACGAAACCGGCATTTCCCACCGTGCACATCCACGTCTCCTCTCTTCCGCCTTTAAAAATTTCCGGTGTTTTCAGCTTGACCCCCGCGGTCGATTCACAGCTGATCACGGAAATATCGATTGGAGAGTGGGCAGGTTTGGTTTGGTTAGGGACTGGACGAAGCTCCGCTGCTGCTGATCAAAGCGTGGAATAAATACTAGGCCAAGGGGGCGGGAATTGACGGACGGAGGGAGGGAGGGGTATTTATTTATTTACCAGTACTGTTTCCGGTGGGGAGGGGGCTTTGTTTTTCATTCCGCTGGGACATGCGATTACGATAATACGATATATGTCCGAGTGACGAGTGACGAGTTGGTCCGAATAAGGGCTTCTGTTCTAAGCCGCCGCAACGAGCTAGATAGGCCTACGGCGGTATTTATCTCGTTCTCACTTTACTTTACGTGTTCTACCTCCCTCCTCGAACGAAACCAGTTTCGGCACAATCTACCCTACGATAACTCCCCCACGTTCCGCTTGTCCGCGAGCGAACTGAACAAACGAAACCGCACCATGGCCGCCCCCGCGAGCAGCCCGTCGGTGGCTTATAAGAAGAAGGATGGCTCGTTGAGCATGGCAGCTGATGGGAAGTCGATAACGTGGACGCCCAAGGCGGGAGGCAACAGTGCGGTAACGATACAGGTTGCTGATATTAGGCGTATGTACTTGGAAAATCATGATGGGATACCTTTTATCGCTTGCTCCGGGAAAAGCAGTTAATAGCTAACGGCCATTTTATGTGTGATATTTCAGACCTCCAGCAAACTCCCGCAACGAACCCGAAAGTCATGCTAAAGGTCTTTGTACGACCACCTAATGCCCCCGCCGCTCCACCTACTGGGGATAAACCACCCGGTGCGGATGAACAATATATCTTCTCATTTACATCGGGGCCCAATGCCCGCGCGGAGGCGGACGCGATTAAAGAGGTCCTGACCGTGGCGTTACAAGCAAAGGCAGCACCGGCACCATCGGGTCAATCCACCCCTGCAGCCATGGCGATTGCTAATGCGCTAGCGTCCGCAGCGAATACTCCGTCATGGGACGATGATAGCCGCCTCATAGCCGATGTGGAATTGCAACAATCCCTTCTAAAAGCCGACCCGGCGCTGCAGCGGGTATTCATGGAGACGCTGCGCACAAAAGCCGACACGGTATCAAACGGGCAGTTCGTGTCGCAATTCTGGTCTGCGCGAGTACACCTGCTGCGCGCGCATGCGATTGAAAAGTCCCAGACGCGCGGGTCGTATAATGTGCTTTCCACGCTCAAGCCGCGGGTCGAGGATAATGTGACCAAGTTGAACATCAGCAAGGAGCAGATCCAGCTGATATTCAGCCAGCATCCGCTGGTGAAGAAAGTGTATGATGAAAATGTGCCCAAGTTGACTGAGCAGCAGTTTTGGTCGAGGTTTTTCCAGAGCAGACTGTTTAAGAAGCTGCGCGGCGAGCGAGTGACGGAGGCGGACGCGAGTGATTCGGTGCTCGATAAGTATCTCCGCGCTGACGAGCATGCGGGGCGCACGTGGAGTGCTCATGTCCCGCATATCATCGATTTAGAGGGTAATGAGGAGAATCACAGCCAGCGGCTTGGGAATCGGCCGAATTTCGATATGCGGCCTGCTGGCATGGATAAGGTGCCTATTATCCGGACGTTGAATTCGCTGAGTGAGAAGATCATGGCGAATGTTACACCTATTGACGGTGATCCCTCCGCACCGATTGGGATGAGTGAGGAGGCGTATAATGAATTGCAGCTGAGGGATTTGAAGGGGGATGAGGAGATGAGGAGGGTTATTTTGAATGTGAAGGATCAGAGTCGGTTTTTCGCAGAGGCGAAGAAGGAGGATAAGGGGGGGCCGGAGGTTGATGTAGGGATGAGACGGGATCCCAAGGAGATTATCCATGTGCTACAGAATGATCTAGATGGGACATTCCCAGCGAACAACCGGGGCGGCGCACGATTAGATCTCATCATCCAGCCAGATGGCGCCAACGACACCGACGACGACAACGACGACGACAACGAACCCTCCACCAAACCCAACCCCAAAACCCCCCTCACAAAATCCACCCCAACCACCGCCTCCACCCAAATCTTCACCGCAATCCGCGCCCACAAATCCCAAACATCCCCCCCCTCCACCACCTCCCCATCAACCTGCGGCCTGCCCCCCCCCCTCTTCGACCGCCTAACCCTCACCCACGCCACCACCACCGAATTCCTCCACCAATTCTGGCAAGCCTTCCTCTCCGGAAACCCCGAGCGCGCCTCCGAAATCGCCTCCTTGGTCGAATCCCTCAACCGCGCCATGGACCGCATCAAGGCCGTCGCCGACGAGGCGGAGCGTGAGCGCCAGGAGGAAATAGAGAGGAGGAAGAATCATGCAAGGGAGGTGTTGGCGAGTACGGGGAGGAATTTGAGGATTAATTTGAAGGCGGTGGAGGGGGGGGAGAAGGTTGTTAATGCGCTTATGGGGCCGACGGTTAAGGCGTTGGGGAGGGCGGTGGGGGAGTATAGGAGGGCGTTGGCGGAGGCGCAGGGTGCGTTGCAGCTGCAGCAGCAGCAGGCTGGAGGTGTGGGTGTAGGGCAGGAGAGGTTGGCGGTGCCGGGGGGTTAGGTTAGCGACTGTCAACGGAGAGAAATGGGGACGGACGGGATCGGGCTGTTTTTTTTTTCTTTCCCCTCTTCTTATTTATGGCGTGGGTTTGTTTATTACTATATATCAGAGAGTTGGGGAGTTTTTATGTATTTTTTTCTTCTTTATATTCCCGGATTTTATTGGGTTCTCCAGGGGCATCTTTTGGCTTTGGATTGTATTTTATTTTATCTAATTGCATCTGCATTGCGCGGTATTTAAATAATGGTATCGGTTTCTTTTTATTATTTCTTTTATTTTGATCATGCGGTGATACTGCTCTTTCTACTAGAGATGGGCTCTTTGAGGGGGGAAATATGGGGGGGAAGAGAGATGTCGGGCTAGGTAGGTAGGTGGTGAGTGAGTGGGTAGGAATAGGGGGGATCAAGGAACCTATTGACATATATGATATAGCCCCCAGTCTCCCAACCATTGCTGCAACCACTCCAGCATTTTGATGCATTTTTGTGTCTGTTTCGTTAAAATCTTCTCTTTTATGCTGTTAAAGAATAAAAGATGAGCAGTCTGGAACAAGTAAAGATACTGTTCATTTTAAAACTTCATGGTTATTAATGGTCAGAAGTGTGTGAGAGATTATGTATGGCACAGGCCAGTTGAGTTGGGTAGGTAGGTAGGTCTATAGGGGCCAATCTGAATCTGAAACCCCTCTGATGGTATAGTGAGAATTGATGGTGGAATGACTCGCAAACCAAAGTCATGACGGGTATATGATGTAGTTGTTAGGACTGCATGTCAATTTTTTTATGCCTTGGGAGTAAGAAAAAAGTTCAAAGCACAGGAATGAGAGTACATACATCCAAGATGTATCCCACTGTTCCAGTAACTCCTTCCACTAGTTCTATATAAAGGATAAAACTGGTCAAGCTGTATGTAGTAACTGATATTTTTTTTGTCAGTCAGCCAGTCAGTCCGGGTCAAATGGCCGCGTTTATACGGGGAGGGTGTTGGAAACGCTCCCGCGTAGATTTTTCAAGGAGACGAGCGATGATTACAATATAGGAAAAGATAAGAGATATATGTGTAGATATAGTCGATAACATTGAAGGATATCCATATTTTGCTGTTCATTCATTTGTGAAGATAGCAGTCAAAACCCATGTATATAATAAGGTATGTAAAAAAACCGTCCCAAAACCTTTTCCCGGTTGCTATGTATGTACCCAAGAACAAATGAAATAAACAAAAGGGAAAAAAGCCAATCCAGAGATAAGAAAATATATCTAGGAAAAGAGCAAAATCAATGCCCACATGAAAAAAGTTGAAGAAAACAAGAAGAAAAATCTTTTTTGTATGATCCCATTTTTCCCATAACCGACCAATCCATTTTCTTTACTCAACGGCCGAAACACCCTCCCCATTCAGCACAGCGTCGACATTATCACTCCACTTCAGCTTGAACTCATGACCCAGCTCCTTCCTGACCGCAGCCTGCACCGCATCCAGCACGGTATCAAACACGCCAAAGCTGGCAGGGTTATTTTCATCATTCTCGCCGCCCTGGAACACACCGGTCCGGACCAGGCAGGTGTTCCATCCATACATGTTGCCACCGATGATATCGGACGCTGGGTTGTCGCCGATCATGTAGATGTTCTCGGGCAGCGAGCGCTCGTTGTGGATCTCCTTCATCCACGAGGAAATCACCTCGTCGGCGTACTTGTACGTGGCCAGCTCGGGCTTGCCGTAGATGACACGCTCGAGATCGGCGCCGGTGAGGGCCTTGTACATGGCCTCGATGCCGATTCTGAAGGCGCCTTGCGTCATGCGGGGCAGTTTGTGCTCGGTGGGGAAGACGAGGTCGCCGTGCGAGAAGTAGATGGGCATGCGGTTGGCGAGTGGGTCCTTGGCTTTGGTCTTGAGCCGGCCGTTCTCGCTGAGGAGCAGATCCATGATGATCTGGATGTCGGTGGCGTAGTCGCGAGAGTCGGCAATGACGAGAATGGCGTCGAAGTTCATGTTGTCGAAGTCGCGGGGCTTGGCCTCCTTGAGTTCTTCTTCGGTGAAATGTCTCCAGGGGGAGATGGTGGGGTCCCAGGCGAGGATGTCCTTGCAGAGGACGACGTTCTTGAAGCCGTAGCCCTCAGCGGCAGCACGGGCCTTGTATCCTTCGCCGCCAACGACGAGGACGGTTTCGTAGTATTCTGACAATGCCTGCATTGGGGTGTGGGACTGGATGAACTGGCCCGTGGAGATGGGCGAGCCCAATATCCGGGATATTTGCTCAGTCCGTTCGGTTTCGGTCTTGCCGCCACCGTTTGTGAGGAGGATGTAGGGGATCTTGATTCCGAGCTCGTTGTCACCGTTGAGCAGCTCCATAACCCGACGAGACTCGGGGATGATCCGGTCACCATGGAGCAGGACACCATCGATGTCAAAAGCGAAAGCCATGTTTTTGGCGGCTGCCACCTTTTCCTTGGACAGATCCTGGACTTGTTGGGCAAGGATGTCTCGGAGAGCACCAGGGGCATCCGGGCCCAGGGATAGTCTCGAAGAACGGGGAGATCTTGGGATGGGGAGGGAGGTGCCGAAGGAGTTTCGGGACGCCCGGCGGTCCCTCATCGATGGATGTAAGCTGAGGTTGTGCATGAATTTGGTGGCATCACTGATCGAGCTTCTCGATGCGGGGACTTCGATGGCACTGCCATGATGGGCATCAGAGGGAATGCTGATTTCAGTGTAATCCGGCTTGACTGGCACCTCATGGGGGGCGAGATCAAGGTCATCAGAAGGAATTCGAGCCATTTTGGTAAGATATCAAAATATATATAGATAAGTAGATATGGCTCGATAAGAGTGATATGGAGATGATAGAAGAGAGAGGAGAGGTAAGGGAGGGAATGATAGATGGAAAAAGAGAGTAAGCATCAGCGAATAAACCCGGGAATCACGTCTTATATATCTTCCATACTAATGAGCGCTCGGGAGGCGAACAACCTGCAAAATCTCAACTCCCTAAACACTTGCACGGTATCGCTGAGTTCACCAGGTATCATGGATGACATGCATCTATCGAACCAAGGGCTCCACCGCTAACTTTCTGCCATCCCTAATAATTATCGCGCACCCCAAGGCCGGAAAGGGCTCATTTGCTAGGGAACTCGGAGAAAAAGCGGAGCCGCAGGATCGGGCTCCTCGGTCATAGCGGAGTGGCAGAGGACAGATTCTACTGGACGGGGCGAGATAACGTGAGACCCTTCCCAGCCATGATTGGATTTCACATGTTTCCCTTGCTGTATTGCCGTGCCACAGTTCGCCCCCCTATCCAGCGACCACAGCCAATAAACACGGCGAGCCAGCAGAATTTTCAGAGAACCGTTGGTAAGGGCTCCTGCAATCATACCATTAGCCACACAGCTGCTTGCTGGGAACCCTGACGTCGAAGTGGCGACGCTGAAACGAGCTACCGGAGTCAGTTTGGATACAGGGCTCCGCTCTCTCAGCAATGCAGAGGCGGAGATTGGCCACCTGGGAGGAGAGACAGCAGAGGGTCGGTGGAGAGGGTGGGAATGCGGAAAAGTGGTTCCCCCAGTCGCAGATAGAAATATGGAGGGATGCGGGTGCCTTTATATGCTGTGTCTGCAGGCGGGAACGCAGCAAAAAGCAATATGGCGTTGGTGATCGCTGCAACAGGATGCTCGGCGGTGGATGGCAGAGTGGACACAGGGCTGAGCGCTAATGCCGACCGGCGACCACTCGCAGCCGAGAGAGCGCTAAGATTGCCAAGATTTGCCAAGGAAGACGCCCGGGGCAGATCACTGGGCGACGCTAGCCGGATCGGGGGAACTAGTCCCCGCGCTAACCTGTTCATAGTTTAGTGTATCCTGCAGATGGGCCATGACCTCATCCGTCTCCACGTGGTTAAAACCTAGTTTGCTAGCGTCTGAGCTTAAGCCAACCGCGCCCCACAGTGACATATGGCGTTCTTCCCGCCGCAGCCACACTGTCCCGATTCTGGTGGGAAATTGATGAAATACAACGAGAAAAAGAAATAGCCGGCTGGGATAAATGGGAGATGAAGGGCCTATGCCGTTTCAGTCGTAGCCCGGTACGCATCTTACTGTAATTTTCCCAGTGATGTCAATTGGGGTTGTTCATGATAAGCGGTTGCCCCTACAAAACAGTCAGCAATGGAGAGAATTTGCAGGTAAAAACTGGCAAAATCAGAGAAGTATATCTCTGCCCTTCAATGATCAAGGCAGTATCCACGGAATAGAAGGGGTTGTTATACTGCTTAGACAATTACTCCCAGGAACGCGTTACATGATAAGAGATGTCAAACCAATGCTTCCTAGGCAAAAGCTTGTCTGGCAAATGAAATTACCAACTATCCCAAGAAGAGTAAAGACATACGGAAAGGATTATTATGATACGATGTGGGCCATTGCAAATCGCCCTAGGAAACCGGCTGCATATTTTGCACAACGCTCTGCCTATTAGCGTTTACTTCCCTGTCCAGATAGGAATTAGCCATATCAAAAAATTGGAGCTCAAACTTCAACAAACCTCACTTCTCCCGTTCACTCTGCTCCAATCCCCATTGCCCTCAGACAATTAGACTTCCCGACACGACGTCATCGGCTCCAGTCAGAGCAGGGCTCCAGGTGGGATTATTATGAGGTATTATGGCGTTGCAACATGAAAACACTGCATTCGCTTTGCATGAATACCAGCATCCCGGTCAACAGGAAATGAAACAACCGTCAGTGGAGAATTCGACAAGAAAATTGTGAAAAGAGAGAGAAAAAGTAACAATACCCTTGTAGAGCATTCCGCGCAGAGAGAGATACCAAGGCCTTTTTGCTGATTGTCGGGATCGTCACTGATTACTTTTCTTCCCTTCTCCATACTTATTTTTCTGGCTGCCCGCATTTTCCTGCACAGAAACCCCTCCTTTTCCCCTCCCCCCGCCCCCTTTTTATTATCATTTCGTCAGAATCCCTTCTGCAATCGAAGAGGCAACGCAGGCGGTGCTAAAATATCTGGCTATCTCTATATTCCTTATCAGTCAAATAAGTCAACACAACCGCAAAGAAAAACAACCAATCAAACCAACCATGTCTCTCGACATCAAATTCAAGCTGAGCAACGGCGTCACCATCCCCGGCCTGGGATTCGGCACCTTCGCCAACGAAGGCGCCAAAGGCGAGAGTTACGCAGCCGTGCTGCACGCTCTCAGAACCGGCTATAGACATCTAGACTGTGCCTGGTTCTACCGCAACGAGGACGAAGTCGGGCAGGCCATCAAGGACTTTCTGAAAGAGAACAGCAACGTCAAGAGATCCGACATCTTCGTCACTACCAAGGTGTGGAACCACCTGCACGAGAAGGACGAGGTCGAATGGTCGATAAACGACTCGCTCAGGAGGCTGCAGCTGGACTATGTTGACCTCTTCTTGATCCACTGGCCGATTGCCTGTGAGAAGGATGGTGACAATGAGAAGGGGCCCAAGATTGGACCTGATGGAAAGGTGAGATCATACCATCAACCTAGAACATAGAAAAGACAGAACCAAAACTAATAACCCCCCGAATACAGTACGTAATCAAACACGACCTAACCTCCAACCCAGAACCCACCTGGCGCGGCATGGAAGCCGCCTACAAAGCCGGCAAAGCGCGCGCCATCGGCCTCTCAAACTTCACCATCAAGGGCATGGACCAAATCCTCTCCTTCGCCGAGATCCCGCCGCACGTCAACCAGGTCGAGATCCACCCGTTCCTGCCCAACACCCACGTGGTGAACTACTGCTTCGCCCACAACATCCTGCCAGAGGCCTACTCGCCGCTCGGCTCGCAGAACCAGGTGCCCACGACGGGCGAGAAGGTCGCGACGGATCCGACGCTGAATGCCATCGCCAAGGAAGGCGGGCATACGCTGGCGCAGGTGCTGATTGCGTGGGGGCTTAGGAGGGGGTATGTGGTGTTGCCGAAGAGCTCGAATCCGGGACGCATTGATAGTAATTTCACGGAGATTAAGTTGACGGATGGGCAGTATGAGGCTGTTAATAAGGTTGCGGAGGGACGGCATGCGCGGTTTGTCAATATGAAGGATACCTTTGGGTATGATGTGTGGCCTGAGGAGAGTGGGGGTGAGCTGGAGGGTGGACAGAAGTATCATAAATTTTGACGAATGACAGGCTGTTATTGTCAGTGACGTTCTTTTTGGTGGGGGTTTTTGATATGAGTCTAATGTTTTTATGTTAAGGTATGAGGAGCAAGCTCTCCTAAGTATATAGTTATCAGGTACTGGGTATCTCATAGACGGAGGAATAAATGAAAATGAAAAACAAATATGGCAGAAAATAAAGTCTTGAATATTTGGAAGGAACGGGTAAAGAAAACACGCTGAATGGACAAAGAATATCAATCTCCTCGAATTAAGCGGTCAGAACAAGTGGATTAAAAAAATAATAAAGCGAAGGGGGAAAATAATAAAAACGCCTCAATCTGGTATCTCAAGCATCAATACTCCGTGCTCAGGGGGGAAAGAAAAGACAAGATGCATAAAACAGCATATAAAGTTCACAAACTCCCTACACCTTCGTCTTCCTTGGCAACGAGGAGGCCCCAATCTTTGCAGCTCTGGCGGACCGTGTAATAGCGGCAGTACTGCCAGCAATTTTCGGCGCGCTGTCGTCCGGAACCTTAAAAGCGATAGCTTTGGGAGATCTCGGAGCCAGTTTCTTCCTCTTCGCGATTGGTGTTCCGGGATGGGATGATGCAATCTTTTTCGTTGCTGTCTTAGCGGCGCTAGCCGCAGCCGTAGCGGAAGTTGCCAAGGTCGCATTATTATTATGGCTGCCGCTGGTGGAGACGGAAATGGAGCTGGTGATGGCATCGCGGTTGGCCGATAGCCCTAGCTTCCGCACCTTTCTCGTCACAGTTGGCGATTTAGCCGGCTGGGGGTGCGAGTGGGTCGAAGCGGGTTGTTTGCTGGGTTTGCTCTTGGGATTGTTATTACTACGCCGGGTGCCAGAATCGAGTTTCTCCCGTTTGACAGGCTGGGAGATGATGGGCCGAGGAGGTGGGCGGGTTTCCTGTTGATTAATTTCCACATTATTGTCTCCGTCGTCATATGTATCGCCCTCGTACTGGACGAGTTGTTCCTCATTCCATGTCACCTTCTTGACAATCCGTATCCGCTTCCTAGGAGACTTTTTCGGTGAGCAAGAACTGATGTTACTCTCTCCTTGGGTACTGGCGCATTGGAATTCTTTGGCCTGCATTGCGTGAAGTACCAAGTGGGGAAGTTGAGCATCGGCCTTGTTCCGTCTTGTGTTTGCCCTGGTTGTAAGGGCAAGCTGCTGTTCTTCCGAACGTTGCAGAAAGACAAATTCAGTGCCATTAGATCGACGAACGGGAATGGTGTTCGGTACTGCGGGTGGCTGCCTTTGAGGCTTTGAAATTGCCCTGCGGGTGCTTCTGCGCCATGGTGTAGCTGCTCTGGGTTGTTGATCTTCTTCCGTTTCTTCTCTTTTCTCTCCCTCGTCCTCTTCAAGTGGTAGGGATGGTTTTGGGGAGGGTGATGCGGGGGTTTGTCTTAGCTTGGACGGTGAGACTTGTCTTGGGGATGAAGGAGAATTTTTGTCCAAATCTTCCAGGACTCGACGCGCACGGGGCGTTGGGGACCGAGCAAGTCCCTCCCAGTTGGTACTCTCCGGATCCTTGTTCGATATGGCCGACCTAGCAGCGGCTCGTTTGGCCTGGGCACGGGAGAGGAAGTTGCTGAGGAGTTCTTCGTCGTCGCCTTCTAGCCTTGGCAGCCGCCGGCCTGAAGCAATCGCCAATGGCGTCGCTGCTTCAACAACAGCTTGCTCGACCTTGACCGTATCGAGTGGCGTGGCGTTCTCGGCCTCATCCAGTAGCGGGGTAACTAGTGTAGAAGGTTCGCCAAACTCAAGGTCCTCCGGGTCGGATGCTAGAGCCACTTGGACAGTCGGAGGGTTAACGGCCGGCTGCGTTTCCTCATCAAGCTTCGCGTGATCTTCAACGACGGGCGCTTGGCATGACGCCGTCGTATCATCAGTAGGATCACTACTACTGTTTTCCTCGATCTCCTCGTCGATAGTATTCTCCGATGGGGCAACTGTAGGGGGATCCACGACATCATGATTGCCAGCGGAATCTAGTTCAGTTTGATCTTCGGCGCACTGAGGGTCTGCCACGTGCTGGCTCGGTTCGTTATCGGGGACAGGACATGGCTCTTCTTCGCCAGGAATGAAAATATCGGTTCGAGGTACATATTTGCCTGCGGTTAATTAGCATCTTCCGAAGTCCACCACAGGAAACAAGTCCAGAGTAAGGAGAGCCCTCACGTTGTCGCATCCCCACATCCTCCATCTCCCACTTGGTCTCCAGAAACGAGCGACCCCGTTCGACAGACACACAAGTTGCAGTGCATTGCCGTTTGACTCCTCGCAGGACATTGCGATATTCAGATTGGTTGATCTCAGTAAGGAATGGAATATGGTCACTGTCTCCGCCAATATCTTTCGATGTGGACGCCAGGAACCGTTTCCAGACCTTGTGTGATCGCGAGCGGGAGTTAAAGGGGGTCATGGGTTTGCGGTCCCAGAGTCGCGGGGCCTTTTTCGACACGGCGACGGGAGTAAACTTGAAACGATCTGTAGGCGGGACTGGGACGTGGCTTCTCCTGAATTTGCGAATAGGAAGACCTTGTCAGTCAGGTAATTTTGATATCAGGGTGAGGTAAACAAAGGCAACGAGCGCGTGCAGAGATTGCTCGAGCACGGCGCGTAGCTGAGAGTAGGGATATTAAAGTGAAGCGTATATCAAGAGACTATCAAGGCATACCGTCTGGGAGAAGACAGGAAACGTCGTTCCATAGCGCGGGTGGTGAGTACGCGACGTGGGTGATAATATGGGACTGGTCGTTGCGGTTTCCTCGACATGCAGCGATGGCGAGGAGCAGAGGGAGCAGTAGAGAAGAAGAATATCAGAGAATACTCATAGTCGCGTAGGTATATATAGACATATAAGTATATACACCGCAACCCGCCGTGAAGCCGCAATGACGGTGATTGTTTGTCTCGCGCGGTGGTGAATTGTCGTCCGAATCTTTTGGCGTGGAGCGCGTCCAATCGAATGTTGTCGTCGCGCTTAGCTCAGCCGCCGTTGCCGGGCCAACCGCGGCTAGATAGGGGATACAGAAAAATTACGGGAGAACTGAAAAGAGCAAGGCTGGTGAAGAAAGAATATGAAGATGGCTGCGTTTTATTTATGCGTTTTGTCTGCGTATTCTACCGGTGAGGGCGGGTTCACCCACGTTTATGTACAAACCCGGCGGAACCCAGCGGAACTTGCAGACTGCTGCCAGTGCTAAAGCGCTGGCATAGACATAAACTAGTCTGGCTGTCCGTTATGCTATCATTGAGCCAGTGGCGGAATTACAGAGATATTTGTGAATGCAGCCGTCCCGTCATATCTAGTTACATGATCCAGAAGAACGATCTCGACAGGCGGCAACGCCCGTATCTACTTCCTCAAAATGGAAGCTGGCCCCTGTTCCGTTTATATTCATAACACATTATTCGTTGGGGATCCTAGGAAGTACAGGAAACATCAGTAACTAGAGCATAGCAGACAATGGCGATGGTGGCTGACTAGAAATACCTCATTCCATAAATAGGGCAAAACTCAAGGCCAGCGCAATCCAAATTAACCTGCCGCACCAACAGGGAAACACGCTTACAATAAAAGAATAACCCATCATTTCAAAACAAATACCACACCTATCGTTGCTCCATATCCGTATCGTCAAATGGATCACCAAACTCCCCTAAATAGGCAACAAGTCAGCATATCAAGATATCCCGGAAGATATAAAACCAAGGGCCATCCTCACTTAAGCTAAAATCGCGATCAACCACATACTCCATCGCCCTCTGAAAGTCCTCATCGGCCTTCTTATTATTCAACCACGCCTGCCCCGGTTGCTCTCGAGCAGCAGACGAGCCCTGTTCCTCCTCCTCCCAAACCTCGCTCCCCTCAGCTCCAACCTGCGCGGACTCTCCCTCGCCTTTGGTACCGTCCATATATTCCATCCGCGGAAGACGTAGAGACTTATCCGGGGCATCCAGGAATTCCGGCTTTGGGAAACGCGGCCCGCTGGGTTCTTGTGAACCGGGCGGGGAGAGCTCGGAGGTGGGGAAGTTGGAGGGTTGGCCGGCGCGGCTGGTGCCGGTGGGGGTTTGGGGTTCGCTGTCTGGGGAAGATTCGGAGGAGGAGAGCATTTCGGAGTCGCCGTCGCGATCTGGGTGAGGGGGTTAGTCAGAGGGATGGCATGTTCGGTTCAGTCGAGAGCTATTCGAGGGTGGGGAAGTAGGGCATAGCGTCATACCTGCGGACATTGTGGATTGGATGTGATAGGAGGCGTCAGAGGGTATCAGAGCTATGGGATATTACCGCAGTGGATATATCTTCCCGTCTTCAAAAAGTAGAGTTGGCCGTGACAAAGAGTTGTTCGTTGTTGGGATTACGATCAAAGTGTTGAACGTTGCCTTCAACCTTGCTCAGATGGATGCAGTCACCTGACTTGCAGCTGGCAGGGGAATTCCACCACCAAATTAGAACTATAAACAAATAACTGTGCATCTTTGCTAAGTGGATGTCTATTGAATGGTTAACATCTCCCTAGTTCTATTAAGTAGATGGTTAATAGATAATTAACGTTGGACTTGGAATGTTGTTGTCATTGAGAACCGCAGCTATCTATGGATCCAAATAAATGTTTATAGAATGAACGTGATAGTATCCAGTATGATTGCTCAGGATAAAATTAACAAGAGCTTCTGAAGCCAGCATCCCAATTATTACTTACTACGATTGCCCACAAAGCAAATTTAATAGATCCACCATAGCCCTCCATCAACAGGCTAAAAATGGCGGCCACCTATCATGATTGTGAGTAGACACAACAGGAATTGCCCACCTCCTAGTTCAACAACGCATCTCTGTATTTATCACATCCATCACAGTGATGAAGCGTGGCCCCATGTTCCAATAGCAGTCTCGCCGTGAACAATACCTGCATGCTCTGGTTCTCAACCTGTTTTATTATATTACAAACAAGTGATCCACTGCCATCATCATCATGTTTCACAATATCAGTGCCAACAAGCCGCATCATCTCTTCAAAAACCCGGGGCTGGGCCAGAGCTATGAACAAGGCAGTTTCTCCCCTGTCGTCCGGCACATTAGCAGGACAGCCTGCATCCAGAAGAAGTTTTATTCCGGGGATACAAGGTGTGAACAACCTGCCCACTAACATGTGCAAAGGGGTTCCTCCGTTCCCATTTACTGCTGATGGGGGACATCCAAGATCAATGAGGAAGCGGAGTAACTGCTCGTCGGCGTGTTCGGATGCAGCGGCGACATGCAAAGCGGACATGTTGAGAAAGCATTGACACCTGGCGAAAGCATCGGCACCAGCCTCAAGAAGGAGCTTCGCAACTTCCAGGTTCCCGTTTGAAACTGCGGCGAGGAACGGAGTTATGCCGCATGGATCCAACCCAGACGGGTCACCCGTCGGGGCGATATGAATGATTTCTTTGTGGGACGCATTTTGCAATAGTAATTGAACAATCTCAGTTTGGTTGTTCTTGACTGCCAGGAAGAGGGGAGTTTCCCCCAAGTTGCTTTGAGCAGAGATGCTTGCACCGTTTTCGAGCAGAAGCGATACCATTTTTGAAATGGGCTCAAGGGATTCTGGTCGTCTCTTGATGGCGCACAAATAGTGCAAAGCCGAGTGGCCGTGGCGGCCAGAGTCGGGGCCGACTTCCAGTGCAGACTTCCCGGTCCTAACCAACAAGTTGAGCAGAGCCAGCTCGCTCTCTTCGACCTCACCCTCCCGTGCGAGCTGCCAAAGTTTCCGGTTTATGTGTTCAGGGGGCCAGATATAAGGGTCGGCTCCGAGAATGCTAGCGGCGACATGTCGTGCTTCTTTTCGAGGTCCTGGCCATGGGTTGACGCTTGTAGCTTGGAAATTCCCAGCGCTATAAGCTAATTCTAGAGCAGTCCTTCCATTTTCGTCGCGTGCGAAGACATCTGCTCCCTTGTGCACGAGTTGTTTAACCGCGTCGTAAAGGAAGCCGCGGCTTGCGGCGGTAAGTAATATCTCGTTTTTCCAATCACCATCCGGATCTTGGGAAAGCATCAATTTCAATAGCTCATCCACCATAATCCTGCATAGATCACCCCGGCGTAATGCCATGGAAATCGGAAGTTCCCCTGTACCGGTCCTTGCCCAGATATCTGCCCCGGCAGCTACAAAATGTTTCAGGAAATCCACGTTTCCCCCTTCGGCCACGTCATGCAGTGGCGTTTTGTTGTTTAACGCTGTCTTTACTGGAGAGACATCCAGTCCGACAGCCTTCACCTCATGCAGGATCTTCAGAACGACTTCAGGAGAAGGCTGGTGTGCAGCGTAAAATAAAATAGGAGCGGGATTCGGGCCATTGGACCCGAAAAGATTGGCACCAGCATCCAACAGCATTTGGACTCTGGTAATATCGCCATTACTGACGGCCAGCCCAAGTGGTGTCGCTTCAAAACTGTCTTCTCTTTCAAGATATTTCTCACGAACATCTGCACGGGCAAGAAGCAGCTGCAAGATGTGCGTATTCTTCACTCCGACCATTACAGATAACAAGCTCATTTCCTCCTCCGGGATGGTGGGGAACAGTTGCACAAAGCTGTCGAAACCTATAAAAGCTGTGTCGATGTTCCCCATACAATAGTCCACGATGAACTCAGATTTCCAGCCCTCTGCTGCTTCCCACATCTTCTCGCTGAAGGTGCCTGGTATTGCCACCAAACTGGTGGAAGAGTCTGTTTCTCCATCGGCCTCTGGTTTTGCTGGTTTTGCTTGTCCGGCTTCGTAGTAGGTCTTCTTGTTCCTATGGTCCGTAAAATCGAATGCACGGTCGTACAGCAGCGAGGTCAGAAGAGATGCATGCCATTTGCTGGTCCGTATGAAAATGCCAAGGTCGTGGAGACTGAGATGGGCTCCAATATGGAGGATTAGTTCCGCAGGTAGGATGCTGGTTGTCATGACGGGGGCGTGTTGGTAGAATTGGAATGACATGAGGATGATTTCCTAGAGACCAACAAAGCGATCAGCCTGCCGGCATCGTATTGATGCGAGTGCCCAGCCAGTAACTCGCTCGCTCAGCCTCGAAGGCGTCCGGAATACGGAATAATCATTAGCTGCAAGGGGTGGCTGGGTAGATAAAGACCGGCGGCTAGGCACGCGCGCTTAGCGCAGCCGCGGGAATTTACCGCGCATCCTCACCTCACACCACTTCGCTTTCTCTTTTGCTGTGAGCAGACAGGACTCATCTTGTTCCCTCCATTGGACACGCCTCCTGGATCCACGCGTATATATGCCTCTCTCTTTTATGCTATCTCCATGTTTTAACTTGCTTTTTGGATTTACTCCTGGTCCCGCTCATCACACCCGCTCGCACCATGAGCAAGTCCCCGCATATACCAGATGCATGGGATGACAGCTGGGAGTCCCAGGTTGATGTATGTTTCTCTTCGTTCTTATGCAAAATATATCTACCATTAGTCTCCGTATAATACCTCTCCTCAGGACTAACATCTCCCAGCAGTCCAAACCACCCGAACAGCCGGTCCCCGCACCAGAGAAGAAGATATCTTCTAGAGCAGCAAAGGCGCAAAAGCGAGCACAACATGCAGAGTTCAACCGCCAATTATGGGCTGAAGCGTACGTCCATCCCGTCAAAATTTTTGACGCCGGAGGCCCATCTTTGTTTCCTCGCACATCTACATCCGCAACCCCTCCCTGACTTGCGCGAGGGAGATTTACTCGTCCATGTTTTATCTGCCCCAAATACATATCTGCCCGCTCAAAGCCACTAACTAACCCTTCCGCTTGTCCAGTGAATCCCCCCAAACCTTCCACTTCCTCGAATCACGCTCCGCCTCCGTCCCTCTAAAATCGGACTTCAAAGCCCCCGTCACCCTCCTAAGTCGCAAACCACCAAGCGCCAGTCGACGCCAACAATCGCAATCACCAGCCTCACACTCACCTTCTGCCTCCCCCGCCCTCCTCGACTCCGCAACAGCAGGCATCCAGCGCCTGGCCGTCTCCTCGCGCACCGGCTCACCCGCAGGCATGACCGCGACCATCGCGGTCTCCCCAGACCTCGCCGGCGACGACACATATGCCGACGGCGACTCAGACGATGAAGAGGAGCCACCCAGGCTGACGGCAGAAGAACGTCAGGCGAAAGCGCAGCGGGATCGCGAGGAGAAGCAGCGCAAGTATGAAGAGGTGCGCGAGCGGTTGTTTGGGAGTAGTAGCTCGAATGCAAACGTTGCGAAGACATCGACAGGCTCCGGAGCATCATCGCCTGGTGGAAGCGCTACGCCGCCTTCTCATCATCACCACCACCATTCCTCAAGAAACTCGCATAATCGCGATGGCAACGGTGGCGGCAGGGGGAGGGGCAAGAACCGCTCGAATACGGGGAGTAGGGAGAGTCGAGAGCGGAAGGAATTTTCCGCTGGCGGTGCTGCAGCGGGAAAGGGGGGCAGACAACTATATGACCCGGGATATACCCCGAAGCCCGGATCCAATTCTGCCCAGAGGGGCGGTAGGCGGCAGGAACCGAATAATCATACGAATACGAATAATAATAATAATGGATTTCAGAATGAGCAGCAGGCACAAGAGACGCAGCAAACCCCCCTGAGAGCGCCCAGGGGTCCGGACGGGAGCGGGAGGGGTGGGTTTGGATTTAGCCCCAGAGGTGGGAGGTTATCTTGAAGTTGAAAATGGCGGGTATACAGGATCAACCAAAACAAGAACGAGCAATTTCCTGCGACAAATACTTTGCCTACGTGGGAGATGTTGGTTCAAGGAAGGACAGGGGAAAAGGCGAACAACTGAAACGGCCACTCCGAAGTGGTCGTGCGGGAGATATAATATTAACACGCACCACTCACAATACAAGTGGCACGGCAAATGACGAGAGTGCTTCCATATATACGCCTTCGAATGGGGCTAAGCAGAGGTGGAACGTGTAGAGATACAGCTCTCAATATCAGTCGATACGGACAAAAAACACGAAAACTGGAAAAACGCCCTTGTCCCAGAAAATGCCAAAGGAAAGCATAATAATTACAATCGAGCGCCGCTGAATGAATCGCTTTCAAGAACAAATGACAACAACACCCCTTCTCTGTCTCCCATTTGGGCCGGACTATCTATGGCAGCCCGCGTCCGGTATTAATCGCATTCGCCAGCAGCGACGTATTGGGTCGATTCTCTGCACAAGCAGATCAGCATCCAAACTCCTCACCATGCAAAACAAGGGACCAAAAACTCACCAGCATATCTCTCATAACTATCCAAATACAAATCATCCGCGCTCGTGGTAGCCTTCACATGTTCATTCCCCTCCACAGCCTCCACCCACGCTGCCCAACGACTACCCTGCTCGGGATCCGGCCAGCCGCGATACGGCTTCAGCACGCGGCTGAGCCGTAGCATCCAGGGCGCGAGTTGGATGTCTACGAAGGAAATGTGCTGGCCGAGGAAGAAGGGGCCGTGGACGTGCGAGGCGTTGACGAGCTTGCTGATTTCTTCTTGCAGCTCTTCTGAGTAGGAGACTTGTTTTTGGAGGTCTTGTTCTTGGAGCAGGCGGTAGAAGCCGGGGATTATGTGGCGGTTTATCTGGGGCTGTTAGGGGATGCTATGGATGGGTGGTAATGTTTCGGTCGGGGGATACTAACATGATCAGCCCATAGGCGACAATGGGCGCGAAGTTGTGGATCTCCGGGTGGGAGAAGGGGGTTTCCGCTATCGAGATCATCAAGCTAGAAGCGACCAGATATATCAGCAACACATCGGAATTGGGACAGACCCGCAGACAGTTTTGGAAAAAGGCGTTTGGAAAAAGTTAATTGCAAAACATACATATTCAAGCAACACGGTACTCTCATAGCATCCCCAATTCCCCTGCCGGATGGCAGGCACCAACCCGCGCGGATTAACTTCTAATAGCGACTCGGGCTTCTTGTACGGATCTACTTCGATATACTGGTATGGGATGCCCTTGACTTCTAACGCGATCCATACGCGTTGGACGAAGGGACTGCGACAATGACACGATTAGCTGCATCCTTTCTTCGGTTTGGTGTTGGGTACTTGGACGGGGGTCGAATCTTACCAGAAACAACTTCCGAAGAGCTTCAGATCGGATTCTCTCGAGTGTTTTTTGACAGTTATTGCTGCGAGGCCGGAGGCCTTTTTGTGGTATGTTTTCTGCTGCGCCTGGGTGGGGTTAGACATGTTGGGATGAAATTGGATATCTGTTTAGGAATAAGAAGGGAGAGCAGGGGATATATTTGAGATGGCTTTAGTTGCCACCAGACAAACAACGGGCGCAGCAAGCAGAAGGGCAAACGCGCGCATAAGAAAGTGAGGGATTGGAGCCCACAAACTTGGATCACGACGTGCCCCCCAACGAGAGCGGGGAAAAAGGGGAAAGAGAAACCGAACACGCCGCATCCAACAAACAAACAAAATCACTCACGATAACTTTCTTCTTCTCCTTCTCCTCCTTCAACATATGCCTCTGCACACTATTCTTCTTCACCCGATCACTCTCCTCAAGCGTATGCCTATGCGGACCCCCAACACCATCTGCCCGCCCATTCCCCCCATTTCCATTAACCCGCTGGATAGTATAATACCTGGCACCGGTAGCCCCCGGATGACCCTCCGGCACCGTCGCGCTCGGCGTAAGCACGCCAAACGCATGCTGCGGCCCACCACCACCAGCGGCACGCCCGTTCTGCTCAGTCGGACCCGCGAGGAAGCTTCCCGTCGCGGCACCTTGCATATCAGTCGCGATGGAGTCGAGACCCGGTCCCAGCCCCGGGGCGGTGGTTAGGGCGCCGGGGAAGTATTCAGTGATTTTTATCTTGACGTCGCAGAGGTCGCGCTCGCGGGCGGTGCGTTTGCGTTTCTTCTTGTTTGGGTCGCGGGATTTGGGGGTGCCGGGGGGTCGGCCCTTGAGGCGGCAGTCCCAGTAGTGAGAGACGAAGAGCTTGCGTTTGTATCGCTGGGTCGAGCGGTGGGAGTATACGTTGTCGACGTGGGGGAAGTAGGTTTGGAATCTTGCGGGGTGTTGTTAGTAGAGTAGGAGAAGTATATAATAGAAATATGAGAAGCGCGCTCACTCTTCTTCACTAAGCACAATCACATCATCAACATTAAACAACCGTTCCCTCCACTTCTCCAGATCAGGCGGGTTGGGTATTAGCTTCATATTCCCAAAATGCGCCGTCGTCTCGCCCTTCCCCGTCGGGGAGTCGATGTCTGGCGGGGTGCTGTGGAATTGATTCAGTAGATGCGACGGCAGAGGCGTGTGCAGGTGTTGCAGCATCTCCACCTGGCCATTCCTGTGTTCGAGGAAGCCATTATTGCCGGGCGTATGGAGCTGTTGTTGTTGCTGTTGTTGGTGATGGTGTAGCTGCTGCTGCTCTCGCGATACAGACTGCGGCGTTTGCGGGTTGTCTAAATACAGCAGGATAACATATTAGCCTGCCGCATACATGTTTCCAAATTACGTGAATTTATGAATCACGGAAATAAAAACATACCGCCTTGCCCTCCACCATGTATCGTCTGCATCTGCGCGTGGTGGTGATGATGATGATGCCCCTGCGCATCCTTCAACGACACGCCCGCTGCAGACGGAAGCACCTGGAATGGCTGCGACCCAGCTGCCGCCGCCGCTGCTGCAGCAGCCGCAGCCTCGAAATCTGAGGTCACTGTCAGGCCGGGGTCTGTGGGGAGGGAGGGGAGGTCGTCGGGGCTGTTGTCGAGGCCGCGCAGCTGCGGGTGGTGGGCGTGGGCGTGGGCGTGGGTGTCGGGGGAGTGCGAGTCCATGGCCATGGCGGGGGGTGGCCGGCGGGGCTGGGGCTTCATGCGCTGGCTGGATTGAAATAAGTTCCGCGTCGGCGTGGTGGGGAGTCGAGTCGCGCGTGAAGTTATTCGATATGGTGAGGGTTGAGGCGGCGGGAGGTTGAGCTTGGCGATGGGAAGCTGGGTTGGGTTCGCGGGGTGTGGCGGTGGTTTATTTAGTTATTTAATGGGAGATAAATATCAGCGTGCTGGGAGGTGGATATTAGATGTTATTCGATTCCTGGCTATTATTAATTTGGTGTGTATTTATCTTGAATATTGCACTCTGACTCCGCAGAATACTACTATCTCCTTCAAGTTGGATATACGATGCCGCTCAATATCAAAAGAAACAACCCCAACACCCTCAAATATCGAGGTTCATACATAAGAAACCCCAAATCCCATAAAACCAAAAATGCCATTACAAAAAAGAAAAACTCCAAGCCCCATCCATACCCCCCTACCCCCCCATATCAAAAGCCCCCCTTTACTCCCCCTTCCCCCCCCTCCCCCTCCCATTCCCCCTCCCATTCCCCCCCTCCCTCCCCCTCTTCCTATCCGCCTCCACATTCCCAAACGGCCACCCAGACGTCCTCTTATCCGCGCCCGTCCTCCCACTAACCCTGCCCCCCTCACTGCCAAACAACAAACACCACAGCCCCACGCTCGCCAACCCCCCATACGCCACCATCGCCAGCGCAAAGCTCACCTGGCCCGTCGTCACGTACCAGGCATACGTATAAAAGGCTGAGATGGCGTGGAAGCAGGATGTTACGAGCACGGTGGGCATGGCGTAGGGGGTTTTGGGGTCGTTATTGGGGTCGGCGGAGATAACGGAGGAAGGAGAGGTGGTGTTGGTGAGTGGGATGGAGCCGGTGAGGAGCATGGTGAGAGTTGAGAGGGTGAGGAGGGTGAGGCCGTAGCAGCGGGAGAAGTAGATTTCTAGCACTGGTGGGAGCGTATGGGGTGAGTTGACTGTTTATAAATGGGTGAATGAGAGGTGAAATACATACTTGATGGACCCCGCGCTTCGTCCATGAGGATCATGGTGATCATCCTAGGCGTCGCGACGAGCGGGATGCCTTGGATTGCGAGCCATGCTGCCGTGCTGTAGGTGTACGTGTAGAATACCTGGGATGGAGTGATTCAGCGGTGTATTTATTTATTTATTGGGTGTGTACGTACATCCATTTGGAGTGCGGTGATGGGCGCTTCTTCTGGCTGTCTAGAGGATATCTCTGGGACTGGAAATATGTAGAGAGGAAAGAAATAAATAAATAAAGAGGGAGTTTGCGATCAAGAAATGCGTTGGAAATGAAGCTGGTTGTTGGGCGGAAAACAAACAATGACATCACCACAAATAAATATCAGAGAATGTAGAATTATTTATTTACTCCTGGATTCCAGATTAGATTGCTGGATATAGATATAGATCATAGACCTGTATTCTATACATATATGTAGAATTAGGTTATTTATGTCAGAATTGCTCTGTCGAGTTTGTTCCTCAGATGACTCCCTATAATGTTAGTATGAAGAGCGACAGAGTTACCCCCCCATATACCCTCTAGTTAATAATGGAAGACAGATATTCTGATGGATATTTCAAAAACATTACTGCCGCTCTTCTATGCACATGTACTTTTCCCTCCGACCATCATGACCCCTGAACGCCGGACAAATGTTCTGCAAACTACTCCGCTTAGCCAATATAGGGGCATTGATCGAGATGGGCCCTGGGTAGCTTCAATATCTGGAAATAATGCGAAATAAGCAAAAAACATAACAATCATATATCATCCCCATAGTTTACCCAATATTGCTCGACCGCAAATATCTCGCAAAGCTATGATCCTGATCCGACTGGCCCGGCCCCGTCTGCTCCAGCGCATTCTGATACCTCTCCGACAGCCCCGCATCATCTCGTCGACTTGGTTCATTGCCCGGTCCCTCATCCTCATACTCGTCTTCATCCTCATCCTCCTCTGCCTCCGAAACCGTCTCTGGCTCCTCCTTCTTCGCGCCCGCCCCCTCGCCACCACCACCACCACCACTCACGTTCATATCCCTCAGCAACCTCCCCAGCTCAACCTCCCTGCGCGCCTCCTTAGCCTCCTCCCTCTCCTTCCGCTTCTTCTCCAACTCAGGCTTATAATCGTGCTCAAACTCCTTGCGCTTCTCCTCCACCGCCTCAAAGAACTCATCCACCCCGTCACCCGTCATAGAACTGACCCCAACAACGCTCAGATGCCGATAAAACTCCTCAAGCATCAGACTCATACTATTCAAGAACGAGCCCATATACCCGCTGCCCCCACCCATCCCACCCACGCCCCCCTCTGCACCACCAAACGCCCCAGCCTCCTCTTCCTGCCGCAGCGCGGCCTGGAACGCTTCGAAATCCGTCATCCACTCCTTGGCAAACTCCGCATCCTTGACGTCCGTCTTGTTAAAGACAAGAATCATGGGCAGCTTGGTCTTGTAGAGGATACTGCATGCGTACAGCATGTTGGACATGAACGTGCTCGTCGCGCTCGTCCGCGGCGTATCAATCACATACGCAATGACAGTCGGGAACGACGAGGCTAGCGTTTCTAGCAAGATACTCCCCGACGCGCTCCACACGAACACCTCGATCTGGCCCGGCGTGTCGACTAGGATATGCTCGATGGGGCGTGCGGTGGCGGTACTGCTTGGCTTCTGCGGGTCCGGGAGCGCGCGCTTCTCCAGGATGGAGATGATCTGGTCGACTTTTGTGGCGAAGAGGTTTAGAGAGGTGAGGATGCCGCCGTTGGGGCCGAGGTTGTATTGCTTCATTACTTCTTTGTAGTTTATTGAGTCGCGGATGTCGATGTTGCTTTCGAAGGGGACGCTGTGTACGGCTGGGTCGAGGTTGAGGACGTAGGGCGGTTTGCGCTTGGAGTGCAGATGAGAGTTTATACGCTGCATGAAGGTCGTCTTGCCGGAGCCTGGGGGTTAGGTTAATATCTGGTATATACGGAGAGCTCTGTGTTCTGGATGGAGGGGCGGGGGATAGTGGTAGGTAGTTTCTCACCGGCCATGCCGACGCAGACGACGGCGACGGGGGGTGCCATGGTGGCTGCAGTGTGTCAGGATAGTACTGATAGAGGTATATGTATAATATGGCAGAGTAGACAGGGCGTGGAGGAGAGAGACGAGGGTTGAAGCGGCGGATGAAAAATGGATGTATTTTGTTGCGGGGAGAAAATGGTTTGGACCAGAAAAACGTCATGGCCGAGCTAGCTAACTTAATATTTAGAGGGCGGCAACCTCGCCCAAAACATTCGACGTTTATTATTTATCACCAAACAGCACAACACATATATATAACAATTGTGCCCGAGATGACGCTGGAGGACTTTGAAAAGGAGCTAGCAGCCAGCCAGAAAGACAGAGAGCTCGAGAAGAGCAGGGAGAAACACCGCGACAGGGACAGAGATCGGGACCGCGAACGACACAGACATCGCGATCGAGACAGAGACAGAGATAGGGATCGGGATAGGGATAGGGAACGGACCAGAGATCGAGATAGAGACCGCGACCGCGAATCCTCCTCCAACCACCACAGCCACCATCACCGCCATCACTCCTCCCGACACCACCGCGACAACGAGGAGGACAGACACAGACACAAACGCTCGCGCCACCACTCCACCAGCAACGGCAACGGCGACGACGACGACAAGGCCCGCCCTCATAAACGGCCATCTAGACGGGATGAGAGCACTACGGATGAGCCGGAGACAGTACCATCCACCACCGAACCCGCGCCTACTGCTATTGCTACGGATGAGTCCATGACGGGCTTAAAGCGAGACTCGTGGATGGAAGCCCCCTCTGCGCTAGACATCGATTACGTGCAGAGGCCGAAGCCGAAGACGAAGGAGGAGCCCAGGGCGAAGATGCTGGAGGTCGGGTTCGAGCAGAAGTTGCATGAGAGGGAGCTTAATCGGCATTTACATGATGTTGAGGAGGAGGAGGAGGAGGAGGAGGAGGGGCAAGAGGGAGAGGGAGAAGGGGTTGATAATAATAAAGGCCTCGAGAAACCGTCACAGCATGAGGTGGACTACACATTTGGCGATGCAGGTTCGCAATGGCGGATGACTAAATTGAAAGCTGTGTACAGGCAGGCCAAGGAGACGGGGGCGAAAGTTGAGGATGTGGCTGTTGAGCGGTTTGGGGATTTGCGCTCGTTTGATGATGCGAGGGAGGAAGAGGTTGAGTTGGATAGGCGCCAGATGTATGGGGATGGATATGTGGGGAAGGAGAAGCCTTCTGGGGAACTTTATCAGGAGAGGAAGATGGAGAGGGGGGTGAGGAGGGATACAATTCGTGAAGAGGAAGAGGAATCTGGCAGTTTACAGCAAGGGGAAATTGTTGAAACGAAACAGGTCGCTCAACCAACCGCCACGAAGCAGCTTGATCCTACGGATCTAAACAGGCTGAAGGCGCAGATGATGAAGGCTAAGCTACGACGGGCCCCTAATGCCGCGGATCTGGAGGCAGAATATAACGCCGCAGTGGCTGCTGTGGCTAATCGTAAGGAACCAGATGTCGTGGTTCTGGGAGTTATGGAGAATAGAATGCTGGCGGGCGGTGAGCGGGGAGAGGTCAAGCCGGTGGAAAATAAGAGAGGGAGAGAAAGGGGCACCGTAGTAGATAATGAGGATATGTCTATTGATGATATGGTGCGAGAGGAACGGAGAACTCGTGGTCAGGCGGGAGGGGAGGGAAAGCGGTTTGCGGAGAGGATTGCGAAGGATGCGAAGTTTGATGTGAGTATCTACTTCATTTTGCTATGAATGATATATCTCTAACCGTCCTTACATAGAATGACCTTGAATACATGGACGAGAACGCCTCAAAGCTCGCACAACGCGTCCAAAAGTCCGAAATCAACCTAAAAAACACCGCCATCAACGAATTCCAAAAACTAAACCGCATCCTCGACAACTGCCCCCTCTGCTACAAAGAAGACACAGAAACCCCACCCCTCGCCCCCGTCGTCTCGCTCGCCACACGCGTCTTCCTCACCCTCCCCACCGAGCCAGAACTCAGCGAAGGAAGCGCCTGCATCGTCCCCATCCAGCACCGCACAAACCTCCTCGAATGCGACGACGACGAATGGGAAGAAATCAGAAACTTCATGAAGAGCCTCACCCGCATGTACCACGATCAAGGGCGGGATGTGATCTTCTACGAAAACGCCGCCACGCCACAACGGCACCGCCACGCGGCCATGGAGGTCGTGCCCTTACCGTATAGCCTGGGCGAGACGGCGCCGGCCTTCTTCAAGGAAGCCATCCTCGCCGCGGACGAGGAGTGGACGCAGCATAAGAAGGTCATCGACACGCTGGCGCAGGCGCGCGCGGGCGCGGGAAAATTGGCGTTCCGGCGCGGGATTGCGAAGGAGATGCCGTATTTTCACGCTTGGTTTGAACTGGATGGGGGGATGGGGCATATTGTTGAGGATGTTAATCGGTGGCCCAGGGGGGATCTGTTTGCTAGGGAGATCATTGGGGGGATGTTGGATCTGGAGCCTGATGTGATTAAGAGGCAGGGTAGGTGGCAGCGGGGCGTGGATAGGAGGGTTGATGGGTTTAGGAAGAGGTGGAGGAAGTTTGATTGGACGAGGGTTTTGACGGGGGAGTGATTTTGGATTCTTTTTTTTTATTTTATTCTATTTGTTTATGATTGGTTTTGTTCGCGTTATTTGGGGATTCTCGGGATGTGCCAGGAGGCGGGTATGGCTACGAAAAGGGGGTTAAATATGTATAGGAAAGTGTACTTTATATTGGAGATCTATCTAACCCCTTCAAGACATTTATTTAGGATTCCTGTGGATTATACAAAATACTTAACTGGTTGAAGCTCCAATATAACAGCTAGTCACTGTCTATAAATCAGGCCTGTAAATGCAGTTAACTCTAGATCTGCAATCGGAGGCTGCATCCGGGCAAAATATCCCGCGTATCAAATAATAATTTACATAAAAGCTCGCTTCTAGCCCGCACGCAACATCCATCCATCCATCATCCCGTGATGATATCTAGTAGTTAACCATGACCTCCTCGGCCGAGTAAATACATATTCCTAACTAGATACCCCGCACCACTAAGGAAAAGTTCCTGCCACCGTGGTTTCGGTGAAAAGAGAAAATCAGGCGAGATATCAATAATAAATAATAGTGGTATGCATGATGCAAGATGACATTGGAATGCAAAGCACTTGATATGTAAGATGGATTTCGTCACGCCCTATCGGACTTGATGCCGAGAATGTTGGTTATTATTTAGTATCTATGCGTACGTGCGGGGAAGCAAATGGTTAGTTATAGGAAAGGGGAAAAAAAGAAGAGGACGAGTTGAAGTTTTCTTATAATCTGTCTATATATACTAGATTCGATGGTGGTTGAAGTATTCGTGTCATAGATAGCCGATAGATAGATAGATCGTAGATAGACAGATAGAGGTTCATATCCCGGCTTTTATCCCAGAATAATTTCTCCGGCAGTGGGGAACGAAGATATAAATAATTAAACCAAACCTGCTCATCGCCCATACGTAACTTCGTAAATCCTGTCGGTATATTTCCTCTGACTTCCCCTCTATCCCGCTCTTAGGTTCGCCTCATCTTTGCGCCGGCTAATAACCCGCAAAAAAACCCACCAGAGCCGAACCCCGAAAGCCAATCCAGATCCCTCATCCCGCGAGCATATCATCATCCACCAACTTCAAACTGGGTATCTCTTGATCGGGATAGATAGATACACACCACCATCACGGCCCCCCGGAAAGAGTAGAAAGATATAGATATGGGATCGAGCAATAAACCCAAAGCCCTCCTTTTGGGCCAGATAGATCAGTGAGTTTTGCCGTGTCATGTCGGTTTTTACCAGCTATCTCTTTCCGCAGGACTGGGTTGGTCATGTATCCGGATGCGATATCTGGTTTCTTTCTTTTTCTTTCCAACTGTTGTCTGATCCCAAGAGAAGATGCATTTCTTTTCTTCCCCTCAACCTCGCCCCTCCGATCCCGGAGAGCACGCATACATCCCGTCCTATCCCTTCATACCCCCCCCCC
>JANTQI010000068.1:107188-185889 GCA_032988985.1 Emmonsiellopsis sp. PD_5
TCCGATCCCGGAGAGCACGCATACATCCCGTCCTATCCCTTCATACCCCCCCCCCCTCCGCCATGAATATACCAACACCAAACCGCTAACGAAACATCCCCAAAAAGCGCCCACACCGCCTGGTCGAGTCTCTCAGAGATCGCAGAACTGGTCGTCCCGCAAGCGACCAACCGCGCCGAGTTCATCGAGGAATGCGCCAGCGGCAAGCTCGATGGCGTCGTCGTGGCGTATCGGACGTTCACATCGGCGGACATCACGGGCCTGATTGATGAGGAGCTGGTCAACGCGCTGCCCAAGTCGATGAGGTATTTGGCGCATTGTGGTGTGTATTCTTTTTTTTTTTTTGTTTTGCTTTGAAGGTTTGAGGGTTTGGTTTTGCGATGGATGGGAATATGCTTTTATGCATGCATATATGTGTCGTTGAATGTTTGAATGTGCCTGTTGTAGTCACCGTTTCGTATGCATCTTTGGGTGCTATGAATGCGCCTGGCTTTTTTCCATCTAATCGTCGAAAACTTCTCGATATGAAAATCCCCAGCACCCCTAACCACACACGAACAAACCTCAAAAACCATGGCCCCATCCCATACTAACCCAACCCCAGGAGCCGGCTACGACCAAATCGACGTACACGCCTGCAGCGCACGCAACCCACCCCTCCTCGTCTCCAACGTCCCCACAGCCGTCGACGACGCCACCGCAGACGTAAACATGTTCCTAATAATCGGCGCCCTACGCAACTTCAACACCAGCATGCTCGCACTGCGCGAGGGGAAATGGAAGGGAACCCCCGCCCCGCCACTCGGCCATGACCCGGAGGGAAAAGTGCTGGGCATCCTGGGCATGGGCGGGATCGGGCGGAATCTGAAGAAGAAGGCGGAGGGGTTTGGGATGAGGGTTATTTATCATAATCGGCGGAAGCTGGAGGGTGAGTTGGCGGGCGGGGCGGAGTATGTGGGATTTGAGGAGTTGTTGGGGAGGAGTGATGTTATTAGTTTGAATTTGCCGTTGAATGTGTGTATCCCCATTCTCCCCCTTTTTATGTACCCCTTCTAACGATTTTCTGCTAGAAAAACACCCGCCACATAATCTCGCACGCGGAATTCGCCAAAATGAAGCCCGGCGTCGTCCTCGTAAACACAGCACGGGGCGCCGTCGTCGACGAGGACGCCCTCGTCCAAGCCCTTGACACCGGCAAGGTGCTCTCTGTCGGGCTGGATGTGTTTGAGGACGAACCGAATGTGCATCCGGGCCTGGTGCGGAATCCGAATGTGATGCTTGTGCCGCATATGGGCACTTGGACGGTTGAGGTGAGTGGGCTCTTCTCATAAAAGGGAGTGGGGTGAGATGTGCTAATTCATGTTATATGCAGACGCAAACGGCCATGGAGGAGTGGGCGATTGATAATGTCCGGTTGGCGATTGAGACGGGCAAGTTGAAGTCGCCTGTGTCTGAGCAGGCGGGGATGGCGTGATCTTTATATCCTTTACTTCCCGTCTCTTTTCGCTTTTGATTAGATTTCTCTTTTCCACCTGCCGCTGGGCTGGGTAAGATCTGCCCCCGTACAAAAGGAGTATATATATATACATAGATAGACAAGCTTGAGGGAAAATACTGGGTGGGTTTCTTTCCCGCCTCTTCTTTGGATAGATAAGAACGGACAGGAGGATATTTACCTTTTATTTATTTGTTTATTTATTTATTTGAGGAAAAGGGAGGGAAGAATAAATAATCTGGTTATTTTCATGGATATACAATGGCGGTTGTTTTAGAGTATCATGCACCCATCCCGCCCCCCTTTAATCTACATATAAATGAATGGATGCATGTCAAATGCAGGGCAACATACATACATAAATGCATCTACCAGTTATATACCATTGAATTAATGGTTCCATCACATATGCAGAAACATAAACAGATCATATCATTGTTTCAGACTTCTTTTATATATACAGGAGAGGGGTACTTAAGAATGAAATGAAGTGAACTCAACCGCCCCTTTCCCAGCAGCAAATAAAAACACAGAACCATGCATGATTTGCCATGTTGAAAGGGAGAGCCAGAAATGAAGTACAGAAGTGAAATGAAAAAAATAGCAGGCAATATAGTATGAACAGGAAAGTATAAAAGCCACTTCACAAATAAAAGGTAGCTTATTAGCTACATACATACATTTGCAATCATTCGAACTGATCCCGACAGCTGGAAAAAAGGGGATGGAAAGAAAGTAATCAACTACCAGCCAGACCAGCCAGAGTTCAGATCTTAGTTAGGAGGAAGAAAGAACCCAGACAGAGGTAGAGAGAAGGGAAGTATATATAAAAAAATATTTGAGGTAAAGAAAGGGGTTGAAACAAAACACTCATATCACTCCAATTGCTAATTGTTGTACAAGAACATAAACTTAAAACACACACACAGATACAGAAACACAAACAGATGCAGACCACAACTGTTATGTGGATAAAAAAGAAAGAAAGAAATTAAGAACACCTAACAAGATAGGGCTAAAAGGCCAGCCAGCGTAAAGAAAAGAGATCCCCTGTGAAGACAAAGACAAAGACAAGACAACTGACACCAACCAACCCCGTCATCCCACATATAAATATAAAAAGCTTGAATGATGGCTTTTTTGTTTGTTCACGCCGTCTGCGGATCCTCCCAATACTTCACCACCATCCCGCAGAGCCGTTTAATCACCTGATTCGTCCCTTTGCCGTGGCTCTCATCATCAAGGAACCTGACAGCCACGTACAGTTTCGCCGCAGCGTCTTTCTCATCCGCACTCCCCGTAGCGGGTTTTAGCTTGCCCGGTTGATATTTCGCGATATGCCGGACGATGGCGATGGAGTAGATGACGTCTCTGTTTTCAAAAGTGTCTAGGAGTCCACGGGCAGTGGTTAGGGCTGCTTCTTTTTGCCTGAGCGAGTTGGGGTCGTCGTGCGGGATGGTGAGGAAGCGGCCGATTGATTCCCAGAATTCTAGTTCGCGGGCTTTGATTTGGTTGCCTAGGCCGGGGAGCTTGTGGTTGGGGTCGGATTCGGGGTAGTTGTCTAGGCTAATTGGGTTTGTTTCGAGATGGGTACCGGTGATTAGCGTTTCGAAGACGTTGAGACGTTTGGCGGCGTATAGAAGTTCGACGTCTGCGTTGGCTTGGGCGCCGTTTCCGTTCGTGTCCGGTTCATTGCCGCGGGCAATGCGGGTTAATGTCAATGTTTCCCAGATTACGGAGGCCTCGAGACTCTCGACGCGCGCTAATACAGCGGGGTCGTGGATGTTGCGGTCGTTGAAGCCGTCAAGGAGAGCAGAGTAGTAGGAGAGGAGACGCGGGTTGGCCAAGAGATGCGACATTCCACTTGTTTCGAACCAGCGGCACTCGAGGAATTTGTCGATGGCCATAGCGTATGACATGTACACCAGCTTGATTTCCTCGATTCGGGAGGGAGGGATGGTCGTGATCTCTGGTGGCGGGGAGATGTGGCCGCGGACGGAGAGGAGGTCAGCAACCTTTGCAGGTTTTACTACACAGACATGAGAGTTAGAGAATAATGCATAAGAACTGCGAGACGGGACATGTAGCCTTACACTCGAGATGTTGAGCCCCAAACATGGTTGAGCCTGGGGTTTGCCCTCCGTCTGTTGTTGTTTGTGTTGTGGTGCTTGGAGAGGCGACACCTTCTAACGCGGGGTCGATTGCAGCCCCGTAATCGAATTGGTTAGTCGAAGGAGAGGAGGATGAGACGGTCGCGGTAGGTAATGGTTGCTGCGCAAACGACTGCGTTCCAGGGACCTGACTCTGTGCGCTGATATAGGATGGGGTGCCCTGGGGCGATACTAGCAGCGAGGGCTGTTGCGAGGCCGCCGGCTGTAGGACGGCAGGGCCCGGTTGCTGTCTGAACACCGGATCGTATCCCAGACACTCCCGTTTGCTCTTTTCGCAATTGCGGCAGACGGGGTGTCTCTCGTCACACTATGAACGGCGGGGAGGCAACAGTCAGTCTTGAGATTCAAGGTGATAGTCAAAAAGTGCGGAGCAATGAGCTGTTGAGGAGCGACAGAGGGACAACAAGAGAAACTGGAGCGAGACAAGGGCAGTCCTTGTGCAAGTATGCGAGTCTATTGAGGGGTTCACAGCTCCAGGAGAAAACAAAGCAACTGAGGGGATGGATGTAGCTTGTTGTTAAGCGATGGCTTAAGCGAGCAGCGATGCGGGGGAAGAAAAAAAATCGCCATCTCTGCGGCATTCGCCCAATTTGCTCCCCAAACATTGCCGTTTGGCCCAATTGTGCAGCAGGGAATTTGCTACAAGTGAAATCTCCTCTTACCTTTATCCGGCGCTTCCTGCAGGTCAGACATCCCGTCTTGGTCCGTCGTTTTACCTCCTTCTTGTGCCGCCCCCCAGACAGGCTGCGATTCGCATCGCCGCCCATTGGGTACGGATCTGGGCTGGGAATGGTTCCTGTCATGGAGTAGTACTGGGGGAGCGCGGGAGGCGCCATGTTCATCGGGGAGGAGGAGACAAGCGGCGCCTGCGAATACGCCTGCGGCATTTGCGTGTTGTTTTCCGTCGAATGGATCGGGGGTAGGTTGTATTGGTTTGTCGCGGCATGGGAATACCCTACTGGCGGCTGGTAGTGTTGGAGCTGATGTACAGGATCTATATGTTGCGGTAGTTGTTGCTGTTGAGGCTGTTGCTGCTGGGGCTGCGGTTGTGGAGGCGGTTGCTGTTGTACTGGAGGAGGCGGAGGCGGCTGAACGGGGAATGACGAGACAGAGGGCTGGTCGGACGGAGCTGGAACATGTTGGCTGGGAGTAGAAGATGTCGATGCCGGAGGCGCTGGAATATTAGGATCCGACGGTGCCGTTTCCTGCGATGGAAGGGCATCCGTCGTGGACGGGCCTGCTGGCGGCGGTGCTGGTTCCGACATTTTGGATATTTAACGAAGCAGACCCCGCCAACACTAAGCCAGTGGTGTTCCCGTTACGAATCTCCCAGATCGGACGAGGGGCTACTGGAGCGTCGCAAACCGCTATGATCGCGCAGAGGGTGTTCGGACGGATGGTGGTGGGAGGGACGCCAATGGCGGAGTCATCGATATGCGCTCAATTGTCGCGCACAGAACGGACAGCTGTAGACTCTGCAAGCAGGCCAGTTAATCAGTATGGAGCAGGGCGACATGTATAAATATCTAGATGATGAAACTGCAGATGGGATGTCCGCGACAGGTTTGCTGAGGGATTCCGCAGCCATCAACGCCCGCAGTAGCCACCACAGCAGCCATTGACTCGCTGGCCAACAGACCCATCCAGCAGAGCGTAGACTGTAACAGCCAGATCTCTGACGGGACTGTCCACCCGCAAGACCACTGGGCAGATGAAGCCATCGGCGCAAATCCGCTGCTCGACAGGTTTGCCGGTCTCACAGCCGGACGCGTCCCCATCACGGCCGCAGAGCAGCGTAGCCATCGTAGACCAGGACAGAGCAGCAGCAGAGGACGGTCCATGCCCGCCCGGCCAGTTGTAAATAGAGAGCTCGCAGCGGACGACGGAAGCCGGGGACAGACAGCGCTTGGGGTGAGGGGGGACAGCAAGCGAGGCGAGACGAGCCAAGTCAACGCTCTCGTCTATTTCTCTACCAAACGTACCTGAGCAAATAAGCGAGCTGCAACAACTCGGCGGTCCGGCGTGGCCCAACGGCGGGTCGGGAGCAGGCGATTGACAGGGCGTGGCGGGCAGCGTCGCGGCGATTTCGAGTCTGGCAGAACAGTCCGCAGCCGGGATGGGGAGAAAACAAGTGGCGATGCGCCAAGCGGAGGTTAAGCTGCTGGCCACGACGGGGGCGGTGCGGTGGATGCGCGGAGAGGTGTGCAGGGCGTGCGGAGGGCGGATAATATCTAGGCTGTTCGAGTTGTTCTGAGCTGGGTATTTGATTAAATGGTGTTGGATGCGGCGTGGTGGTGGTTGGGTTCAATGGGGTTGGGAGGAAAAATTCTTCCACTCGGCCTGTCTATCTAAATAAATGTTGACTGGAGAGAGCATATTCGACGGCAATTCAACAACAATCCAGAGCACATTGCTTGACTTTTACATACGGGTCGCTTTACATACGCAAGACGGATATCCTGGGTATATGGAGTTGCAATAATTGCTTGCTAATGGCCGGTTTATATACATGGTTCCTCCTCCAAATACCATATCCAGCCCCAACAGGAGCTGGCTCTGTTCGGTTTATTCAGATGAACCCATTCAATCCATATCGGGGGTGCTTGCTCATTCCTTTGGCGAAACCCTCCATTCATAACATGGGATGACATCGTTTCCCCTCCGTAACCCACAGGCGGCGTACCGTGAGCAAAGGCATGGACGGCGCATGAATAGGTGTGCGTACCACAGCCGATTTCTCCTCCAGTAGTGCATCCCAGCTCTCGATAAGTGACCCAGTCTGGGAATGCTGGACGGGATTTTGCTGGTGTTGGGGTCGCTCTTCAGCACCTCGAGTGCTGCCAACGGTTCGATGCCGGATAGGATAGCACTGATACTGTAGGACCATCGGGTTGAACCATAATGATATGGCCATATATCGATAAAACATAGAAAAAGGCCCCATATCCCGAATCACCTCGCATGTTTCGGTTTGCGTTTCTTGAAAACCACCGCGGGAACCGTTTCCTCAGCCGTATCCTGAGGAGCTTCAGGAATGAGCTTCGACACACCCTCCCCGTCCTCCTCCCTCTTCACGCCCGCTGTACCCTCATCCTCTTCCTTTTTGGCCGCAACCATACCTCCATCATCCTCCCCAAAACCCTCCCTCTCCGTCTCCCTCTTCACCTCCACTTCCCCCTCCCCCTCACCAACCTCCTCCTTCTTAACCCCCCTCTCCCTCCTCTTCAACCCCCTCGTCATCTCCAACAACCTATCGAGATCCTCATCATCCCCACCATCCTTCCCAGGAAACTCCTTAACCGTCGACCCCCACCCCCTCCTCACCACCACCTCCCCAGCAGCCTCCCCCTCTTCCTGCCCCTCAAACTTCCTCTTCCTCACCCCAATATTCAACCCCGCTGTACCATCCCCCCCATCACCCCCCTTACTATCCACCTCCTCAACAACCTTCCAATCCCCCACCAACGCCATCTCCGCCCGAAACTCCTCAGGAATCGCAACCCCCATCTCCACCAACTGCGCCATCTGCTTCTTGCGCTCCGCAACGCTCACTGCGCGCGTCTCCGCATTCGCACCCGTAGCTGTCGCCCGCTTCTTCCACGGCGGTTGTGTAGCCCCCGTACCCGAACCCGTTCCCGCTGGCGAACCTTCACCCGACCCCGACGACGAGACAAGTCTACTCAACCTCTCCACCTCACTCTTCGCGCGCTGGTTCTCGCGCTCGTCACGCTCATGGCCGCGGTGGATATCGCGCAGGAACCGCTTTAGCGCGCCCTGGTGTTTCCCTGTTGCTTCGTGCTGGGTGCGTTCGAAGGCGGTGTCGCGGACGTAGGTTTTGCAGTGCTTGCACCAGTATTTGGGCTGGATGATGGGTGTGTTAGTTGGGGAGTGTAAGGCGGATGCGGGGAGGATGGTAGGTAGGTAGCTACTTACGGTTGATTTCCAGTATTCGGCCATGGTGGGGGTTGTTGGTTGGATATAAGGAGTGTGGAGGTTCAGGGCGGAAGGCGGTGGTGATGGGTGGCTGATTACGTAACCAAGGCGGATGGGACGGTGAAGGGAAATAGTATTCAGTGTTTGTTCAAGACGAGTTTAGTTCTAGTTAAGAGTGATGTGGCAATGGATCAAAGTGAGGGAAATACCATTATTCAGATATCATGATTCATTAGACGTAGTTCGTCTATCCTAGGGCTATATAAGCTCAAGATCTAGATCTGATGGGTATCTCTCGTTGTTTCTAACCGCCCTCTAGGTCTCAATATATGTCGGATCTCATAATTTCCCCCCTGAGGTTTCTTGCAAAATAAACACCATCCCCATATATATGACCAGCCACATCCAAAACCACCCATCTAAAACACCTCAACCCTCACCCTAACAGCCCTCACCTCCTCCGAAAACCAAAACCCCACCTCCCTCGTCGAATCCACCAGCTCCTCCTCCCGTCTAACAAGCTTCTTCCCATCCTCATGCTTCAACGCCGAACTATCAATCGGCGAATTCGCACCATCGCCCTCGTCACTACTATCCCACTCATCGTCTTCGGCCTTCGCTTCATCCACCGGATCCCACTCGTCCGTTTCCCAAACGAGCTTGAAGCGGAGCGGGGTTAGGGAGAAGTGACGCGCCACGATGGCTTTGATGCGGTAGACGTCGAAGGATTTGGGGATGGACGTCTCGAATTCTGATTGCTGTGCACTCGCTGAATTATTCTGGCTGGGTATGTAGAAATGGAACGTAACGAGGCGAGCCGCGAGAGTTCGGGAATGGATACCGCTTCCCTCAAACCCGGCCTCCCCGGCGCGTTTTATCTCAACTTCACCGTATATCTCACATAGTTCTGCGTACCGCGGGTGAGAGGCGATGATGCGCTGCTCTGCGCTTCTCGGGGATGCGGCTAGTTCCTTTCGGATTAGGGAGAGGTAGTATAGCTCTCCGTTATTGCGGTCTTGGTTTATGATTTTGCTGTAGTTTAGGCTTTGGAGTTGGGAGATGTGGGCGAGGGTGAGCATGTAGGCTTCGTCGACGGTCATGGGGTATTCGGGTAGATTGGTGATGCGTGTAGGTGCGGGTGGTTGGTCGTATAAGGGGTTATCGGAGACTCGTAGGCTGGCGAGGCCAGGGAATACTTTGGGGAGAGCGTCGATGAAGGACCAAGTGTTTATTTTGTTGAAGGATATGTCGAGAGATCTGAGGCTGGCGGGAAATATGAGGTTGTTGATTTCTTTCTCGTCTGCGGACGTCGGGAGAATTCTGCTAATGCTATTGCCACGGAGCGATAGCCGTTCGAGGTTGGATAGGGAGCGTAACTCTCGTATGCTATGGAGGGACTCAAATCCATTGTATTCGAGCGTTAATTCCTTGACTGTATTTGATATTGGACATGGAATTGACAAAAACTCGTTGCCGGAAAGGGATAAGGTGGTCAAAGAAGGGAAGAGATGTGAAAGAATGGCAGCCTGGATATAATATTAGCGAATCTCCATGCAGCAGATAATTAAAACTCACATCCTTCCAATCCATAAGCGTCTCGTCCAGTGTTAATTCTGATATGCCACTAAACGTCACCCCCTCATCGATTTCACCAAATCGATTTCCGCTGCAAGCCAAGTTAGTAAATGAATAGTACACTAAGCGGATTTATGCATACTTCATCTTCAGAATCTTTATATACTTAAGCTGCCCACAAATGTCCGCCACCTCTCGCCAACTTCGCAGAGTATTCCGGCTAAGATCTAGCTCGACAATCTTAGGACATGTCTTTGCTATCTTTTCTAGCTCACGCTCATATTCCTCTCTACTAGCTTCTTCATTAGCCAGCACACCATGGACACGCATGCCATCCAACAGCACAATTCGCAGCTCCTGAAGCTCAGCCAGCTGCTTGCGGATCTTTTCAAACCCAACTTCTTCGACGACTTTCCCGCTGATTTCAATCGGCTTGGTTGGAGATGCATCCCCCTGGCCTGCCGATATATGCTGAAGTTCCGAGACATACTTCCAGTTCGCGGCTTGGAGGAAGCTTAGTTGTTGATCGGCCTGTCTTGATGGGCGTACAAAGGAGCCAGCTATTGGATGGTTGCTTTTGCCTGGGGAGGATAGGTTAGCTTCTAGGGTGTAGTGGTAAGGGGAAGCAAACAGTGAATACATTGAAAATACTTTACTCCCTGGTGCTCCCCCGAATGTTTGCCCCGGGTTAGATCATCCCACTCCACACCTAGCCACTGTCCCTTGGTCCCTTGGACCTCTCCGACATAGCGAACGGTGCAAAGGGCGCCTTCGAAGGCCAGCCGAGATCCCACCGTGACGGCCATGGCGCGTCTATTGGGAGATCACTGGCAAGATAGTGACGGAACCCGGAATTACCAGAACATAATAACCATACATATATCGTCTAAAATTTATAGCGTGGGGTTTATTCTTTGGGATCCCCCTTCTCCTTGCTGTAAAGTGATGATGTTGTGCCTGATATTCAATGCCGCTTTTAAGGGAAGCAGAAAATCACGTGACTCAGAGCTCCCGGACCGGCTTTCTGCCATCTCAAATATGTTCGAGCAGTTGCATCTCTCTCCATACTTCAAGATACACCCACATAACATCCTCCGAACAGCCTGATCATGGATTTCCAGGTATGTCAAACCTCCCACTAACCCCTACATACCAAAGCACCACTGCTAACTCCACATACAGAACCGCGCAGGCTCCAAATTCGGCGGCGGCGGCGTCGCATCCCATTCCGCCACCAACGCCGACAGACGCGAGCGCCTGCGCAAACTCGCGCTCGAAAACATAGATCTAGAAAAAGACCCCTACTTCTTCAAAAATCACGTGGGCAGCTTCGAATGCCGCCTCTGTCTGACCGTCCACCAAAACGACGGCTCCTACCTCGCCCACACCCAGGGTCGCAAGCATCAAACCAACCTCGCCCGGCGTGCGGCGCGCGAACAAAAAGAGGGAAAGGGCCAAGATGGCTCGCTGCTCCCGGCCGCCATGGGCGTGCAGGTTAAGCGGAATACGGTCAAGATTGGTCGCCCGGGATACAAGATTACGAAGACGAGAGATCCGTTGACGAGGCAGCATGGGTTGCTGTTTCAGTTGCAGTATCAGGAGATTACGCCGGGAGAGGTGCCGAGGGTGCGGTTCATGTCTGCCTTTGAGCAGAAGGTGGATGACCCTCCTGATAAGAACTTTCAGTACCTGCTTGTCGCGGCGGAGCCGTATCAGACGTGCGGGTTTAAGTTGCAGGCGAGAGAGGTGGATCGGAGCGAGGGGAAGTTTTGGACGTGGTTCGATGAGGATAGTAAGGAGTTTTGGATCCAGGTTATGTTCAAGACGGAGAGGGAGGAGAGATATAGTGGTGTGCCTGGGCTGGCGCCTATGAGGAGATGATGGGAGTGGAGGGTTTGCTTTTGCTAGGGAATCATTTATTTTGTCTTACTTTTGTTCTTTTATTTCGTGGAGTTTCTATGGTGATATTGCGCGGCGTTTGGCTGGAAGGAATAAATTGGGTTGCCAAAAGATATTGTGTTATTTGGAGTTGTGGTTCCTATGCATTTCGTCATATGTGGATGTTTTAGCTGTATACTTACTGGGAATTTTACACTACAGGATTATTACTCTTGGACTGCTTTCATTGAGAAGTCGAAGCATGAAGTTGAGAGGCCCAATTCCTTGCAGGGAAAGAAAATGCAGTCCTCACAACCAAGTTGCACTTCTAGCACAGGCCGGACAGGCCATACTCTACATATTCAACAGAGAAAGTGCTGGCAAAATGTTTTGGAAGCACGGCTTCTCAATTCCAGACCCGCTAAAGCTCTTCTCGGAAGAGTCATGGCTTGATCATGGGTACCTAAGTAAGGCAGCAAACTGCTTATCAGAGCTGAGGAGCTCCCCTCAGCGGCTAACTTGACATGTTGCGATAAGTCGCTGTGGAAGTACACATAGACCGGAAAGGACAGTATAAGTAAGTGGGAATAAAACATGCTCGTGAAGTAATTCAAGACAGTCCGGTCGTAAATTGTGTGGGCATGTAACTCGCTATATCTCTGCAGCTCACTGCAGAAGGGCCCAAATCGATAATGAAATGCAAAAAAAAACAACGCTCATTTAGAAAGATTCAGAATCAGAGATCCTTTGTATGCTCACTCAGTATCTTCAACAGAAATCAAGTACACCGAATCTAGTTGGCCTGGAAGGCGTTGAAGGCCTTGAAGGTGTATCCGATGAATGGCAGACTCATCTCAGCCTCCTGCTCTTCTGGCATGGCACGTGCCTGCGCGCGGAGTTGGGCCGAGTTATCCTCCTGAGGAATCTCGTCAATCGGGAAGTAAGAGACATCCACGTTCGAAGTAAGTTTCGGCTCGAATGGCGCACGAATCTTGCGAAGCTGTTCCCAGACAACACCACGGAAGAATGGGTGGTTTTTGATTTGAGTAGCACCCAGATGTGCTCCGCCTTCTCGGCCAATACGACGGTCGGGATCGCATAGGAAGCTGCGAGTAATATCGTTAGTTGTTTTCTCTCGAAAAATAAGGATTGGTGTTTAATAGGTTTGCATACCTTCGAATGAGGTCCTCTGAGTCCTTCGATAGAGTGAGTTCATCTGGGAAATAGAGGCATTCGCGCCAATTCACAATTTTACGGTAGGTATCGGTAGGCTCCTCTGCACAGAAAGGTGGCCATCCAACCAGACATTCGAACATGATTGCACCGACGGACCACCAATCGCAGAGATAGGTATACCCCTGGCCATTGAAGATTTCAGGGGCAATGTAGTCAGGAGTGCCAACAGTTGAATAAGCCATGGCCCTGCGAGACTTCCTCCAGGTGTTGAGCTGGCCACGGTTAGACACGGTCAAGTTGATGGCATCGGAGAAAAATCCGGAATTCCGGTTTTTATCTTTCGATGCAGAAGTGTTCTTCAGGAGAGCTTGATAGTATGAATTGTCGTGTTGCTTTTTGCCGCCGGTGGACAAACCGAAATCGGTGAGTTTGATGTGCCCACCGCGGTCTAGAAGGATATTGTCCGGTTTAATATCACTAAGAGTCAAGTCAGCAAAATGTTCCATATAGGAAAAGCAACCAGTGTATCACAACGAGTAAGATACTAGATTGGCAATAAGCGACTTACCGATGGAGGAACCCAAGTTTATGTACTGCCTCGATAGCCATGACAATTTCAGCCATGTAAAACCTTGTAATATCCTCTGAGAAAATTTCGTACTTGATGAGCATGGTCATCAGATCACCTCCCGGCAAGAACTCCATAAGCAAGTACAGATAAGCCTTGTCCTGGAAGGATGCATGGAGTTTAACAAGCCATGGACTGTCTTTGGAATCAGCAAGGATATCGCGTTCGGCTCGGACATGTGCAAGTTGGTCTTTCTTGAACATCTCCGTTTTGATCAAAGACTTCAAGGCGTATATCTTGCCGTCTGTCTTTCGTTGAACTAGCTTGACTTCTCCGAAGGCACCCTTGCCAATTACCTTGAGCGTCTGGAAGTTGGCTGGTGTTTCTCTAGTGCGAATGAAGCGGAGGAAATTAGACTCCTTTTTGGAGACCAGGTCCGCTTCATGGCGTTTGCGGGACTCTGGGAGGGATGGATTGGCTAGAACCTTATCAAGGTTTACGGCACTATATAGAAAATCCTGTTAGCCAATTGCTGCTCTAATTATTGTTGAAGGTTTGCTTTGGAGACATACCGAAGATTGCGGTCGCGGGCACGTTCGATGTTCTCGCGGAAGAAAACATTGACCAGCTCCTTGGCGGCACGACCACGCTTGTGCACGTTCTCCGAATATTTCTCTGGGTTCCTGGCAAGTTCTTCTTCTTCACCAGCAGGCTTAGGACTGCGCGTCGGCATTGCTGGAACAGAGTGTCCTTGGTGTTGGCCCGTTGCCCCGGCAGTTCGAGGGCGCTGGCCAGGAGGAGGGTTGCGGCCGAACATCCCAGCGCGAGGAGGAGCACCCAGGTCCTGGTTCGAGAACTGTTGGATGAGACCGTTCGTCCCATCATTTGCCTGGTACCCAACACGGGATTGATATGCGGGCTGCGGGGCATTTGGATGGGCATATTGTTGACCCTGCTGTTGCGGGGGGTATGGGTTGGTCATGAAGTAGCCTTGCCCGTAAGCATTGTGAGGGCTTTGGGAATCAACGTACTCCTGGCCACCGGGATACATTGGCTGGGGGAAGGTCGAGGGGGTGGTTGGATAAGCTCGGTTGTTCGAAGCGGTGTACGGGCGATCGTTGAACCCGAAGTTCAGATGAAGGCGGTTGTTGTTGTTATTGTTGCCGTTGGGCTCCATCTTGACAGTAGAACCGGAGTTCAAAGAGAGCTGCTGTTTAAAAGGCAAACTAAAGACACGGCTTGCTTCGTTGTCAGTCTGAAACCAATGGAGGGGCGGACTGCAACGGGATGGGCGTGTTGGTGGACTTACGGCTTGGAACTCCTGATTGGGCACACACGAGCCAATTAACACGCCAGACAGCGTCGTAGACCTGTCGAGCCCTTGAGCAGACAGACAGCAACACACAAGACACAAAGAGATATCAGACAACAGAACGAGGCGTGGAGAAAGCTGGTGAAAGTGGTCGAGGAGGTTTCCAAGTCGACGATCAGATCGCGCTAAGGCCAAATCGGGACAGGGGCGATGCGGCTCCAAAACGCGCTCTTATCGCGGCTGCGGCTGCTTATGTCAGCGTAGGTCCAGGCACCGCCACTCGATTGGTTCGATAAGCGACATCACGGGATGCGGCTCATGTGATCGGAACAACATACCTCCGATGATAAGCTCCGAGCTTGAACTTTTCTACCTCGAAAACATCAAGGACGAACTGCCCCGGTGTACATCAAGGCGTTGAATTCGCCCATCCCGCTACATATTGAATTATTCTCCATATACACACTTGTATAGGGCAATTGCGCCTATTTTTGGTATTTTTTGACAGTCATGGCGGACCCAACTCCAGCCTCCGCCTCCGCTCCTCAAAATGCCGCCCCGAAACCTCCGCCTCCCCCCAAACCCCAGAATCCCGCTCTCCGCATGCTTGGTATGTTAATGTAAATTAGTAGAGATTGTACTGTCCTCAGTACTAACTTTATTTAAATAGGTCTACCCAATATCAAATTCAAATTGCCGTCTCGAAACTGGCTTATATTCCTATCCATCACCGGCTCATTCGCTACCGCCCTGATTTATGACCGCCGGAAGAAAAGGCAGGCACAAGAAAAATGGTCCAATCTGGTCGCTCATATCGCCAAAGAACCTCTACGGACCAATGAAGCCAGAAGAAAACTCACTATATACCTCTCTGCCCCACCGGGTGACGGCCTCCGGAGTGCCCGTGAATACTTCAAAGAATATGTCAAGCCTGTCCTCGTGGCCGGAGCTATGGACTATGAGGTCCTAGAGGGTCGAAGGGAAGGTGATATCCGTGCAGCCATTGCGAATAGGATCAGAAAGACAAGGCGACAGGCGGGAGAGTCCGCGCCCATTGAGGAGGATGAAGCAGATAACTTTCTCAGGCAGGTTAGACAGAATTTTGGGATTGAGGATGAGCCGGTGATAAAGGGTGAAATGGTCATTGGACGCCATACATGGAAAGAATATATCCGCGGTGTCCACGAAGGATGGCTAGGGCCAGTCGACCCCCCAGCCCCAGCGATTGAACCTACTCCCGAAGTTCCAAAAGCTGATGAGATATCCTCTCCAACAACCGTGGATGACGGCTCCCCTGTAACCCAAGAACAACCAGAGGAAAAGAAGGAACCCGAGAAGAAACCAGATGAAAAGAAACCAGAAGAAAAGAAACCTGCCAAACCAACCACAGCATACATCTTCCCGTCCTCATACCCCTCGCAACCGCTCTCCCCAACAGCTCCCCAAGAAATCGACGTCTCCCCCATCGCCTTCCCCCACATCCTAGGATTCCTCAACACGCCAATTCGCATCTACCGCTTCCTCACCCAGCGCTACCTCGCAGACGCTATCGGAAGAGACATCGCCGCCATCGTCCTCGCTTCCTCCACCCGCCCATTCACGGAAGGCCAGAACAGGCCAGAATCCGAATTCGCCCCCGCCGACACCACTGACAACGCATCCCCAACATCATCAGAACCTCAAACTCCCTCGCACCATTACGAACAACAATCCCTCCTTGAACAGGAAGAGAAAGAATGGCATAAATCCGTGCACAAGCAAAAGGAGGATCCAGAAATCAAAGAGCGCGAATGGCTAGATGATATCGTCCTAGACCCACGGATCGCGTCGCGGATGCGGAGATTCGATCTCCTGCCCGAGGAGGAAGAGAGAGCGCAGCGCATTGCGGAGGGCAAGGAGTGGGTGCGTGGTGAGGAGAAGCCTGAGCATGTGCCTGTTTGGAAGAGGATGTGGAATACGTATGGATTTGGAGAGGAGGAGGATCCCAGGGGGAAGGTTATCATTGGGAATTTGGATGGGGAGGATTAAGAGTGAAGCGGGTGGGGGATTATGCGGTGCGTTGTGGGCTGTTAATGAGCATATTCGATGTCATCGACTAGCTGCTATGCCGTGTGGAGGGGTGCTGTAACATATGCATGTGTATCTGTGCAATATTGACTACCTATCTATCCTATGTACTATAGTATTATATACACTCTTGTCAGTTTGCTGCCATATATCATGGCGATACTATGAGGCGTGACTCGGTCAAAATCCATAATTAGAGTTGGCGTCGAATGACCATCGATAGGAGGCGGCCATACATAATCTACTCGTCATGGAGCTATCTAAAAATTTAAAAGAGAAGGATTTACATGCCAAGTATGCGAATACATGCCGTGCTTCCTCCGTACATATCCCCATTACCATTTTTTATCACTAGTACGAGAACCCCTTCACCCTTCCGCAGAAGCAACATTGGGACCCCATCCCCCACGGCTAAAACGCATCCTATATATAACACAATATTGAATAGGAGAAAACTACCGTATCACGGCTGTATAGAACCTAGCTAAAAAATCTCTCACATATGTCCCGATGTATTTTTATCCGACCCTCCTTTCATGCCCCACCCTCAACCCCCATTTTATCCTGCACTCCGTCCACGTACGGCTACGTGGTACTTGCATGCTTGCAGCCCATTATGGATCTCGTTAATTCCTCAACTCATCCCCGCCGTTCGCGGTCATCCAGCAACAGAACATGGATTTGCCAAGGGTGAGAGGGAAGGAAAGTAAAGGTGTAAATGAGTAAGATTGCAAAAATAGGAAAAGGAGAAAGCCAAAGTAACGTCTAGAATATTTTTTTGGGGAGGAAAATGGGCAAGAAAATAGTAGTGGAACACGCAAAATGAAAAGGAAGAAAGCATGCAGTAAATAAAACAATAATTGGTCATCAACAACCGTCTTTAAATCTGGAGATTATCTGCGGCGAAAGAGAGGGCTAAGCGGACGGGACGAGTAGGAGTGGGGACCGGGAGCAAGAAACAAGATAGGAGGGAGAGGCGGATAACGTTCATCACATTCCTTTACTGCTTTTCGCTACTGGGTCCGAAATGCGGAAGCTTGCTCCCATCTCTTCTGAGCCTGATTGATATACGCAGCCTTTGCCTCTCTGCTGCTCTTCCAATCGTCCAGCAGGTGAAGACCGGCCAGGGCATTTTCCAACGACGTGGTTTCGAGGTCAACAGTGGAGAGCAGGTCCTTCTCCGTGCCAGCTTTGGTATCTGGGGTTAGCAACCGTCGAACTGATAGAGCAGATTGGACGTGTGCGGCGCTGGATTTGTGCGCAGCAAGGAAGGAGTCGTTCCAGCTTGTTAGATTTTCCGTTTTCGACAGGAGGGGTTCGAAATCGGTGGCGATGACCTCGGAGACTTCGGCGGGGAGAGGCTCAGCGAGGGTATCGATGGTCTGGCGGAAGCGGGCCATTTGGTAGTGTACCTCGGGGTGGGCGGGGTCGATGGCGTGCGCGGCAAGGAGGCATTTTAGGGCGAGGAGGTATTTTTCTAGGTGTGCTGGTTAGTAAAAACAGAAATAAGGGGTTGAGTGTAACGTTTCGACTTACGTCGCCTAATATGGACCTCAAAGCCAAGGACTTGTGCATCGATATGACCAGGGGAAAAGGTCAATAGGGGTTCCAGGAATTTGGTAGCGTCCTCCAATGGCGTTTTGGTTTTGACAAGGTTGTCTCCCACTGGATCCAGGTCTTCATCATCGGCTTTAGCATTTCCTCCAGATGTACTGCTCGCCTTTTTGAGTGCTCGTGCGTCTGCTTCGGCCTTCTCGCGCCTTTTCTGTTCCCTCCTAGCTTTGTTGAGAGCTTTCCGGCGTTCCGCGCTATCCGCACCATCCTCATCCCCGGTCCCGTTCATGCCAGCAGGGATCGCACCGAGTTTAAGATCGGGCTCGTCGTGGAGCAGGATATATGCCTTGATCGCTCCGATGGCTGCCCGAATGAAAAATGGCTGGTCACGAATGTGACCTTCCCATCGAAACACATCAATGTACGCTCGGATCATGCTTCTTTGTATGGAGAAGTTGTGGAAATCAAGTTGGTCCTCATACCAAATGTTGAAGATATCGGATATAGCGTGGAACCGTTTCAGCGCAAGCCCAAGCTTTCTTTGGCGGAGATAGGACTCCCCATCTTCAGTCAGGTACCAAACACACTGAATGTCGTGAAGATCACCCAGAGTCCCGCCAACAGCCTCGTTGCGCGTAAATTTGCTCATGGTAGCGAGTGCTTTTTCATTTTCGCCATTTCGGAGCTGATACTTGGCCGCTTTAGAGTTGATATGACGATCTTTGTCATCCAGGGATCTCGCTTTTTCCATTTGTTCGGCCGCCTTGGGGAAATCGCCGTAGTGCTTGTATATCCGCGCTTTTGTCATATTGTAATCCACCGAATTTGGAGATAGGGCGATCGCTTTATCGACGTACTCAGTAGCTTTTTCCAAATTGCGGCTGAGACGGTAATCGTAGTGTTGGGCAAGGAAATAGAAAACAGAGCTTTCAAACATAGAGTTATCGCCGTTTGTTTGGTTCCCGGTGGAACCATTCTCCTGGGAGGCCACCTTTCCGCTTGCATACCCCTCGGCGAGCTCCTGAATAACGTCACGTTTGGCGGTGTTGCTGTACAGATTCTTAATATTGACAAAAGTAGAAGGGATACCCTTCCGGAGCATTCGTTGGAGGTAGCTGTCAGCGGTGTTTCGGAAATCCTCGCCTTCTAGAAATTCTAGTGGAATTCTACGAGCCGAGTCTCCTCGTGGAAATTTTTCGACCCATTCGTCGAAGAAAGATTTCAATGTTTTGTGATCAGATTCATCGATCCCTTTGGCTTTGATTAAAGCATCGTAGTAATGCGAATTTTCCGCATTTCTTTCCAAAAGAGCTTCATAAGCGGCGGCTGCCTCGTCTTTCCGGCCGAGACGTAGCAGATAGTCGGCGCGCATTTCCATCACTGCCAGTACATCCAAGCAATTTTTGCATGCTGAGTTCAGATGCTCCAGCGCCCTCTCCAAATCGCCCGACTCTGCAATTATGGAGTTTTTGTATAGAAGGAGCTCTGAACTTTCTATGTTAAATAAGCCGACTGGCGGCTTGAAAATCTCCTCCCTTTGCGTTAGGATATTTTCAGCCCCCGCTAAATTGCCTGCAAGATGGCGAGCAATAGCCAATCCTACCCAGCTGTAGCTGGACGTTGGATCATGGTCCTTAATCCAAAGTCTGGCGTCCACCAACGCTTTGTAATCGTGCTTTTGGGCCACATAACTTGCGTACCCTTTCTGTAGAGCCACGGCGCTCAGCCGTGCGGAGTCGCTGGGATCTGTGAGCCTGTATTTCTCTGGAGGGTCCTCTTTAAGCTTCCTGTCCACAGAACATTTATAGGCTTTCATCGCTACATCGTGGTTTCTGTTCGCACGACTTGCCTGGGCGAAGGCATGCCAGCAGGACGAGGATTGTGGGCAGTGGAGGATAGCTAGCTTCGACAGTGCGGCCGCCTCCTTTCGCTCTCCCAGGTCGAGAAGCACCAACGATTTTGCGGCCTCTATCTCTCCATGATTCGGGAATTTTTTAAGGAGATCGCTTGCTACCTTTTTAGCTGTTTGTATTAAGTTAGCGCCCTGTAATCCAGCAGCAGTAGAAGGGGTAAATTCGCGGCGCACCCTTAACCTTCTCTGCCTTGAATTCAGAGCGACGTAATTCAGAGATCCGATTGAAGGCGCGGTTGTCCGCTTTGTTTTCGAATAATCGCTTGCCCATGACGTTCAGCCCTGGTAAGACGGGCGGGGGGGACGGGCAAAGGTTCGGGCGGACGGAACGGGTAACGCGGAGACGCAAGCGGTCTCAATTGGTAGGGGGGCTAGCAGTTGAGTAGAAGACTTATGCGCTTCAACAATCAGAGTCGTGGAGGTGTTCGGGATTGTTTTCTGGCCGGTTTGGAACTGGGGATGCGGCTCAAAAACATTTATCCGAGAGGGCTCTTGAAAGTCACGTGATATCCAACTCGCCAGTCCAAATTGCGGCCGAACGGCAGTTCCAAGGTTGTCACTGTTTGCTACTAAGTTTTACTTCCTATGTTTGTATGTTTGCAGGACTGTCAGATGATACAGGGAAAATGTGATCCAATGATGCATACAGGAAACCCCCATAGAACTACTTCCAACCTACACCACCAACTTTTAAAGAATTACCCCCAACTTAGTTGGAAACCATATGGGACTTCTTTTCTCATCTTCTTTACAAACATGAACCCAACCAGTGTATACAGTGACTATGATTTGGGACTTTGACTATAGATAGGGTTAGGATCCCTTCCCCGAACTGTTATTAGACATTAAATATCTGAGATAGATGGATTACCACTTGTAAGAGCAATCTATAATGATACTACTTGTTAGGCATATGTAGAGGTTTGACGTCCGATCCGATTTGAAATGTCGAAGATTCTCACAGTGGGTTATCCAAAGGCCTCGAGGCGTCCACTGCCAGTTATCGGAGTCAAACAGATGGAGGAGAACACAAGCTGGATATTTGGGATTCAGAGGCATATTAATGCAAAAGTTAATATTGAAAACAAATGAACACCAAGCTAGCCCATCTGCTATCCTGTACTCCGTAGAGAGGTTATTCAATGGTCCATTCAAGTTTGATAAATTGATAGAGCTGACGTTGGAATTAGCTTCAAGGTTGTTCGCTTAATAGTGTCGAGCCCCGAAGCTTGCCACGTGATTGGTCAGGTCTCCAGACTCATTCTGGCAGACTCTTATCAAACCTTCTCGCTCCCCCTTCAACTCCAACAACAAGAAATTATACTGGCCATATCTACTACCCAGGGATGGCTGGATCTTTTTAAGAAAAAAACTACATTGATCTTTGCTTTTATACAGTGATTAAGCCCAGGAAAACCCAAACTTACATCCTTTCTAAGCAAAAGCAAGCTGGAAACATTAGTACTAGTAAAGGTATTCCCAAATATTATACTGGCTTCAATCTATTCAAAACTGACCGTTTAGAAGTAGGTACATGGGCTATATTTCTCATGCCAATGGGGCAAGTTGTCTCCTAGAGCAAAGATACAGCTGCTTCGCCTTCCATCCTTGATCTTGGGACCCATCATTACCCGCGCGAAGCGAGGCGTGGTGCTGCTTGATACATACTACGAATGGGATTCTTGTTCTATTTATATGTGTATATTGATCGTGTAACTACTACACAGATTTTGGATCGACAAATTCGGTCGAACACCTAGTAGAGGATATATTCCTCATGTACGAGGTACATATTACGTTTCCATATGCTAAAAACCCAGTAAGTTGCCCGCCTTGTGACTACCCGACAGCAGCAAGCTGATAAAACGCAGTTCCCAATTTACTGGGAAGTAACTGCATTTCCATCATGGTCGCGGAATACCTCACCATCCGGAATCTCACCTCGACACCCATTGTGTTAAAACAGATCGAGCGGTTTCCTCCGCCAAATCCTTCAAAGCGAGATCTCAAAAAACTCGCGAAGTCACTGGTCACTAATGTTACAAGATCGGCTTCGGATGTAAATCCGGTAGCACACAACGTGCAACCATTCAGTCGAGAGGAGACATCCATCCCCATTAGCCCATTCTGCTCGGTCAAGACGGAGGTCCGCGCCTTTAAAACGTCCGATTCGGAACGGCTTCAATTAGTCTTCGAAGCAGAAGGAGAGAAACACCAGATTCAAACACCCGTGCCAACCAGGGAATCAGCCACATTAAAGCCATTGGTTGACAACCCCCGCTTCCGATTTACCGGCATCTTTATTACCCCAGAGGCACATCTTGCGTTATACTCATCCGCGAACCTTAACGCCTGGATGCGTGAACTGCGGGACGACACATATTTATCTGCCCTCTCTATCCCCGGTACCCACAATTCCCCAACCTGCTACGTTGCCGCACCCTCCGTCCGCTGCCAGGCCGTAAGCCCGCGGGAACAACTAGAAAACGGCGTCCGATTTCTCGACGTCCGAGTACAACCCCAATTCCCAAACGATCCAGAAAAGGATAGCCTAGTCCTCGTACACGGTGCATTCCCAGTCTCGTTCACCGGCCATAAATATTTCCGGGATCTCGTCAGCGAAGCCGAATCATTCCTAAAGCGCAACCCATCCGAAACCCTCATCATGTCCGTGAAGCGCGAAGGGCCCGGAACACACACGGATGCCCAACTTAGCAGGATTCTCCGCGACCACTACGCGCGGGATGGCGGTAGGTGGTACACGGAGCCTAAAATACCTAGCCTAGGCGAAGCACGGGGGAAGATTGTGTTGATCCGTCGATTCAGGCTGGAAGAACGACTGAAGAAAGAATGGGATGGGCGGGGCTGGGGAATTGATGCTGAGGGTTGGGAAGATAACACGCCATTCGCCACATGTCCTAGCGGATTCCTCTGTGTTCAGGACTTTTACGGGGTTATGGAGAAGCAAAAGATACAGCAAAAAATTGACTACGTTAATGCCCATTTTGGACGGACTGCGGAGCTTTGTTATCCCTTTGGTGTCATTGGAAGTGGGACGAGTAGTGAGGATAAAGATGCTGCTGATCAGAAGTTACCGTTTTATATCAATTTTCTCAGCGCGAGCAACTTTTGGAAAATGCAGACTTGGCCGGAGAAGATTGCTGCGAGGTTGAATCCTGCTGCGGTGGATTATTTGTGCCGGAGGCATCAGGGGGAGAAGGGAGATTGGTCGACTGGGATTTTGGTGTGTGATTGGGTTGGGTTGGAAGGGGATTGGGATCTGGTGAGGTGTGTTGTGGGCATGAATGCGAGGCTTATGATGAGGCAGAGATAACCGGGAGCATTGCGTCTCCTTGGTTGGAAGAAAGCGCCAAGTGGTTGGTTCAAAGATAATCCATTGAAGGAATATATGATACATATTGTACAGTAGATAAACAAAAGGAGGTTACGTATCAGAAAAACAACCAAGCGAAACGAACAAGCTATCTAGCGTGTGTATATATAAAAAAGAAATGGACTTCTATTTCCTCCTCCAATCCATTCAAGCATCCTTCTTCTCCTCAACTTCGCTCTTCACCTCAGTCTCTGGCCCCTTCTGTTCCTCCTCCAAAACGGTCCGTCTACTCTCAAGAGTAAGATACAGACTCTTGCCAGCACCCTCCAAAGTCGAAGTAACGCTTGCACCCGCACCTTGCAGGAGAGAAACAAGCTGAGACCGCAGGCCAGTCATACCACCCTCAATTCCACCGACCCATCTCGTCTGATCAAGATCAAACACCTTTCCTTCCACTCTCGCTGCCAAGAGCATAAGTTTCTGTAATCCAGCCTGCACAGGCAGCTCGTATAGACCAGGGTTTGCCTTCCGGCCAGGTGCGGGGAACTGTGGCGGTTTCGGCGACAGAATCGACAATGCAGCTTTCAGATGCTCAGGCGAAACATGCGGGAGAGTGAGCACGGCAATTGGCCCGATCAATATATCGGAAAGATCGTGTTTGCCCTTCTTGTCAAGGACAGCGGCATACGCGGTGCGAGACAGGTCATGGGTGAGATCTGGGTCAGCGCCCTTCCCCCTGATCTGGGCAAAGCGGCTTGGTTGCGTTTCACCGGGCCGGAAGAAGTCTACGACACGCAATGCGGCTTCGAAGATGCTGGTTTGGATGATTTGGAGTTTGACGAGATCGGCAATGGGTGGTTCTGATCTGCCTGCGGCTGCTTGTGCTTCATCAACTTTTCTCAGAGCCTTGACCAGCTCCCGTCTGATACCGCTCCATTCTACGGATTGGATATTGTTGTGTTGGAAGAGCAAGATCAAAGGGGTTGTGCGGAGGAGGGAAGTATATTGGCGGTGGAGCTGCGATTTGCGGAACTCTGGGCGGCGATGGGAGGGAGGCTGGGGTGAGACGGTAGGAGGAGGAGGGGGTGTAGATTTCGATTTCGATTTCTGGCCTATCGAGGGTGATGTGGAGGACGCTGTGGCAGCCGCTGCGGTGGCAGCATATCGTCGTGGATATACGCCGACTTCGTGTCGCAAGGGATGGGAGAGGCGGGAAACGGAGAGGCGCAACCGTGGAGGCATTGGGGCGGAGAGGTGACAATGACGGATACTAGAATAGAAGCACAACGGGATTTTCTGCCACTGCCGGCCCAATTGCCATGTGGTGGGGAGTTGACGGGGAGAGATAATTGCTGTTGTCGATGCTGTCGTTGGAGAATATTTTTTAGGCCCAAGGAATTCGGAGGTGTCGAAGGCGGTGAGGATTCTGCCGCATTCTGCCGTGGTGACTCTTTCGACCACCGAGGGGCACTCAAGAAGAGACAACCCGCACATCTTGTGCTTCAGACCGACGGTTTCACTCTTTGTTGTATTCTAGGGCATACTCAGTCTTTTCTATCTGCAATTGATAACGGAACCCGTGAATCATGGCGTCCCAACAGCCAGCAGATCTCCCAGAGTCGGCAGTATCTATAGCACCCCTCCTTACACGACTGGCCTACCCTGACAGAGCAACAATTGAGGTTTCGGCGGGAGAAATCGCTGCTGCTTTTGCTCTCATATTTGAGGACAGATTGTCTCTCATACAAACTGCTGCGCTGCTCACTCTTCTGCATTCCACGGGCAAAGACCGGGATGCCGATGTGATTGCGCAATGTGCAACCCGAATGAGAGCGGCTGCGACGCCAATTGAACAAACAGCACTACGGGCACTTATCAATGGACGGGCACGGAAGGAGGGCTCTTATAAAGGGGGTTTTGTAAGTGCATTTTCCATGGTGAAGAGCTTTTATCTACCCAGCTAACGCAAGTCTGCAGTGTGACATTGTGGGGACCGGAGGAGACGCACATCGCACGTTCAATATCTCAACAACCTCGTCCATTATCGCCTCGCCATTGCTATTAATGGCCAAGCATGGAAACCGGGCTCAAACTTCATTTTCGGGCTCCGCTGATGTCTTGACATCCATTACTCCAACACCGCCAAACATTTCCGCCGTTCGAGCAGACAACATTTTAAAAGTATACGAACAGTCAAATTACTCCTTCCTCTTCGCGCCGAACTTCCATCCTGGTATGAAACACGCCAACCCAGTCCGTAGAGGCTTGGGTATACGAACAATATTCAACCTACTGGGACCACTAGCCAATCCAATCGAATGGGGCATTGAGGCCCGGGTGGTTGGCGTGGCATACAAGAGCCTTGGCCCAATATTTGCCGACGTGTTGAAACTAAGCGGAGCAAAGAAGGCCATGGTCATTTGTGGAGAAGAAGATCTGGATGAAATCAGCTGCGCTGGCAAGACCAATTGTTGGAGACTATCTGAATACCCAAATCCTGAGTATCGTGGAAGTGCAAACGACGATGGCGAGACCAGTGATGAAGATGCGCCACCCAAGACACTGGTGAAGGTGGAATCTTTCCAGCTCCAGCCCTCTGATTTTGGACTGTCTCCTCATCCACTTTCAGAGGTTGGTGGCGGCAAGATGCCTGGCGAAAATGCGCAGAAACTGATGAGTATACTCCGCAACGAACTCCCTCGTGATGACCCGATTCTAGAATTCGTCCTCATGAATGTTGCTGCTCTGTTCGTGATATCCGGTATCTGCGATGCAGATACAAGCAGCATGGGGCCTGGCGATAATGGTGAGGTCATCAAGGAAGTTGGTCCAGGAGGTGGACGCTGGAAGGAAGGTATTCGACGGGCGCGCTGGGCAATCGAGAGCGGCGAAGCGGTGAAGAGCTTGGAGAGCTTTATCAAAGTTACGAACACTCTGTAAGGAGGAGAGGGGAAACGAGTAATAGATTTGGGATCCACGGCCTGTTTGTCATTCTTGTATTCATCATTTCGGGGATTTTTGGAAATCCGTGCATCAACAAAGATAACAGTTTTATATTCTTCATACTTCGTTTCATGACTTCGAAAACGTTGTTGCTGTCCTCCCCACCAGTGTTGTAGAAAAAGGAAAAGAGAGGAAGAAAATTCCGTAAGAGAAATAGAAATAGATTTATACCACTCCCTAGCGCCATGCAAAAACCGTATGAAAACAATCAAATCAACCCAACGAGGACATCCCATCTAATAAAACCCGTATGACTCAGTCCTCGGCAGCAAAGGTAGCCCGTCGAACCGTGTATCCGCTATCATCGCGCCTGGAACTGGACCATTCTATAGTGAAACAAGTCAGCTCAAATAGCCCTACATATCCTGCGCACGGTAACAAAAACAAAGAAGAAGCGGAAAACGATAACCCAAAGACGACGAAAGGGAGGCGAAAAAGAAAAAAAATCCAACCTCTTCGTCCTCTCTTTATACAGCACACGATGCCCACACTCCTTACAACGGATCTGGTCTCCGCGCTTCATTGCCACGCGTGAGTTACAGTCGCCGCAGACGTAGGTGACGGAAATGGCGTCGCTGGTGGTTCCCTCGACCACACCGGATGCGCCGCCGTAGCCTTGCTGGCCGCTGGTGGAGGGGACCTGGTAGGCTTCGCGAGACATGGCTGGTGATATGTTTTCGGGTGGGGGTTGAGAGGATGTGTTTGGTGTTGTTTGACGGGTGGAGGGAATGAGGGGGAACGCGGGCCCTAAGAAAGAGGTTTTTGGAATGTGAAATGAGACGGTAGGGAGGTTGTTTGGCGGGGGAGAGAGTATGCAAGCGAGGGGATAAAAAAGTTGAAGTCGCGATAAAGGAAAAGTTGATGGGGGGAAATCATGTGATCTGATATCTGAAGGTCACATGACTTGTGCCCCTTTTCTGGCGACGACAACGACGAACCTCATCTCAAGAAACAACAATGATAGAAAAAGATAAGAAGGTTGAAGAAATCCGATATGGCGGCTAACCAAATCATTTTTATCTATTTTTCTACCGGTAAGTCAATTTATATTCCGCATCTACGCGTCATACGCTGATATCCAAGAGCAGGACCAAGTCTAGTAGTATGTGAGCAGCTGCTACAGTTCACAGTGTTTTGGACATAGAAATTGCCATCGATTGATGTGCCCTTCTCTGGTGGACGGAGCATCGGGTTGTTGGTTCTAATTTCCCGAGGGAACTTATCCAAGGGATGTTCCTGCCACGGGGTCCGGCTTGCCCTTGCTCTGGGCGACGGTGGCGTTTATTTACATTCAAGTTATTTTGATCTTCTTCTTCTGTTGCTTTTCAAGCGTCTCATTTCATCTTATGTGTCAATAAACGCTCGCAAGTAGCGTTTATTTTCTGATCTTGCTTCACTATTTTTCCTTACGTCGACGTGTGTCATTTCTATCTCTATCTTGGCTCTCACCGCGAGGAACAAACGCATTACAACCAAGTTGGTACTAGGATTCCTTCAAGTCTGACTACCGTATCCTTTGTCCAAACAATTATCCCAAGACACTCCCTTTTACCACAGCTACATACAAACTTTTCCGGCTATGGCTATTCCACCATATCCGTTGTCTACCGGTCCATACCCGCCACTCTCACCCTCCTCTGACAGTCATCGTCCGAGATACTCGTCTGGCAGCCTACGTACACCAGCTAGGAGCCATAATCGCCATTCGCGGTATTACAGGAACCCCTACTTTCAAGGCTATCCGCGGCATTCAGAATGGCAGCACAAAGTTCGTCCAGCAAAGCATCAGTCCAACTGGAACTTCCGTTCCCAAAAACGTCCCCAATTGCGTCCTTCCAGTAGCTCCGGTAGCAGCAGTGATCAGTCCACAACATATATTGCTGCCAATATGCATCCTATCGGAGAAAGACACCCGTCTGGCTTGATTCCGCAAATGGTTACGCCCAATTCAGCTAGTGGAAAGACATTTACTGAGATCATGAATCGTGCATATGATCTCAAAAAGTCCCCCCTTTGCCTAGGGAAAAAATTAGGTGCTTCCGCGACTGTTCCTCGGTCACCTTGGCTTCTTCGGAATCCATTTAATCCCTTTGGTTCCGATTCAAGCAGCACAACGGGGTCATCCTCTTCGTCGTCTAACCAGTCCGGGAAATTCACCACACTAGCCGGGCATTTACAGCAACCGTGCCCCAGTGGGGAGCGGAACGAACCTATGTCCCACCCTATTTTGGATAGTCGGGACCACAAGAATATTCCCTGGAAGAAAAACAAGTCCGATTCTGTGACTGTTGGGTTCGGCTTGACCGATGACGCTGTGTTGACTGAGCCGGAAGAGTTTTCGAAACTCCTGCAAATGATCAAGCTACATAATCAGCAATCCAAAGATCTAAAGGAACTTGTTTCTAATTATATGGATCGTGCTTCAGGTCGCTCCAAGGGTATTAGTTCACGGGTTGTTAACGTCGGTAAATTCTCTACCAAACCGCTCCGCCGCAGAAATCAGAACTCGGATGGGAATCTCAAGGTTGCCTCGCTCCCAGGTGGAGGCGACAGCCCAGATCCACCTCGTGATCACCAAATCCCGTTCAAAGGACACATGATAGACCGTGTTGACACCGGCGAGGGAGCCGAGCGTCAGAATATCAGTGTTGGAGAGCAGGATGTGAATGAACCAGACCCAGCTCCTGCTGGAGAAGCTACTATCCGCGATGACCAAGGTTAGCTAATTCGTGCTACTTATCAGTGAACTGAAGTGCTAACATCAGATGCCTACCGTCAGCGGCAGATACCTCCCATCCCAATGATTCGCTCCCGCCGGCAGCCCAGAACCGAGGTCCTAATTTTTTCGCATTTCCAGTCCATAGTGTCCCGGATCCCCCGATTTTGAAATTGGAAGAACCTGCCCTTTTTCCTGGCCAAACTTATGACACTGGCATTTCGAGAAAGCGGTCAAGAGAAAATATTGATGACCCCGACGTGAAATATCCAGTGGGAGACCCGGAGTGTGATATCTTTCTCCCTGCTCATAACCATCCTGCGTGCCGGCATGGTCGTGCCAAGCGACTCAAACTTGAGGACTCTCCATATTCAGGTCAGCAGGAGTGCCAGGTATGCGGAGGACGTTACTTGCTCCCATCTCTTTCGTCTTCTGGAAGTACCTCTTCGACATCTAGTGAAACGAACTCTGGTGTGTCAAACTTTTGCGCGTACAATAAGTATTCCGCCCCAATCCCGTCAGAGAGACATTTACCCCAGCAAAACGGCCCGCATCCTTGGTGTCATTGCGAACCACACTGTGGGTGTACACCGAAATGCTACTGCGGTCGAGATTCTTCACAAGGCTCTATGGAAGAGAAATACAAAGTTAAGACGAAAAGCATTCTCATGCCCTCTGGACAACCCCTCGGATTTTCGGCTCGCCGCAATGTTCATAGCATAATTCTGAACAACCCTTCCGGCTTTCCAATCCAAAATGCCTAGCTGAAATTGCCTCAGGAGAAGCTATGCACACTACTATCCCTCAATCCAACTTTTGCAAATCTTTCTCGGCTCAGGGGTAACCAATTACCGCTTTTTTTTATTCAAAGCACTTTTCGCGATAAAAGCCTTGGTTTTCTAGATTGGTTTCGGTTTATGGCGCTTTTTTGATAGACGAGTATTTCTGTTGGATCATTGTTTTCCTGGGCGATACTTCTTTTCAAAAAAATAGTTTCATGATTGGGTTCTCTGTTCTATGGGTACGGCCAATTCATATGCCGATCAGCGTCAGGAGGATCGGCTTGTTTCCGCATTGACACTCATGACGAGGTCATTCTTCACTCCTTCGATATCATTACTCTAACTTCGCAGTCACATTTTATAGTTTATTCGCTCGTTTAGGAAAATAAATTGCTTGTTTGGACAGTTTTTGTAACTAGTAGCTTTTAGGGCTCCATTGGAAATCCTGCACAAAAGTCCTAGTATGGTTGATTGGCATGGAACATACCAGAAAGAGCAACGAGGGATATCCATAAATAAAATGGAATGTGCCATGTTATTATCAAGAGTTAGATGCCAGCAGATGCCGAGTGCTGAAGTCATCTTGAAGTGTTTCAAAATTTCGACCAGCCAGCAGTTATCTAACTGGTCGACCAAAGTTTCTTGTTCGAATCCATGGCGGTGAGTTAGGGGACTGCGAGGTTTCCACATTCAGAGAATCTATGTCTAATAGACTTGATCGTTATAGATCTTAAAATTCAAAGCGCTAGCTACTGTAAGCTCCTCCTTCTATGGTATAAACGATACGCGGCTAAAAGTTGAAAAACAACAGAGCAGGTATATATATAGCAGAAAAAAGCAAAGACCAAAGAAAAATAGTTGCCGGGAATGCAATAAAGGGAGATAGGGGTAGTTAGTCTATATATAAAAATCAATCCAAGTTCTAATCTCTACCACCCACCACCAATCTTCCCAGCAAGCTCGGCAACACGGGCGGTATCTCCTACTCCACCACCCGCATCCTTCCCCTTATTCTTACCTACATCACTCTCCACTTTCCGGAATGTGGTGTAGACTAGTTTGTCAAGAGGGATATTGGTGCTGTGCGACCAGTGGGACAGTATCTGATGGATAGAATGATCTTGATCTTGATCTTGCTGATCGACTTCCATCCGTGGACTGATGGAAGAAGAAGGGTTGAATTGGTCGTTCGGCGTGGGATCAGACTCTGAATCTGAATCTGCGGAGAAGTAAGCCTCGTCGACTCGAGCTATCCAGGACCGTTGTTCGTGTGGGGTGGGTTTCTGAGCAGATTGTTCCTGTTGTGGTATCGATGACGATGACGCCGGGTCGACGACAGCTGCTGCTGCTGGTGGGGCGTTTATCTCCCGCGCATCCTCGACCCGTATTTGTCCACCGCCATTCGTGCACCCGCCGGGACATGCCATTACTTCGATATATGCGTAATCTGTAGCGGATCCGGTTGCAGATGCGCCTGCGTTATTGCCTACCCTGCGGCCTATTGTAGGTTTGGCTCCGGGTAGCCGTGAGGTACGGGCGGGCTTAAGTTTGCGGACTAGGTTTTGGATGTTGCGGAAACCGTAGTAGCGGGCTGCTTTTATAATGGTCTCCCCTGAGGTTGATGTTAGAGTGTATTCTATCACGTCTGAATTGCGACCTCGCTGGGTTTGGATAAGGCTGCCTGGGTTCTGTGATTGGTAGGTTGTGAGAAGGTGGTGTAAATAACCGCCTGAAGTCCCAGCGGAGGAAGATTGGTTTGGTATTTGCGTTTGAGGGAAGAGGAATGATGTGAGGTAACTATCGGGGAACGAAGGTGAGTAGGATGGAGATAGTGGCTTCAGGGGGAGATTTTTGAGAGAGATATTTCGAGAGGTGGCTAGCATGAGCAGTTCGCGGGAAGTGATGACACAATCAACATCCCGTACGGGTGAATCCGTCCGGTCTAGCATTGACGAAGAACTTTGCCACGAGGCATCTGTTAGTTCTTGTCGACTGGCCTCTAGCTTTTTGTCAAAACAGGGCATTATTGCCAGATGCCATATTTGAGACGGCGAGATGTTCAACTTCTTGCTCAGCACGGTTTTCAGAAAGGTGCCTGTGAGAGCTTGGGGAGATTTGAGACGAGACATGTGAGGTAGGACGTGTGGGTGCGTTTTTTCGGCGTAACATATCCATCCTGGACAAACAGATGACAGAATGGGTCGCTTGGGAACAGCAAACTCCTTGGAATCAGAAGTACTCTGGGAGTTATCCAGAGATTCCGCCACTTCGGCTGTGCTGAGTTCCAGGCAGACCTGACGCATCACGTTTGTATCAACCACCCATGTGAATCCATTTCCATGCTGTCCACCGGCCCTTAATCCCTGAGGCCCGCTCAGGAATTGTTCGATCAAATATCCGGCCTCGCGTTCTGATATGCCGTAAGTTGCGGCCAGGCTTGCTCTGACCTGAGGGCTAACGCTTGCAACAAATATCCTTCCATCTTCTGCTCCATTCTGTTGTCCTGCAACCGAAGAGCCTATATAACCCTCGTTTCGAGATTTATTCAAGTCGCCGACTTTTAATTCGGGGAATGAATCCAAGGTGTTGAGCACTTCGGCGTGCGACTGGAGCGACACCAAAACTGCTTCAGCTGACGTAACACATCCTGAGCATGCCAAACAATCGGTCAAGGATATCTGAGCGGGAGGAAGGTTTTCGGGCTCTACTTTGTCTTCGGTCGTGACTTCGTATGCGTTCTGTTGCCACCGATAGCGAGTTAGCAAATGGCCGCTTTCGTAATTCTGCAGCAAGGATGTTAAAGGGTTCATGTTCATACCTCTTCTTTCTGAGTATCCTTCTTTGGCAGGGTTTCAATGGGTTTTATACAAGCGACACCGGGTGAAATAAAGTCGTTCAGGTCATCGGCAGAGAGAATCGCGCTCATGGCGACTGGGGCGCCAGAACAGGGATTCTGAGGTAGTTGTCGAGGCGTTCAGCCAGATCAATACGTCTTAGCGACGGCCGATAACAGCGGATTTACTCGAGAATGCGGAAGAATAAGCCTGAAAAGTAATATACAGTCGCGGGTTGGGAGAAAAGAAGTGGGCAGTGGACAATGAGTCGTCGACGCCGATATCGACACCCCGCTGACTAATACGGTCTGTTCTGGTGGCGCAACAAAAAAAGCGGCAAGTTACCCCACACTAAACCCAATCCGGCCTCACCGCCTAGATAAGGGCTGTTTTCTGCCGGCAGAATCCTTATCGGTCACCGCCTTGAGGCTGAAGCCATTGATCCCGAGTTCACCATCTTCGTCTTCGTGTTCCTGTTGGGTTTATTGCTTACATTCCGACCTTCTTGTCTACTTAACGGGGAGGTGTACGACCAGTCATCCTGTCAATATATCCGTCATTGCAGTAAACCGCCCACAATGGCTGATTCCCCAGATCGCAAACTGGTGCAAACCGTGCTCAACCTCCATCCATCGCGACCCCGGGACATCGGAGACTCTCGCTCGCCATATTTTGTGCGTCGCCCAGAAAACAACACTACAGCACCAGCTTTGTCAGGAAACCAATCCCAAGACCAAATGGAGGACATACAACCCTCCGTCCCATCTTTACAGTCCCAGGAATCCGGCATGAGCACCATCAGCACCTCTACAGGCTTCACCAACGACAGCTGGAACAGCGAGCTCGCAGTCCATTACCGTCGCCAAAACCTCTCCTCCATAGCTGCTGAAACAACCGCTCTGCTTCCAAACATCCTCGCTACCGCCCCGCACGCTCCTCCAAACGGATATCTATACGCACCCCCAAGACCCCCGCGTCTCGCTCAAAAATTCTGCCCAGGATTCCCTCGAACAGCCATCCGAATTCACGACGCAGACACCTACGACACCGCAATCGGGCTAGCCGAATGCGCCAAATTCATCACAGTCCGCGATCAGAAGCCGGTATGTGTGCTGAATATGGCCAACGCACACAATGCGGGTGGGGGATGGAAGCGTGGGGCTCTCGCGCAGGAGGAAGCGTTGTGTTACCGGAGCAGCCTCAGCTTCACACTGAAACTGCGCTATTATCCCATTCCTGAAACGGGCGCTATATATTCTCCGACGGTTCTGGTGATTCGCGCAAATATGAATGAGGGCGGGCACAAGCTGCTGGATCTGTCGCGGCCGGAGAGGGTGCCCGTGGTTAGTGTGATCAGTGTGGCGGCGTTGTGTGTGCCGGAGGTAGTAGCTAGGAGTGTGGAGGGAATGGGAACTAGGGAGGTCTTTAAGAACCCAGAAGATCGCGAAGTTACGAAGGAAAAGATGCGTGTGATCTTGCGAACTGCGGCTGTCAATCAACATCGAAGATTAGTGCTGGGTGCCTTGGGCTGTGGGGCGTTTCAGAATCCGAAAGAAGAAGTTGCGGATTGTTGGGCTGAGGTCTTTCAGGAGCGGGAGTTTAGTGGGGGGTGGTGGGAAAGTGTGATTTTTGCGGTGATGGATGACCGTGGTGAAGGGGAAGATGGAGATGGGAATTTCGGCGTGTTTTATCGACGCCTGAATGGGATGATGGTTTAGTCTGGTGCTTTGATGGATAGATACCCTTTTTGTATTTCGAGAGATTGTTGAGAGCCTGTCTATAAAGAACAATCATGCCCGATGATGATTAGAAAAAAAGATGATACCCGGATGGAGGCGGATTGGGGTATCGCCTTGCATCACGCAGTAACGAAGTCAACCAACGCCTTTCTTGTTTGCTCGCTGATACGTACATACAAAACCCGAATACAACACCATGTTTACTTTCCTGCCTTTGCGGATCTACCCCGTCTGCGAGGGGTGCTTGACTCCTTCAAATCAGTGGTCTTGGCCCGCTTGCCAGCAGGAGTTTCCGACTTCACCTCCTTTTTACCCGGCTTAGCCTCAGCCTTTCGCTTCGTGCCCTTTGCCTTGGGAGTCTCTTCCTGCTCATCTTTTACTTTCGGTTCCGCTTTGGCCTTCTTGGTTGTAGCTCTTTTGGGCGCAGCAGGCTCATCCTCTTCTCCACCCTCCTCGTCCTTGATTTCCTTTTTCGCCCGTCCTCTCTTTTTAGGCGTTTTCTCTTCTGCCTCTACATCACCCACATCTCCTGCAACGGGGCCAGTCTTTTTCTGCACGGCGGGTACAACAGCACTCGTCCGGCCGCCAACGGTAACGAAAACGATCTTGTCGCCATTTGGCAGTGTCTGGGGGTGGTTCTTCTTGCCTTTATTCCACCGATGGTTGAAGAGCCAGTCGTCTGGGAATTGCTCCGAGTTTCCCAGAAGATCGACGGCCGTGGAACAGACATAGTGGATTGATGAGTGGAGTTGCTTGATTTGGTTCGGTTGAAGGGTGTTGCTGTATTGCTCTGGGTGGATTTTCGCGTGGTATAACACTTCATCTCTAGAATTATGTTAGTCCATACATTTCACAAAAGAAAGTAAGCAGTGACTAACCCCATCCAATTTCCAAGTCCGCTGATATTGGCTTGGTCAAGTAGCAATGCCTTTATAGGAACTCTTTTGCTCCCCAACTTTTTTGTCAGCCAATCCACCGATACGGTATCCTTGTCCAAAACAGGATCCGGTCCGTTCTCTTTGAGCGGTGTATGCTTCCTAATATCCGCCCCAGGGCAATCAACCAGCCGCACACGTCCAAGTCTCCGTGCATCCACAAAGGCAGCTTCCGTTTTAGCATCATCATCCATCTCAAGCATAAATTTCCAGAATTTCGGCGGCCAAGGTTCATTTTCCTGAGTCGGAGATCGATAGTAGTGCGTATCCGCATCCTTTATCTTCAACCAGCCAGTCATGCCAAAGTGCATAACTGGGTGTGGCGGGGAAGACATGATCATCCAGAAATATTTCCCTTGCTGTCCTGCATCCGCTACCGTTTTCCCTTGTATGCTTTTCTGGAACTCTGCCGCTGTCGTGCCTGCTTTGCCGAAGACGATAGGGTCATCTTGGACTTGGACTTTGGTGATGGTTTTGCCCACAAGGTATTTGCGGATAAAGAAAACAATTCGTGCAATTTCCGAGAGCTCAGGCATGATGGCTCTAGTACAGGGGGTGTAGTGTATGTTCCCGATCGAGCGACACAGGGAGTAGCGTGACGAACAAAGTCCCAAGTCTTCTGGAAGTGACAAGTCTAATACTAGAATCGGGCGAAATGAAGGTCGGAAAGTTAGATATCGCGAATTCCCAACGTTCAACGGCTTCGATGGCTGTAATATGTATCCGGCTCCGTAGGAGGATGGTCAATGGCGGACAGCTTTTTGAACAATGCTGAAGGATCAAGGTAAGATTATAAGAAGAGGATAAGCACGGTCTGAAGACGAGGTAGCCAGAGTCAAATTAGCAAGATGGTTTGGGGATTTGGTGTTGTGCTCGTGTTTTGGTCGCCAAAGCCAGGCTGGGGAGAGCTTGTCATTGGAAGGGCGAAGCTAGCGAGTAGTTATTAGTCATCTATAGTCGGCCAAACAATCATCGTTTGGGTCGTGGGTAATTGTAGAATGCTGATATGTCCAGTTCCTGCGCATTTTCCATGGAAATTCCACCGCTGCAGATAAATTCGGCGGATGGAGAGGATTGCAAGTTGATTGTCGTGTGAAGTCGTGAGGCGCGTCCCGCAGACACGCAGTCATGTGATCTGACGTCGGATTTTGAACCTCAAATCAACTTCTTTGGTCCAAATCAATTCCAAGTACACGTTTTGATGCCAACTTCTCCATTCTGCAGGCGTTTCTAGCTTGCGCATTTTATATATTCCATCATTCTCTACTTCCCGTGACTCGAGAAATTTTGGTGTATTGGGGCTGTATCAAATTCAATGATATAATTCCCCTGCAAAACTGTGCCTGATACCCTCAATCCCCAGCCAGCTTCGGCTCCAAGCTGCTCAAACAAGTCCATCCTGGCTTGGTTTTGGGTCAAGCTGTCTGCGTCAGACAAAAAGCCGGCCGCACCGGCTACAGGGGAAATGTCCAAGCCCTCCGCCCAGCCAACGTTGACGCCGCAATTCTGTTTCAACCAGAGAGCTCTTCGAGGTAGCTTTCCCTTATCCAATCCCCATGCTTAGTCTACGTTACATAGGCCTGCCCCGCCCAATCAGACAAAAGCTAACTATGGATTCCAGATTTCCTCCGCATTTCCCGTTCCACCATCGACGACTCCATTACCCAGAATCTCAATGCCCTCATCACCCCAGCACAAAAGGGTTTCGACCCCTCGATGACCACCACACGACAGACGGAATATCCAGTAAAGGGCCAAATAGAACCTGCGCGATGCCGTTCATTTCAAGACCAAGTCCTATTCCCCTCGTGGCAAACCCGATCCGACGTATTGAATTATTGCGCTGGGGTGGCGACGAGTCCTGACCCCGATGACCCCGACCTTCTTCTGCGCCAGGGCGAGTCTATAAAGGATAGGGAAAGGGTGGTGGATGAGCGGTTAGATCCGTACTCGGCAAGATTTTTCCCGAGGGAACCGAGGACAGAGTCCCTGGCTATGCTGTTGCGGAATGAGAGGGGGGTGGAACAGATTATACGTTCGAGGACGTGGGGACTTGTTACGGAGCGCTGTGGGGGTCCAATTGAGGGATGGGAGGATGCATTGAACCGCTGGCGGGAAGGACAAGATCAAAAGCGGTGATCCTTTCTGTCCATCTCGACGGCCAGTTTCTATACGGATCCCCCGGTTGGATGTTCCAGTTGTGCCAAAGCTCTGGAAACTGTTTTGGAATAAGGGTTGGGCATTGGGCGTGTCCCCGCCCTACCGTGGAAAAGTGACAGTGCAGTGTCCATGAGATGTTGCGTGTAAAATAGTCCCCAAAATATATATACTAAGGAAAAATTCCCACTCTAAAGTTTATAATGCAATCAATCAGAAACTCCCCACGAACAAATGGCCTTATAGGCATCGGCAAACAGCGCTAGAATGGGTTGGCTATTGCCGGCCTATTCTCTGCATTCATAGAAGCCAATAACCAGCAATAACCAGCAATAACCAGTCAACACGCCCCTTCTCAGCGACATCCAGGCCAGGCTTAGTCATCGCGGCTATTGGCCCCGCCACGTGACCCCGCCCGGCTACCGTCGGCCACTCCGGCAACCGCGACCTCCACAGCCGAACACTCGGCCAGATATGAAGAGCCTCACTCCCGCTCAGGAGACAATGTCTTCTCAATTGACTTCTCTTCTCCTCTATCCAACCTGAACCATGCTCCCTCTTCGCTGCAGAGGGTCTCTCTCCCACCCTCTGCGTCCCAATAGCCCCTCCCGCCTCTTGCCAATTGCTTCTCGCATCTCCGGCCATTCTGCTTCGAGTCCCCCTCACCGCCGGAGGTTCCACAATACTCCCGCATCATGGGCAGTCAAGTCACAGATCCTGAAGGATGTTGGTGAAGGTATGGCCTTTATTCGAGAGAATTGGACCTTGTACTGACTCTGCATCACCCTAGGCATTACCGAGATCCAGATCATCCAGTGGTACGTGCAGGAGGGCGCGAGGATCGAGGAATGGAAACCGCTGTGCCAATACCAGTCTGATAAGGCTGTGGACGATGTACGCCTTTCTACAATATACATGAAATATACGGCCCTCTAATAGATCACAGATAACGTCGAGATATGAGGGGGTTATCAAGAAGCTACATTTCCAGGCAGATGATACTGTACCAACGGGAAAAGTATAGACATCCAATTAGTCTAGGGGCGCAAAACGTTGCTAATAAATTCAAAAGGCTCTTTGCGATATTGACGTTGACGATGCAAAATACCCCGACGAACACGCCCCACCCGCTGCAGCCCAGCCCACTCCCGCTGCGCCGGCCCCTGCCCAAGAACCACAAGCCACAGAGGCTGCTCTAGCTACGTCTGCAGAATCATCTGCACTTCAACCAGAGTCTGCTGAAATCCCTACGGCCCCTAAGTCCAAATATGCTTCTCTCGCAACGCCCGCAGTAAGAGGCATGTTGAAAGAGCGGAACGTGAATATTCTAGACGTGACAGGAACCGGCAAGGATGGCCGAGTCATGAAAGAAGATGTCCTTCGCTACGTCTCTGAGCGAGATGCCGCAGCAGCAGCACCATCCGCAGCCTTCCAGCCCATCCAACCTCCCCTGGATACGACAACCCCACAAACCGAAACCCCCACCCCCCTAACTCCAATCCAATCGCAAATGTTCAAAACCATGACTCGCTCCCTCACAATCCCCCACTTCCTCTACGCCGACGAACTAACCATCAACTCCCTCTCTTCAATCCGCAAAAAGCTCGCCGCCCACCCCACCAACCCCCAAAAACTCTCCTACCTCCCATTCATCATCAAAGCCGTCTCTTTATCCCTAAACGCCTTCCCCCTCCTAAACGCCCGCGTCGACACAACCACCAACCCAGCAAAGCCCTCCCTAGTCATGCGCTCAAACCACAACATCGGCGTAGCAATGGATACCCCCTCGGGCCTGCTCGTGCCAAATATCAAAAACGTCCAATCCCGCTCCATCCTCGACATCGCCGCCGAACTCACCCGTCTCAGCGAGCTAGCACGTGCGGGCAAGCTGACCCCCACCGATCTGAACGGTGGCACAATCACCGTGTCCAATATCGGCAGCGTGGGCGGGACGTACGTCGGGCCTGTGATTGTGCCTAGCGAGGTGGCGATTTTGGGTGTGGGCAGGGCGAAGACGGTTCCGGTGTTTGATGACGAGGGGAATGTGGTTAAGGGGGAGAAGGTGAATTTTAGCTGGAGTGCGGATCATCGGGTTGTTGATGGGGCGACGATGGCGAGGATGGCGGAGAGGGTTAGGGCGTTTTTGGAGGAGCCTGAGTCGATGATGTTGGCGTTGAGATGAGATGAGGGGGGTTGGGTAGGTTCCTTTTCCACTTGATGGATTGATTTGTTGGTTTTTGTGCTGGCTGTTGTGAATGGATATTTTGATATAGAATACGATATGCATGGTTGGCTTTTTGTCTAGACGGGAGGGCCTGCAATTTGTGTTACCCTTAACCTTAACCTATTTCATTAAAAAAAGGGGGGCGGCGGTTTTTTTGTGTTTTCGTCTGGACAGTTTGTGCATATAGCTAGCATGTTTTGTCACAGGTATACCTCGAAGAAAAACATATAGATAGTTGAAAGCAATACGTATGTTGAATAGTGAAGTGCCTGTGAGAAATTGTCTAAATACTAATTCTATATATGGAGGGTTTCTTGTTATCAACCTTGCTATTGGTATATGCCCATCTCTCTCTCTCTCTTTTATTGTATTTTATTTTTTATACTTGACTATCGTGAGATGTGTCCTGCAAAGCGAAATTCAAATATCTAACCAGAGTTTGTCATTGTTTGCAAGAAGAGCCGAGTATGGAGAACTAACTATACACAGTTTCAAAACATGCAAGCATTCTCAGGGGGGAGTACGGTAGGTATGTACTACAGTACATTACGAAAACACGAACTAAAATCCTGTGATGAAAAAAGGCTGTAGATTGCATATAAGAACTCAATTCTGTTTGTGTCATTAAAAGGAGCAATGGCAGAACGGGTACTTAAAAATAGCTACCCCATCCCCTCTTGACGTTGTCTTACAGGTTCTTTCTGAACATATCTGGGGAGGGCAGTATTTGAAGATCGAGATAAAAAAAAACGCATCTGCGCCAAATACGCCCCGCTTTCCCTCCCCCTTTTATAAAAACTGCAGGAACTGGGGATTGTTTTGGTTTCTTCCCCATCTTCATCGCGGTTGAAAATGCGTCCAGATACAGATACAGAACACGCCTTGCAGGTATGAGGACTGATCGAATCAGAAATAGGAGCAAGAGAGCAATTTGAAAGAACGACCGAGTGAAAAGCTGGGATAGGTAGGGGGGTTTTAACATATTAAAAAGAGGTAGGTAGGTGGAAGGGTTGGGGAGAATTGAATGGGATAGGGCAGGAACAAGCAAACGAACGCTGGCTAATAAGTGCTAATGCTTGTTGTATGTGGAATGCGCAAATAAAAAGGGAAGGCAAAGACAATCAGGTATGCAGACAATGGGTAATGGTGGATAAAGAGAAGTAGCACAAGAAAACAAAGGGAAAGGGGTGGCGTTCAGAAGGATTTCATCTTGGGGTGCTGGTGGTGGTGGTGGTGGTGGTGGTGGAGGGATGGCAAATGGGGTTATGGGGGTTCACGTCCATGCGTCCCATTAAAGCGTCCCCTGTGTTTGCGGAGAGGGGGATGTCGAGTATCCGGGACAGGAAGACCAATGGTTGATTCGTTTCCGTCCTGTATAAAAGTGTGTCGCTCTTCTGTTCAGTGTCGCCGGTTCGTAGTGTATAAACCGACAATAGCAGCGGTAGCTCCCGGGCTTCATTTATGCATTCAGGTCCACAATCACCCCAGCACATCCCTAGCCTTCAACACCAACCCTGTCACTGGTATTCCGCCGTAATTTCATCAACCCTCCGGAGAACTTCCTGCTGTACTTCGTCCCTCGTAGCGTTCTCAGTGCTAACGGTTACCGCATCCTGTTCTGAATTTTGATTCGGCTCCTCTAGCGCATCGAACTGCGATTTAACCATCTTCTCTGACATATAATGATCCTCCCGTCGCTTGACCCTTTCGAAAATGACTTGGTAGCTAGCGCTCAGATAGATGAAGTGGATTTTTACCGATGGATGGTTGTAGGCCGCAACACGCATGACGTCACGATATTTCTTTTTCAAAGCAGAGCAAGCCACAACGACGCTGGAGTGGGTTTGGAGAGACTCGACGGCGGCATCCCGAAGGGATATTAGCCAGTCCCAGCGGTCTTCGTCGGTAAGGGGTATGCAGTTTTTCATTTTCTCCTTGTTGGCATCTGGGTGATACTGATGAAGTTGTTAGAGATGTTTAGGGATGGCCCTTCCTTCACGTGCTATTTCTATGCAACATATATGATTAGACGGAGGAGATCTTACGTTGTCACCTTCAAGAAAGTCCATATTCAGTGCCTTGCTTAAATTCTCTCCAACGGTAGACTTCCCACAGCCCGCAGGGCCAGTAATGATCCAAATATGCTGCAAGTCGGTGGGGTGTTGCTGATCTTGCGTTCTTGAGGTCTGATCCATGGTGGATTGCGATTTCTGATATGGCATAGAATGTTGTCTTGAGAGGGTAGCATGTCGAGAGTTGAGAGGCACGCCAGTAGAGGCTGGGTGAATATGTACCTGCCGGCCTGGATCTTCTGTGGACAGCATGGTGGCAGTGATATAAGGTGTTGTGGGTTAAGTTGTGACAAATTGAGCGCGTGATGTTCAAAGAAGGTGAGGTCTCCTGTTGTAAATAAAGAAATGCGTCCCTGTAAATAAATTCTGGGGGATGTCCCGGTGGATTCTGAGGCCCTTAAGTACCACAGGACTAGGCTCGAGACTGCCACACCCACCAAAACAAGAAGAGAAACAAGATACGTTTTAATATGGCGGCAGCAATGCTCGGTCAGGGTCAAATAAACAACAAAGCAAGGCGGGAATAGAAAAGGGCTGAGGGTGAATGTGCTAGGTGTTTCAAAATAGCAAAATCCAGGTCACAAGGGAGGAAGGGACTATTTAAGTAGTGAAATGGTTTGGTTCGACAGCTAGTTTCAAGACAGGCTAAACGGAAAGTGGGCGGATATATACTAAATATCCACCACTGGAAATGGGGACGGGGGAGTGTGGGGGGAGTATATATGATGTAACTGGATTGGGGAGAAGCCTTTGGGCCCGCCGTCACGGTCCTGGAACCGGCAAAGATCCGACTATGAATTTGATAGGCTGGCTGGGGTTTCAAACCACGAGGGAGTGGGTAGCGAAAAATAAGGAAAACGATGGAGCAAAGCCAAGTCAAATAGAATAATTCAGACGTAAAGTTGAGCTGCAAATATTGTTATTCAAGAACAGGAACAGTCAGCTTCAAGAAAGGGCGAACATACCTTGTATTTAAGCTACAGGCAGGGCTGTCTATGGGTTGGCGGTAAAAGTTATTAACTAAGTTTCGATTCAATCCAAAAAGGCGAATTAATCATCGTAATAATAATGGGAAGAACATCCCCGTAATTTTGGTTGGCTGGAGACTTTGGGTCTCAGACATGATTGAACGAGTCACTCAGCGCGGCGCCTGGATTTGGTAGCATGGCAGGCGAGCAGCAAACATGCTGGTATGACAGGCCAAACAATTTAGTGTGGAGTGAGAATCATAGAAGGGTCCATGGCCCAGGCAAGGCATCAATCAACAACAAATGACCATTTCAGACCTGTCATAGAGGCCTAATATCATAGCCGGTCATAGCCAGCTCATGCAGCCCATGCGGATGCAAGGCATTTACCAAGGAATCATAGGTAAAAGCAGATTCAGAAGCTGATGAAAACGAGAAACCAAGGGTTGCGGCAAAAGTGGAAATGGACCAGTGTCGGTGGTCGTCAACAACGAAGGGGAAAGGCCTTGCGGTGACCTCACCTGTGGCGTCAGTGGGCCAGTGAGCCAATAGCGTTCAACACCGGTAGTCACGGCTTTGTTCCGGCCAGTTTAGGGCAGGTGACCGATCCTTATTGCTGCTTCAGGCGGTTATGGCTGGATTGAGTCTGGGTAGCCGCTTGATTGGGCTTTTGGGGTAACTTCTCCTGAGTACATGCAGCATTGGTATGCTTGCGGACGACACAAACACGCAGTATGCACCATGGCCCATTTGGCATCGTTTGCTCCGTGGATGGAGGTTAAGGCAGACAGGACAGCTTCACGCCGCCCAACCCCACACTAAAAATGCCTGGGAGTTCTCTTCGTAATAGCAGCAGGGATGTATCGAAGCGGCGTTTGCTGTGCGACACGCCCAGTCGCCGACAAGGGAATCGGCATGGGAAGTGTGAAGAAATTTTCACCTCGTTTTGTTAGGATATCCCCTGTCCCAGAAATCGCCCGTATCTATATCTGGCACGGAGTGGTCCATCGCCACCAGATGTCACCTTCACCTTCTTCAGACTTCGAGGCAAAGGAAAAGCAATTCCCAACGGCTTCGGGGCGAAATGGGTGATCACCGGCCCCGATCCCAATTCCCGGCTCGAGGATCGAGAGCGGCTGGGATGACGTTGCCAAGATCGTGGGTTTTTGCTGTTTCAACGGACATGCCGCTAAACAACTCCATTGCCATGCGTGGTTGGTGACAAGGAATGTGACGGGCCCCGTAACGGGCTTGGCCGTGAAGCCAGGGGGAGGCAAACCCACAATGCAGGATACCGTTCTGTATGATGAAGCTAATTTGACAACTTGAGCTCGAGTGGCAGTCCATAGTATCCTTGGGCCATCGCATTGCGGCTTGCAGAGATGCTGGGCTACAATCTGTCTGCATATCCGTCGCGCTTAGGGTATCTTGAATAGAAGTGCGATGTTCATGCTTAAGTCGAGTAATCGATTGGACTGCAGCCTCTCGGTGGGATAGGGAGGTCTGAGCGGCGTGGTTCTGCTTGTTCTTTGTTCGTCGTGACGTTGAAGTCGGGGTTGAGGGTGAGGTTGAGGTTGAGGTTGTCGTCAGGGGAAGAGGCTCTGCTGCAAGATGACAGCACCTCTACTATACGCACAACTCTCGATATGAACCACCAGTTCCTGGAATGAGTTCACTACTTTTTTTCATCTTTTGTCAATCTCACTGCCCTGTTCTCCCGCAACGACCTTCCTTTGGTTACGCTCCCCCGCCTTTGGCCTGACCTGATATATACCAGGTTCTGTTCATGATCCCATTACTTGTTTAGATACACGCCAGGATATCGCTGGAATCCTGCCGCCATTTTACTGCGCACATCGTCTCCGGAATCTGAAACTCAAGCTTGTGTACTTGCTAAGATGGTAAGTACTCCTGTTGAATCCTGATTGTGGGTTCCTGCTGGTACTTGTCATTTTAATCTCTATATTAATCGGCATTATAGTATACAGTAGCTTTCTCAATTGCTTTTCTCCCATAGGACGTTGTTGGAATCGCATATTAAAGCGGATGACCTCTGACAATACCATCGATTCAACCAGGGAGAAGCCAGCATGGTGGAAGAGAACGGAATTTCTACCACCGATATTGAATGCCAAAAGCCCGTCTTTTGAAATATGCGGGGTATCCAAACAAAGCCAGTATGACCCGCGCTACGGCTCTGCTCTCCTCTGCCGCTCAAACCCTTGAGGCACACTCCTTTAAAAAGCCCCACTAGGAATTAATATGCACTCTTGCAATATGACGTCGTCAGCGCTTCCCCCCACCAGCTGCGCCTCAAAACTGTTCATGGTTGATCAAGCCAACAAAGTGATGCATGTTGAGGGATGTATTATGGGACGGACCGATTAATGCATCGGAAAAATTAACCGTATACACAACTGCAGGTGGTTCGACCCCTCGGGTGTTTCTGGCAAACTTCCCATTCTATGCTTCCACAGAAGAAAATGCGTGTTGATATGGGCAAGGGTTACAAAGTTGAAATCTGCCAGAATGCCCGTCATTTGTGGGGGTTTCAGCATGGACATTGGAATCGGGTGCCTGCCCCGCATTTTACAGTCGATGATGCCTCAGTTCAACACATAATAACGAACAGCTAAAATGTGATGGCCTGAAAACAGAACAGATGGTATCTAACCGGACACCTGTTTATTATCAAATCAATTCATGGATGTGAGCGGCATTAAGCGTATGAGAATTTACGTGTCATAAAGTCTGGCGCTTCTAGCCATGGCGAAGGCTGATTTTCACAGCAACAGCCGCCAGACCAGTTTGGCGGTGAGGAATCTATTGATCCCTTCGAACTGTGGTTAAGATCACAAATCAATTACGGTCTGCGATGACCGAGACATTGCTAAAATCGGCGGAACTACAACTCCTCGCAACAGCTGAGCGTCGTACTGGGTCCAAAAATGCGGGGTTTGACACCAGGATCCGGGGTAATATTGAACTGCTTGCTATCCTTGTTCAGCTTGTCCCATTTCGGTGAAGCTCCAGTTACCTGCCATGGGCGTCATTTGGCATTTATTACATGATACTTTGGAATGTGATCATGCAAATTCCCGTTGGTCTTCCAATACCGGGAGGTAGGCTGGAACATTTAACATTGATCATATGAGGGCCGTTGGTCTGCGCTCTGCCACGTGTTTGGTTGACTGTCACGAAACTTATTTCTCGCGAGCTGTCAACGATCGACTGGCGAGGAGAGGCATCAGTATGAGGGCAACGAATCTCCTCGGGTTCGGAGCTGGGCGGGGAGTAAGCCGGGGATTTCCTACTCGTCCATCAGCCGCATTGTGACAGTGTTGGGGAGGCTTCGGATTGCTGGACATGAAGCCGGGAGCCAATCGGATACTCGTACAATGTAGTTGCGCCTGTCCCAATGTACATGAGGCGTTCTCTGCGAACTCCTGATCTGATGTCGTTGGAAGGTCAAAATAAGGTCGGACCAAAGTTTGGTACGGATAACAATTACGTAATCGACGCTTAACCCAGAACGCACTAGCACCATCCCGGAGCAGGCAGTGACATAAGCATCCGCATCATCGGCGCAGCAAGCATCAAACTCCAGAACAACGCAACCAAGCCTTCGGCAAGACACCGACAGACCAATTGACGAGCTCATTCACGATTAACCGCGCATGGGAGTTGAGTGTTGCCATCCTATCAACCCGTTCGCCTTGATCTAGCCCCTGAATTCCCCGCCGACGTCATGTCATCCTTCTTCTTCTCCACCCCGGTCGATATCGATATTGTCCTCGAAGACAGCGATGAGCGCGAGGCTGTCGATGTCAAGCTTGAGAAGAATAGGAAGGAAAAAGCGCCGCTGTATATGGATGGCGAGTCTGTAAAGGGAGCAGTCACAGTGCGGCCAAAGGATGGAAAACGGCTAGAACATACGGGCATTAAGGTGCAGTTTATTGGGACGATAGGTATGCGGAACCAGTCGTTTTTTATCCTGATTACTCTTATTTTATGTCGTATTTGTCTAGAAGAATGCTCGATTGATTAATTTGATACGGAATGATTTAGAAATGTTCTTCGATCGAGGAAACCACTACGAATTCCTCTCTCTCGGCCAGGAACTCGCCGCTCCGGGCGAGCTCCAACACCCGCAGACCTTCCCCTTCAACTTCAAAAATGTCGAGAAGCAATACGAATCGTACAATGGTATCAACGTCAAACTGCGGTACTTTGTCCGGGTGACGGTCTCGCGGCGGATAGCAGACGTGGTGCGCGAAAAGGATATCTGGGTATACTCTTACCGCATGCCGCCGGAGACGAATAGTCCGATAAAGATGGATGTTGGGATCGAGGATTGCTTGCATATTGAGTTCGAGTACTCGAAATCAAAATATCATTTGAAGGATGTTATTGTGGGGAGGATATACTTCTTGCTGGTCCGGTTGAAGATTAAACACATGGAACTCTCAATCATTCGGCGCGAAACCACCGGATCCCCGCCAAATCAGTATAACGAGAGTGAGACGTTGGTGCGTTTTGAGGTACGTTGAGCAGGTTTCTTTTATTGGTTGTGAAGCTGCGTATCTTTATTGTGGGACTCAAGTCGACGACGTGACGTAGACTAACTATTGTTTGCAGATTATGGACGGTTCCCCATCAAGAGGTATTTAAATCCCCCGTTCCATCCTGCGTGGATATCAAGCAGGCTTCCTTGCTGGTTCGGCTCTGGGGCTGCTCTGGAGGGCGCTTTGTTAGCATTTCGGTTAGATGGGACTGACAATCGTCATTTTGTTTGCGAATAGGAGAAACGATACCCATACGGTTATTCCTGGGAGGGTTCGATTTGACCCCCACATTCCGCGACGTTAACAAGAAGTATTCGACTCGATACTATCTCAGCTTGGTTCTGATCGACGAAGGTGAGTGGCCAATCTGTGCTCTGGTCCCGCTTCTTTTCTTTCTCCGGAACGTTTTTGGTCTCTTTTTATCACCCTTTTCTGCAACTGCCGATATCGAGGGTTCAATCTGGAATTCCAGACCCTTTTCTCTCTTGGAACTTTTGCCACAAATTATCAGTCTGCGCAGCGGGATTTTGATATCCCGCGCTGTGGTCACCTTTTAGTGCCTTGGCCTTATGGGTCACACGAATGTCCTTGTCCATCCCGTTCTGCTCATCCCATCATCCATGAATCTCAAAACCCACAGCGATCCACGAAAAAATTCGTCATCGGCAACAATTGAAAAAGTCGCAGTTTCATGGTTCGGGTCCACGGCCCGGCTAAATGGCGGTGGCTGCTATGACAGGCATTACAGAACTGCTGGGGCTTGAGCGCCCGAGTTTTTCCCCAATTGCTTTGGCCCCCACGCTAAAACTATCCTTTGCTTCAAACCCTGCGCACAGCCACTTTTCCATAGCCTGGCCTGAAGAGTGTCATACACCAGTTACTGTACTGTTACAATGGCATGGCCATGAATCCTTCCAGCGTTCCCTTCTGTGCTCTCCTTTTACCGGCCACCGCTTGCCGGTTATTGTTCTGTCTTTTACCATTCAACCCAGAAACAACCACACTTTTGGAGCAACTAACTAATCAAATGCCTCTATCAATAATCCCTATAGATGCCCGTCGCTACTTCAAGCAATCCGAAATTGTCCTCTACCGTCAAGCTCCCGAGATCGCTCCAACTCCCGAAGTTGCACAGCAGCAGCTTGCTCAACTGAAGCAACTCGAAGGCGAAGCCACGACCTCTGCGGGCCCGACGAAAGACCAACAAACTGCTGGGTTTGGAAACCAGCAGATTTCTGCGCCGGCGTAGACGGCGGCGCGGATCGTGTGGAGAGGGGAGTTTGTATGGGAGACAATGGTGGTGGTGAAGGAGTGATTGTGCTAATTGTTGGTCGGTCTGAATGTGTAGGCGCTGTATTCATTATTGCACGCAGTGACGTTTATATGTACGGATGACACTCGCCATGGTGTATCGTGGATTTTTTAGATACACGCTGGATTGGTTTTAATTTGTTTATATATCCTCTTTATTCTATGTATTAGTCATGGGAGTTATTTTTTTTTTCTCCTGAATTTGTGCTTGCTTCGCTTTTTTCATTGAGCCATTGATGGCCGGTCATGGTTTTTTGAGGGGGTTTCACAAGGCCTGTCATGTAATTGGTCCATTATCGATAGATCTCATACAGTTAATTCTCAAACAAGAATGACAATCTTCTAGTTAAGTGGCGGATAAGGAGGGTATTTTGGTATCCGGATGCATATAACCCCTATTGGTTTACAGACGAACGGAAAACAGAAAATAGTGATGTTTAAAAGCACATGCAGCAGGAATGGACAAATTAAGAAAGAAAATCAAAAATCAAAAAGAAAAGAAAAGAAAAGAAAAAACAAGACTAGACTGCTTAACAATATAATCAAACAATATCCCCAACCAAACAGCTCACTCCTCCTCATCCATATCCCCATTCTCATCCTCACCCCCCTCCCCATCACCACAAATCCCATCCAACACCCCCCCCAGCGCCTCGAGCACTCTACCATCCTCACTCTCCTTTCCAGCAACCCTCACCCCCTTCACTACAAGCGGATACATCCATCCGAGATGTTTCTTGTACACTGCTGTACTCTCACTACCAGCACCGTCTCCTTTTCCTGCTGCCAGCGGCACCGCCGGCCCCGCATCCGGAATTGCAGCCGGCTCACTTCTCAACTCCACCAATCGATGGAGAAGATATAACAACTCCTTCCGTGCCGGGGCCGGTTGTGGCATTAGCCCGCGAAGCGGTTGGTCAGCGATGTAGGCTTTTAGGGCCAGCGCGCTGCGGAGGATGAGATAAGGGGAGACGGATTTCGCGAGGGAGATGTAGGGGCTTGCTGCTGCTGCTGCTCCGGTTTGCTGAGTTGGAGACGGTGCGGATTTGGGTTTGGATTTCGGTTTGGATGGAGTTGGTTTAGCGGGTTGCGAGCGTACGGAGGCAAGGTCGAATAGCGTATCTATTAACACGTATGCCGTTTTCGTACGGAGAGTTGGTGGGGGGTCGAAGGTGCGTCCTGGGCGGATTTTGTAGAGGTCCTGTAGAGGCTCCTCTTCTATTGGGCCGTCGGGCAAGTCGAGGCGCTGCGGAGGGTAGATGAGGGAGGAGGTAAAGAGGGCACAGGCGAAGTCGCGGCGGATTTTATCCGGGATGGAGGCAGAACCAAGGGAAGGGATAATGATGCTGCGCAGCCGAATGAAAGCTGCTATGTCGAATTCTTCGTCGGCGGATATGGTGGTGGGTTTTATGGTCGGGGCTTTGGGGATTTGGGCGGAAACGATACCCCGGCAGATGTCCACGGCGCATTTCCAAAATCTTGCAAGTTCTGCTTGGTTGGATTTGGTTTGTGGTTGCTTTTCGATGTACGGAACCGCGACGGAGAGGATATCTAGGGAAACAGTGGTGCCCACTTGCCAGAGGACTGGCTCGCGATCTTTTCCGGTCCAGTTGTATTTGTGGATTATTTGGTTGGCGAGATGTTCCAGGGCCTTAGTCAATGTGCCATCTGAGAAGATGTCGGTATTTATTCCATGCTCAACGATATACCAGCCCAGAAGTCTCATCGCGGACTTGGAAAATGCCACGAATGTTGGCTTTCGTTTATCCTGATCCGGTGACCACTTCGTCAACGCACAGTCTGAAAATTCGGCAAGACAAGTGACCAATGCCGGCTGCGAGGACATTCTCTCTAGGCAAATCGTCTTCAGACAGTCTATAGTAACGGTTTGCAGCTCGGATTGGTGGTCCACGTCAGGGGTGTATCGAGATGCGACTGAGTTCCAAACAGCTATTCGTATATTTCTCAGAACCTGGTCGATATGTGCTTCGGTGAAGGTGGTCTTTAAAAGTCGATATAGTTGCGTATAGGATTGCAGATATGCCAGCAAGGCCTTTTGATTTTGGAGCTCTAGATCAAGCTCTTCGTTTTGCGCGATGGGATGACCCTCCACCCATACCTTCCATGCAGACTGTAGGGGCTCTAGGCCTATATCTTGATAGGCCTGTATTCTTGCTAGAACCTCCGCAAAACTCGAAAAGATAGATTCGTCCAAATCCAACAGTTTTACCTTGATCATAGCATCAAAATAATTGAGAAGCCGCGCCCATGATTGACCAAAATCTTCGTACTGCACGATAGTATCGAAATAGTTTGCGATTAAGGAGGCTAATCCCTTTGTGAGCACTATTGACGTCTCCACCCAAGATTTCACTTCATTGGAGTTAGGAGATGTTGACGCCTGTGATGTTTTCAAAACCTCCTTCTGGACCGACTCGGTCATTACAAAGAGCACCCTGTTCAAACACAGATGCCACGCCTTGGGAGGGAGTTGTTGGCCATATGCATCAAAAATGCGTAAAGCCGTTTGGATTGCGCTGTTTCGAATTTCTGAGCGGCTATCTGTGCTTAAATCGACGATGCGTAATAGGAGAAGTAGCCACAGCGAATTTCTAGAAATGAGCAGATCAGAGTTCTTCGCCAATTCAGTCAACGTTTCTTCACTAGACGAAACTTCCATATGGCTTTCAACGGAGAATTTATTAATCTGGCTTCGAAGAAAATCGGAGAGGTTCCAGAATGACGTTGTGGTAGTGAGCGAGATATTAAAATCTTCATTTTGTGACGCGAAATTGGAGAACGCTCCAACCAGCTCTAAAAGACAACGAGACGACAATAGCCCCAGGAAGTCGGAAGCGACAAGTTGCAGCGAGCTGTAAGCTGTTCTGACGAGCCGTGGCGACTTCACTTTTAGAACCCCTTTGGGTTTACGCGCACTGTCGTCGCCAGTATGGGTTCCTTCTTCAACAATTTGGGGGTGTTCTTCAAACACACTTGATATCAAATCAAAAACCAGGTCCCACCCTTCAACCAACGATTCACCACATTCCTCAAGAATGGACTTTAGTGTTTCCAGTGCAAGCTCATGAACCTCAAAGTCAGAAGACCGGTTGGATCCTTTCGAGCGCTGATCGACGTCATATAAGGTAGATATCTGAGTTTTTAAAGCAAGAAGTCCCCGGAGTTGGACCTCATTGCGAGCGGCTAGGTCTGTGGAATTACCTAGCTTTATCGAGTGGAATACGACGCTATCGAGAACATTGCTGGCGTTTGCCCGGAGAGATTGACTGATTTGACCGTTTTGGGTGATGGAGACCAAGTCCCCTACCAACGTGTGCCAAACTCCCTCGTCGTCTTTAGGGAGAGCGAGCCGTTCGATATTAGCCTTGGCGAGATCGTTCACTTTTGCTAAGACAAATCTCAGCTCGTCGTCTTGTATTCTCGATTTCCCTAAAGCAATAGAGATTGTCCGTTTATTTTGATGTATGCGCCCTAATGACTTGGACGACGGTAAAGAACCCTGTTGGGGTGTAGGGAGCTTTTCGGGAGTAACATCCGGGATCCCCTTGTCGGTGTTCTCAGATAGACGTAACAGAGCGGTCAAGATGTCTTTGAAAGAAGCACTCGGATATTCGCTCGTACTTTCGAACATCTTAGACGCTGCCGACTCAACGGCCACAATTTCGTTTCCCATATTGATTTTTGATGGTTCCGGCAGGGATGAAGGGTTGGTGTCCGCACTTTGGGTTCCTGGTGTAGGTTTTGGTGTTGTCATCGTCGAAACGCTTATCACCAGCTCAGCATGTTGAAGAGTTTCAAGGATTATGGACCACGCGGCTTGATCAAGGGTTGGTCCCAGTGCGATACCCAGGTTAAGTAATGCTCGTAAACAGAGCAAATTTCGAGTACTGAGTGAAGAGCCAGAAATATCTACTGGTGACCCCACTAGATCGACGGTACTTGGAGATTTTGGGATTGAAGATTCGAGTCCAAGTGTATTTTGATGATCCGTTCCGCCGGGAGGGTTGTTGAAGCTAACCAGGTCAGCCGGAACAGCGGCTTTTCCAATAGTAGTGAGAAATGCATCTCTTGGGGTGGATAACCTCAGGAGGCCAGCAACGTGTGTTAATTTCTGAAAGGAACGGACAAGATTGTGGTAAAATTCGCCGTCTAAGGCGGCATAGAGGAATGTCGAACACGTCGCAAGGATAGCTGGCCAACACGTATCAATCATGCTCGCGGTTGCCTTGATAGCGTCAATCTGAGGGTGCGACTTGAGGTCTAACGGGTTCACAGGAACAGATGACTTTTTGGAAGATGCGCTGGAGTCTTTACGCTGGGGCTGGTCTGGTGCGGGTCCGGTGCTACCCTTGTCCGATGTCGATGTTCTATGTTTCCGTTTGCTTTTGGATTCGGAAACGGTTAATGGAAGAATGAATTTTGCAATGCCCTCCGAGAAAGCGCTGATGCAGTTAAGCGCAAGGCTGTAAATATATGTTTCTGGAGGCATTGGAGCATCAATTTTGTCCAAAGTTTCGATATATGGTGTGCGGACAAGACTCCACTGGCTGCTGATACCATAGGTATTTACGTTCGCGCTCGGGCTTCCAATAACTCCAGCGACAGCAACCGCTTCAAGTGCAACCTGTTCTTCCACTGCATTTCTCGAGCTCCCTGGACCAGTAGGCAATGTTGACTGGTGACTAACACCGATTAACGTCGGTTTTTCTGAGGCTAACCGCACCAAGCATGCCATGTGGTCTCTGACTATGTTTTTGCGGCCTTCCTGTCCATCGAACAAGATATAAATGAGGCGCATAAGCCCAGGTTCGGAATATAGTCCTCTGAAAATTTCCATGCAAATAACCCGCTTCCATGGTACTGCAGCGTCAGTATCGAGGAGATGGATTAGAAGGCCTAACGCCATTTCGCATTCGGTGATCAAAAGAGGCAGATGCTCTTTAAGTAGAATGAGCAATATCCTTGCCACGCGGACCGTTAACGAGAAGTTATGCCGTTCGGAAATATACCTCACAACTAAAGGCATCAGCCGGTTTTGGAGGACTTGTATTTGTTCTGGGTGCTTAGAAAATACGTCGCCATTATTGACTAGAATGCTCTCGATTAACTCCAAGACAAAAATCTTCGAAAGAGACTTGATGTTGAGGAATTCTGGTTTTTCCCCTTCGACGAGGCGGCAGAGATCGTCTAGAATCTGTTGAAGAGGTTAGCATAAAGACAACGAATCGAACGTCGAAACTTGAGAAAAAGTACCCTTAAAGCGTCGTAGCTAGCCGAAGAAATTTGAACATCCTTGCCATCTACGATTGTCGTACTGCTAGGCGTGGGCTCTGGTGAATCTTCATCAGGAGTTAGCTCGCAGGTGGAACTAAAGAAGTGTACAGAAAGTTGACAAACCATCCGCCTTAGAGACTTTCTCGAACAAGGAAACCACAAGCTGCTGCAGAGTCGCAGCAGCAGTATTGGAAACAGACACGGTTTTGCTGGTTTGTAAGGTGGCACATATTTCTAAAGTACTCGCAAGGAGTTCTCCATTCAAATCATTTTCGTAGTACTGAAACAGCGAACCTAACGTCTGTAGTACTTTCAGTTGGACATCGAGACCTATTAAACTTTCAGTATGAAGACTAGGATTTTATCAATCAAGGGCACGGTTAACAACCTAAACTTGTTGTTTCATGAAGTCCATCAAGAATATCCCTGAGGCGTTCTGGAGGCAATGCTCGAGAAGCAACCAGCCTCTGGATGCATATCACTCCGATTGCAGTGAGCCTGGCGTGTCGAGCTCGACATGCTATCACAAAGGGTTTAACGAAATGTGGTTTTCGGATTAAATCTTCCAACAAGTGAGCAAATACGAACAGGAATAGGATATTCGGGTTTATCACACCTCCAGCTAGTTGAGCCTCTGATGTTGATGGCAAGCTTTTAAGCTCCCCCAGGGACTCCTCAGCTGCCTATAGAGTTTAAGAGTAAGTTAGACATTCGGATGCATAGCGAGGTTTCGGCTAGTTACATGTTTCAGATCAGAATTCTTCCGTTTCGACTCTTGTATGAGATTCGAAAGTTCCGTCTGCAGAATATGGGAGGTCATATCTCAGATGTCAGACCGAGCCCAGCATCATAAGGACCATTTGATCACAGGAGTAGCATATGAACTCGCGGATCAGGCTTGGCACGGGAGACAAGCTTTGATATCAAGCCACATTCAGCACTTAAAGGGAAAACAAATAATTTACTCATACAAGAGGGTTGGTAAAAGACGGATGTTGTCGCGGTGGAGAGAGGCTGCCTTGGATGATGGATGTTGTACTGTGGCATTTAGTGAGATGTTGAAATGCCAAGCAATGATACATTACATAAGCATAATGGCTTCATGCACTAACCATAGATGGACTAGTATTCAACTGACTTACATCACGTGGGATGACGCAGCACGTGTCCCGCGCCTGCGCCAAACACCTAAACTTTTTCCCGCGAAGTGGCATGCGACATACACAACACCCCTCCTTGCGCTGGTAGTATTCGACATATACTCACTTACTTTAGCTGCCTCCCTGAATACCACCACATCATGTCTGCTACCGTCCCTCGGAACTTCCGCTTGCTGGAAGAGCTTGAAAATGGAGAGAAAGGAAGAGGCAATGGTCTGTATCCATGTTTGACTCTATCAGGCTCCGACCTGCCAGTTGCGAATCCAACACTGACTCTGTCTTGTTTTTTTGACTAAATAGAGGCCTGTTCTTATGGTCTAGCTAATGGAGATGATGTGACCATGTCAAACTGGAACGGAACTATATTGGGCCCTCCTCATGTTAGCCCAGCATCCACCCCTCACTGAGCGACTTGGAGTGTATCTTAACCACAATCAAACAGAGCGAACACCAGAATCGGATATACAGCATCAATATCCACTGCGACGAGAACTACCCGGATACACCACCGACTATCCACTTCGTATCCAAGGTGAACCTTCCTTGCGTCGATCAACGAACTGGCAAGGTAAGTTTCGAAATCCATCTCCGGGCTTCAAACGCATGTATGCCTTATAGTAACATCCATCAATCAGGTTGATTTGACAAAATTGCCCCGTATTTCTACATGGAAACGGGACTACACAATGGAGACCATCCTCCTAGAAGTTAGAAGGCACGCAACCTAATTCTGGTTTCCTCAACCCTCTATTCTAACTAAACTCCATCTACAGATCTATGGCTTTGCCTGAAAACAAAAGAATTCCCCAACCCCCTGAAGGAACTACTTTTTAACCCGTGCGGAATCAACTGGAGGCTCTTATGATCATAATAACTTCACACTTGTCTCGGGGAGTACTATTTTATGCAGATGATGTTTAGCTTTTGAGCCGTGAGCATTCGACTTTAGCGCTACCTTGTCTTTCTTAACCCATTATGATAAACTTCTTAGTATACCAAATAAGAGCATACTATTAGTATGACCATTACTGGACAGTCTACGCATTCTCTTTGAAAGTTTTATTGATATACCTCGCATTCCTGGGTGGCAGGGGCTTGGGAGGGTGTAATAGTCACATGATCGCTATATCTCAGGTCAAAATAAGCTTCGATATTCCTCACGACATTGCTTATTCCCTCAGGACACAACGACATTACAGATACGGATTCCCGAATGCCCCCATTTCTGATACCAAAAAAGTCGGGAGTCCACAGACTAGCCTGTGCGTGTTTTTAACCATAACTTGCAGACTAACCCACTTAACTAACGTGTCTATTCCCCAGGTCTTTCGCTCTACCATGCGCTCCTGACGCAATGCTCACGCCTACAGTTAATTAACCTCAAATCGCCAGAGATTCGAAATCTCATCCAGCAAAATTTCCGAAAATGCAAAACCTTACAAAGCCCCAGCCAAATCGTCAACTCCCTGAAAGCAGGTTATGAGGTGAGGAGAACCGCGCCGGTTCAGCGCAGGGATAAATGTTGTTTTGCGATGAAGGTGCTAACTCAAAACCTGTCCCAAGGCCTTGGACTTAATCCATTCATGTACCCAAGGGAACCCAGAAAGCATCGGCCGCCTGCAGCGTATCATCCAGCAAACCGCAGAGCTGAAAAGGGAAATCCATCAACGACGACTAGTCCAAGGCGCCCGCCACATCCCCGAAAATCGCGACACTCGCGCTAGTAGAAAGAGAGCCAGCGGCAGAGCCAACAGACGTCCAGATGCCCGTCGACCGCATCCCAATACATTTCCGGTTCTCGCGCGCCCGCGACCCCATGTGTCTGGACGCCGACGCGTGCCCATCTTCGTCGATGCGCATGGGATTCCCTTTCTCCGGATCAAAAAGCCGCAACCCCCCAGTCTGAGCCGGGTGATTTTAAGTAAACAAGTATGGCGGCAAAAAAGATTCGATCGTCGGGACCGGTTGGAAGATGAAGTTTACCATGCTCAAACGGAGGATGCGTGGGATAAGATTACCGGACAGCAAGATGGGGTTAGCTGGGAGTCGCCTGTTGCTGATGCTGTGTCTTGGAATCTTAAATCAATTGAGCTTGAAAACGAGAAGAATTTTAACCATGCTAGGAAATTGTGGGATGTCGTGTTAAAGGAGCGTGAATTGGCGAGGAAGGAAAAGGAGGAAAGCCATAAACTGAGAAAGAAGCGGTGGTTGGAGCGGGTGGCCAAAGAGGCTGCGGCAGGAGATGCGAAGAATGGATTTGACAAAGGGACCAATTCCGATTCAACCGAAAGGAGAAATACCTGACTGAGGCTGGCAGCCTTACGGCACCATCATACCTCCAGTGATAAGCTCGACTCCTACGGACCTCAGCTATTTCAAAGGGGAATCCGAAGTGCCGAACGTGAGTACAACGTGCATCACTTAAATCATTAACGGAATATCTAACTGACACTTCTCCAACGGAAGGAACCGCAATGCCGAAGCTACATTATCCACCAATGGCCCGGTTTACCGCTACCGAACTGAGGCCAACTCGGAACTATCCCAGAGGGCTGAACGCATTCTCTCTGTCTAAATTCATTCATGGCATCTTGATACCAAGGAATTCTGGTGGAGCCCCTAGCTTATTATACCCTTGCACCTGACGGTTTGTCAAACTGGGCTGGGAGGTAACAGCATTCAGGGACATGGTGAAATGCGAAATCTTATGACCATAGTAGTCACTGTATATCACCCTTAAAGGGAGGAAAGATGTATATACCGCGCCTAGTTCGCTTTACGAAATCCTCCGGATTCTCCAAAGCTCAGCGGCACAGTTATCCCGAACTGGGCCCTTACATACATTTAAAATAAAATCTAAGAAAAAAACCCAACCGCCCATTCATCATGAAACCTCCAACTTCTCCATACTCGCCGGCATGGCATCAATATAATCCTCATCATAATCCACCTTACCCGCCAGCCCTCTCTCCCACAACTCCCTGCCCGTAAGCTTCTTCTCCTCCTTGGCAGCCTTCTTCTTCTTATCCTCCGCCTCCTTCTCCTCCTTCTCCCTCCTCTCCAGCTCCTCCATCTCCTGCTGGAATTTACTCCGCCACTCCAAAAACCTCTCCCTAGTAACCTGCGTACCGTGGAATTTCCTATTCTCCTCCTCCTCCGCCTTGGCCGACTCGAACTCCTTCATGGCTTGGATGGCAGCTTCGCGTTCGGAAATTAGCAGTTCGGCGCCTTCTTTTAGCGTATCGACAAGCGTGAATATCATTGCCATGCCCATGTTTTCTTCAATTGTGGATTGGAGAGATTCGAGGAGGCGGGCGCGGTCTTCTTGGATGTCAAGGTGGGGGTGTTTGGGGGCGTTGGGAGGGGCGGAAATTTCGAGGTCTGGAGCGACGTCGGGATATTGAGGTGGATAGGAGACGGTAAGAATGAGGACTGGGGGTTCTGCGTCGTCATCTTCGCTGGTAGGGAGGTCGAGGGTTATGGATATCCGGTAGGCGGTGTTGGAAATCTCTGGATGGTAACGTCAGATTGTGAAGCAGATGGGTGTAGTGGTTGGAGGGCTAGGCGGTACCTGTAATTTCATCTGGGAAAATAGACTTGAGGGTCTCGAGTTCTTCTTGCTGGTCTTCGATGCCCATCTTTGCTGCGGTTCAACAATAAGGCGTTTGGGAGGGGTAAGAGGGAGGCGGATAGGACTTCTGTTGGCGGTTGGTCTTGGGGTAAATTTTCAGGCGAGGAAACGTTAATCAATGCGTATTGGATAACTAATTCGCAATAAGCGATCTAGGGAGGAATCCAGTCCTTTCGTTGGGCACTTTGCTGAGGGTATAATTGTTGTTCTCAGACGCGGCGGAAGCTTGGATGATATCAAGTTCCCTCCGCCATGCAAACATGACAAACACGAAAAAAGTGCGATGCGGACTTGACCATCAACGTCCTGGTATCAAACTATCTGTCGCCAACATCACCTTCTCCTACCACTTATAGAACGCCAAAGTAACAAAAGCAAACGGAATTACACTTTTATACACCTCTATGGCCAAAACCCGACCCTCCAAAAAATCCTCCTCCAAAAAGAAGTCAAGCTCCGGCCAAGACGGCCGCGGGGCTTCTTCCGGGAAAATGAACGAGGATCCGCAAATCCTTTTCGATCAAGCCACCGTCCTCCTCCAGACTGGCCAGCCCGAGGCTGCGCTGCCGATTGCACAACGCGGATTCGATATTGCCCCCGCTGGCTCGCGCAATGTGCTAATAGGGCTGAACCTGATTGGCGAGATATTCGTCGAGCTTGGAGAGATCGATGCTGCGCGGGAACATTTCACAAGGGCAGTGTCGCTGGATCCAAATGGGGAAATTCCTGAATCTGAAGGTGGCGGCGCGGAGAAATTTCTGTGGCTGGCGCAACTGAGTGAGACGGGTGGGAGTGATAGCGTGGGGTGGTTTGAAAAGGGTGTTGCCTCGCTGAGACGGAGTATACAACTGTTGGAACAGAATGGGGATGCGGATGAGGCGTTGGAGCAGAATAAAAAGCTGGCACATGCGTTGTGTGGTGTAGTGGAGATATATATGACGGATTTATCGTGAGTACTATAAGTCGGCAGTTTAAAAGATGGCTTTGCTAACTTGTGTCTGAAAAACAGGTGGGAAACGGATGCGGAAGCTAGGTGCGAAGCTTTGGTTACCGAAGCCCTTATGGTTGCACCGGACTCTCCAGAATGTTTGCAAACATTGGCTTCAGTCAGAATATCACAGCTACGGCAAGACGATGCAAAGGCTGCCTTGTCGAGAAGTCTGGAACTGTGGAAAGATCTACCTCCTGAAAGCCCCTTGGTCCCAGATTTCCCTACGCGGATAAGTCTTTCCAGGCTTTTAATGGAAGTCCAGATGAATGTGGAAGCCCTGGAAGTTTTGGAGAGAATGGTTCTTGAAGATGATCACAGTGTTGAGACATGGTATCTGGGAGGGTGGTGTCTCTATCTGCTCGGGAAGGGCAAAGAACTACCTCCAAGCAACAACGAGCAATCAGAACCTGAACTGCGACAGGCCACGCTACGGTCGAGTCGAAGCTGGTTGAAGCAGAGCCTGAAACTTTACGATCTAGTTGAATATGAAGATGTGAAGCTGAAGGAGCACGCTCTAGAGCTTGTCCAAGACCTTCAAAAGGATCTCGGCGAGGATGACGACGACGACGATGCGGCCGATGGGGATGACGTGGATGAAGAGTGGGAGGATGAGAGTGGCGATGAAGATCAAGCAATGGCGGACTCGTAAAAGAGATTCGACGCAGCACTGTGTTCATTCATTTCTTCATGTGGATTTTTTTACGATACCAATTTAGAGCAAGGAGGGTTAATGGCACTGGATAGGATGAAAAGTTTATAGATAAAATACAACGCGGCTGGCTTCTGGACAAACCTATCTTTCTGTTGGCGACTCTCAGTGTAATTTTATTGTTTTTATATCTTTAAGCAGCAGCCCCTGAGCGGCGTCGGCGATGCCGGAAAAAAGATGTTCAGGGCCGGCTATCTCGGAGATAATTCGCGGCAGTCGCAATTAAGCCGCGACACGCTTCTTTTTGCGACGACAACCACGGCCTCCAACCACCAATGTAAGCGTGCTCAGCTTACCACTTGGTCCGGCCCCATCCTGTGTCTCGAGATGGATGTCGCGACGTTGGCGGCTGCTGAGGAGCTTCCTCTGAAAGCGGGTGTGGTCAAGGTGGTCGACGTTCAGCCGGAAGACGGCGTCGTGTCGGCGCGCTCAGTTGCAGCGGAGGCGCCTGGGTTGGAGGGCGACGTGTCACAACCTGAATCCGCCTCGGATAATGCCCACTCAGAGGTTTCTGAGGGTTCTGAGGACGAGGATAACTGGGAAACGGAGTCGTTGTTTGAAGATGCGCTGCAGTTTATCCGGGACGACCAGTTACATGAAGGTAAGGGGCTTTCAGATTTTACCCCAGGATTTCAACAGAAGCTGACGAAAGGACTCCCCTAGTTCCCGACGCATGCACACCGGAGGAAGCAGTAACATTCCGCAAACGTCTTCATGCTATCGGCAAAGCTGCATTCGCTGAGGAGACCGTTGGACAGGGAACTGTGACCGCGAAGAAGCTGTGTACCGCGTTTGGGATAAAACCCCCCGCTTTCCTTGATGGGGCACCAGATAGCGCGTACCATGCGTTACTCGTTATTGGGATTTCGCGCGAGTACTCGAAGCGACTCAAGCTTCCAGAATACAATACTATTGACGACGCTGTTGAACTATTGAAGAAGTCCAAGAATATCATCGTCTTAACTGGCGCAGGTGTAAGAAACTCCGGGCTATATTTCGAAAGGGCATATACTGATATAAATTTACTAGATATCGACTAGTCTTGGTATCCCCGACTTCCGCTCGAAAGACACTGGCCTGTATTCGAAGCTGGAGTACCTAGGTCTAAGTGACCCTCAGGAAGTCTTTGATATCCACCTTTTTAAAGAGGACCCCAGCATATTCTATTCCATCGCAAAGGATATCCTGCCTACGGAAAAGAAATTCTCCCCCACACATGCGTTTATCCGTCTTCTCCAGGATAAGGGGAAGCTACTCACCAACTTCACCCAAAATATCGATAATCTCGAGGCAAATGCCGGGATCCTGCCTGAAAAAATGATTCAGTGCCATGGTTCCTTTGCGACGGCAAGTTGTATGAAATGCAAATATCAGGTTCCAGGCGAGCAAATCTTCGATAGCGTTCGCAAGGGCGAGGCCCCTGAATGTAGTGCTTGTAAAGAGCAACTTCGGGTTAGGCCTCAGGGGATGAAGAGAAAGCGTAGCGGGGAGGGACTTCACAAGAAGGATCGCAAACGACATGATTTTGATGAGAGCTCTGAGGATGACGACTATGATATTCCCACTCCTGGTGTGATGAAGGTATGTTGTCAACATTCCTAACACCGGACTTTCATCCCTGCTAATCATTAATTAAATAGCCGGATATCACTTTCTTCGGCGAAGATCTACCTGACGCGTTCTCGGACCGCTTGATTAAGCACGATCGTGAGCGTGCAGATCTAGTCATCGTCATAGGAACATCACTTAAAGTCGCACCCGTTGCTGAAGTCCCAGGCATTTTGCCTCGCGAGGTCCCCCAGCTCCTCATTTCACGAGATGTATGTATCCCTTAATGTTGCCCGCAAACCCTACCCACGTTGAAACTTTTATCTGATGAAACCCTCGCAGCCTGTATTACACATTGACTTCGACATCGACCTGTTGGGAGACTGCGACGTCGTAGTATCAGAACTCTGCCGTCGTGCCGGCTGGGAGTTGAAGCATGATATGATACCCAATGATCAAAAGGTCGACGTTTCGCTCAAGGACGGTTATGCCTCACGATATCGATTTACGGTTATTAACCCATAGACTGGCTTTTATCCCCTAGATTTTTCCTTGTTATTTTTCGCATCTATTGCAGAGGCGTTTTTACCCACTCAAGGCATAACCCCCAATTTTTTTCTTTCTTTTTTTAATTTTCTCAACTGCTTGCCAATAATAGATTTCCTATCGATGTCAAGACTCTGTCTTTCCATTTTTGCTTACCGCACCCCCTTGTTTTTCCTTTTCTTGTTGTGCACTCGCTACCCTCATAGACATTTCCTCTGTACACTACCCCTCTACATCACATCGTGCCTTGCCTTGTCCTTTCCTTGACTTTTACTTTAGTTTCGCTCGACTTCACTTTTCCCTTCTTCCTCGGGAAATCTGTCTGCCGGCTAGTTTATTGTTTCATTCTGCTCTGGATCCACTGGGCTGTTTTATTGCGTGCTTGCATGGGAGGATTTTATGGGTTGATTTAATCGGCTCCTCGATGGACATCGATGGAATAGGGTTTGGTTTGGTTCGGTTTGTTTTTAGTTAGTTATTTGAACACAGACAGAAAGAATTGAGAAGTTTTAACTTGCGTTCCTTTGCTTCTATCTGTTAGAAGCATTCGATTCTAACATTGTCCCGGAATGGTTCAACAACGCCTGAGAACATAATGCCCTTCGGAGTATATCCATTTATTTATTGGCAGTCTTCTAATGACAGTTCTCTCGTTGTCATGGCATGACGGTGTGGGGGCTGGCCCCTTTTGCCCATGTCGAGGTGGTCTTTCCTAAAGGAGGAGGACAAGAAGTCCCCACCCTGATTCTTGGAAGAGAATTTAAGCTTGTTTAGACGACACCAGGGGTGGGTCCGTCCCCCTTGGGACATTCTGTGATGTCATAATTTTCTTTGCATAGAATCTTCTTGGAAATGAATATCGTCTTCCTTGGTGTTCAGAGACCTTTGGAAATATCAGTATTTATTCTGGCGGGTGAACGCCAGTGGCTCTTACACTAATAAGAAGGCATAGTATATGGTCTATATCTAGGTATCTAAATCCCTCCCATCCAAAAAAATCATCATTAAACATTACTCCATTTATACACTCTTCGTCTACACCACCTTCTCCACATCCTTGGCCCCCCTTTCTCCCTTCTTCCTCTTCTTATCAACTTTCTTCATCGCTTCCTTCGTCAACTCCTGCCGAAACATCCTCTCCACAACCTCATTCTTCCTCGATTTCCGATCCCCATACCAAATCAAAACCCCCGCTGTAATATTACACGTAATCGAACAACACAGTATCACCGTCGTGAGCGCAAAGGGGCGAACTTTATAATAGATCCCCCATGTACACGCGCCCAGCGCGATCTGGAACAGAGAATGGAAATCCAAAAGCACGACGACGGCAACGAGTAGGCGGAGGGGGAACGCGTAGTGGGTAGTTGTTTCGTGGGGTTTGTAGAAGGTGTGTGATTTGGAGAACTTCTTTTGGTGGTGTTCTAATTTCTTTTGTTGGGTTGGGGTGAGGACGGAGAATTCTTCGTTTGTGTCGTCGATATTGTCCGCGGCAAACTTCTCGATGTCGATGTCCGCATCCGCATCCTTCTCTTTACGGATGACGTCCTGTGATAACCTGGGGAGATCATTTTTGTTTTGTAATTTCGGCAGGGCTTTTTCGCGCCGTAGTCGCCAGGTTAGATGATGGTAATGTGCGATGAAGATCATGTGGTATGTGTCTATTGCGCGGAATGGCGCGAGGCCATCTCCTACTACGGCGAATAGCGCGACGAGGACGTTGTCGATTACATTGATGATGTAGAGTTGGCGGCCACCAACATTAATCCAGCCTGGGACGGTCGTTTGTATCAGCCAGGGTTCTTTTTAGTAGATCATTTCAGCAAGCAATAAGAAGTCATCACGTACCTATAAGGAACAAAACCCAAGCTAATCCAAAAAGTGTAATGAGTGTGGCATACAGAGTAACAAGGAACCCGAGAGCTGAAAGGGAAATCAATTAGCAAATGTTCTCCATCCTTAAATACTAGTCATTAGCAAGAATGTCTGCTTACGTTTCCTAACATATTGTCCAAAACCCTTGATAGAGCGCTTGAATTTGGATCTCCGCGAATGCAGCATATGCCTAACGTGGTCATTAAGCTCCCGCAAGTCTGATTCGCTCCAATCTGTAAGCTCCACTCCATCAGGTAGGACAGCAAAGCATGGCCCTTCCAGTCTAGAACTCCGCATTCGAGGAAGCTCCGGCCTAGATATATCGCTGACTTTTTGTTCTTCATCACTACTTTGTGCATCCTCTTCTGAGCTATCCTCCCGACGTGTCAGGATGTATGTGGGTCTTCGGTTGAAGAATGGGCCTAGATCGGGTACGAAAAGGGAATTCTGGACGTTTGTGAGAGTGGTTAGGGTCGATATTTCCGGATCTACAGTAGTAAAACACAGTTAATTCTATGATCCTTTCCAAAAAGATTTAAAACTATTCACTCACCAACAACATCAAGCAAATTGACGAGCTCCGTTTCATACTCGTTTGTTTGCCTATCTGCTATCGCACCGACTTCGGGGCCGTTTATGGTAGAGACACGCTTCAAACCCAGTGATGACATGGCTGTTGCACTCGCTCTCCGGAATCTTCCCACACTTGGCCGCAGGTATTGACCACCGCTTGGCGTGTTGCTACCATGCGATGGTTCCTCTGCTACTGGAGACATCGGCATATCCCTTGTTGCAGCCCTATAAATATTCATATTTTCTCCGCCCAGAAGATGTTGTGGCCTCTGAGGTTCCGAGCTGCTTCGACGGCGATTGGTAATCTGCTCGTCATTGTGCTGGGGTCCCCGCGAGTCGCCATGCTGTGGGCTGGGCTGAACCACGGCTGGTTGCGACGAGGGTACGCGTAATACCCTTATACTGGGTCTCCGCGATCGTAAAGGTAACGACGCATTTCGGGGTCGATTTGAGGATCCGACCGCTGCTGGGGAGGGGGGTTGGTATGTTTGCAATGGAACGGTTATCTCCTCGCCAGGAGGAGGGTCATTAGAGGGCTCAATGGGGTCCATGATAGTAGCGAGTGAGCCGTGATAGCTATCTGCACGGATATATCAACGTATCCACGAGACAGAGCCATCGAAACACACGATGGGGATGCATTGTTGAGTGACGATGATATACAAATGTTGGGAAGAACTTGATTTCTTCGCCAGGGGGGGAGGATTACTAACATGAGTCAGCATACGTCATTCTGCGTCTGGCTCGCGCTAACCCGGACGTGGCCAATCCCGAGTCCCGCCTCCCGACCCGATTTTCCACCTAGCTCCGGACGACATCGACCAGTGTGTAAACCGAATACCAGGATTCAGAATCCGATTTGAATACACTGAATTCCCTGAATCCAAATCTGGATTCCAATTGGATTCAAATACAGAAATTTTGAAATCTTAGTAATATATTACATAATATATACCATTATAATGGAAATTTTCCCCTGAATTCAAATATGAAATCGGATTTGAAAAATGTTGAATATTGATAGAGATATGATGAAAATAAATAGCTAGTAAAAAAGTTAGTATATATTTTAAATAATATTCAATTTTAAGCTATATAATTGAGATATTTATATGTATTATGATTTAAATACTATATTAAGATAGTTTGATTTAATAAATATATTATTATTTTAATAGTGAGCTTGAATCTTTGGAAATATCATAGGTTATTATCTTTAAATATAGGAAATCTCACTTATATTTAGAATAACTTCACCAATATTTATCATATGAAAAATCCTCAAAGAGGGAAAATTTTAGGGCTTAAAAAGAGCTTCAAAATGAGATAGTTATCATACTTATATAATTAATATTAGTGAAGATAGGAGAGGTTGAAGCTAAGAGATCAAGCTTTTATTATAAATTACTAAAAATATATTAGAAATATAGATATTACTCCTTATTAGTGATATATTATTAAAATTCAATATTTATAAGAATAAAATATACCTATAAGTATTAAAATTTACATTTTTTACTTTATATCTCTAATATGTTTACTAACATATATATATATATACATATAAATATATATATATATACAGACATTGATTTCCACTTAGCTAATCAAAGTCTATATAATTTTATCATTTTAAATGATTAATTGAGAGTCTCTGAATCCAGTAAAACTATCCCTTTTGAAAAATATTCACTAGATCAAGTAAGATCAGTAGATTTGCATTTATCCACTTAATTAAATATAAAGCTAAAGATATATGTATTCTGATTTCCACTTATATAATCAAAATCTATATACTTTTATCATCTTAAATGATCAATTGAGAGTCTCTGAATCCAGTAAAACTATCCCTTTTAAAAAATATTCACTAGATCAAGTAAGATCAGTAGATTTACATTTATCCACTTAATTAAGTATAAGACTAAAGATATATGTATTCTGATTTCCACTTATATAATCAAGATCTATATACTTTTATCATCTTAAATGATTAATTGAGAGTCTCTGAATCCAGTAAAACTATCCCTTTTTAAAAATATTCACTAGATCAAGTAAGATCAGTAGATTTACATTTATTTACCTAATTCAGTTAGATCTTACAAGGGTCCTATTATCTTAGCAAAAGTTGATCTTACTGTTCCCACTAGTTATAAATATAGTCTTCTTCCCCCCCCAAATCCTCTTCCTTTTCCATCTCAATCATCCTATTTCCTTTTTCTTTTTTATAGCTTTCTCCTTCTATTTTTACTTTCTGATATTACATCCTCCTTCCTCTTTTCCCCCCAGTTGGGGCTCTAATTCTTCAGTGGACATTATATCTATTAAAAGAAGAAGAGATTTAACTGATTATTATTCTTCTAAGTATGTCATAGCTGAGATTGATCTTTCTACTTATATCTTTAAAATAAAACTGTTTACCAAAACACTTTTACCATTTCAAAGAGGTGAAGAAAGAAAGGTTTTAGTAAGATGTACTCAGAAGGATTATGATTATTCTTCACCATTAATTTCAGTTTCCCAAAAAACTACCAGCAACTTTCTCAAACATTACACCAAAAAACATCCTCATATTCCTACTACTAGGGAAGCTGCTCTCAAGCTTGAAGAATCATCCTCAAACTCCTCAGGTAAGTAATTTTTAATGTCTTTCTTTTTAATCTTATATCTTTTACATACTAATATATAATAATCTATATAATATATATTAGATTCCTTACCTCCTACCTCTACCTCTATCTATAGAGTTAGAAAATCCTCCTCCAAAACAGCAGACCACCTTACCCAGCTTATTCTTAAGTTTATTATTGAAAATAACTTAAGTTTAAGAGTTTGTTCCTCTAATTCCTTTAGGGAATTAACCTCAAAAATATAAGAATTCTTTATTTTCTTTTATTTTTCTTCTTTTCTTCTTTTCTCTTTTATACTTATTCTTACTAATATATAATATATTATATTATATAGTCCTGGTTGCCCTCATCTCCACCCCAACCAAACAAAAGATGAATTGGTTAAAACCTATGAAACCCATCTTTAAATTATGAAGCAAAAGTTTCATAAACAGGTTCAATCTGATGGAAATTTCTCTCTTACCTTGGATGCTTGGACTGCTTCCAATCAGGCTGCCTTTCTTGGGATTACTATTCATTATATTAGTGCAAATTGGCATTTGCATTCATATTTATTGAATATTAAACCATTGGATGATTTCCATTCAGAGAAATATATGGCTGAGGTTTTGTGGGAAGGGTTGAAGGATTTTCAAATTGAAAATCAGGTTGGAAGGTATGTTATTCTCTTATTTTTCTTTTATAAACTTAGATACTAACCATTATTCTTTTTTATTTTAGTATTACAAGGGACAATGCATCATCCAACAATACTCTCCTCAAAGAATTTGAAAAGATGGTAGAGGATTCATTTCTAACTACTTCAAACATCCTACTTTTTTCTGTTAAAAGAGGAGATATTAGATGCACTGCTCATGTAATCAACCTGGCTGTTCAACAAGCTGTTTCCTCTCTATCTTTATATAAAGATAGAAAAGGTATCTCAGTGTATGAGATACTTGAAAATCCTCAAGTTGAAATGACTAAAGGTAAGTTTTTCATTCATTTTTCCTTTTTATTCTTTTTTATTCACTTATTCTCTTCATTTTCCCTTCTTTTTCATTAATTTTCCCTTTCCAATTCCTTTCCAATTCCTTTTTGTTCTCTTTTGTCTTCTTTTTCTCTTATTTTTCATTAATTTTCCCTTTCTAATTCCTTTTATTTCTCTTTTTACCTCCAATAACTATTACTAACTTCTTTTTAGATGTCATTATCTCTCTCATAAACTGTATGAGAAAGATTATTATTGCCTTTAGACATGTTCAAAAGCTGGCTAGAGCTTTGAAATCCTGGAATCAACAACTAAAAATTCCACCTGGGCCTAGGAGGTTAGTTTTAGATTCAGAAACTAGATGGCTTTCAACTTTTTCAATGTTTAAAGCTTTTCTTCATCTGAAAAGGTCCATTTAAGGTATTATGGGTAGAAGTTCTCACAACACCTTAAGAAAAAATCCACTTGATGAGAAGGATTGGGACTTAATTCAAATTCTTTTTGAATTATTTCAAATTTTTGAAAAACCAACAATTGCTTTACAAGGTAAGTTTTCTTTTTATTTCTTTAATTTTCTTTATAATACTAATAGTATATTTAATAGGACAGCAATATTCCACTCTTTTAACCATTGTACTCTTTTTATTTGCAATGACTAGAAAGCTGAAAGCCTTCAAGAGTAAATATAGATGGCATAGTAGCTTAGTTAATGCTGCTAATGCAGCATTAAACAAGCTGGATGAGTATTTCCCTAGAACTTCCTTTGATTTTTATGTTTATATTGCTCTTGTATTGGATTCTAGATTTAAGTTGGAAGGATTAGTCAATTTGCAATTTAACAAGGAGGAAAAGAAAGCTATTGAAAGGGAATTTAGAAAGCAATTCAAAAGGTATGTATTTTTCTTTCTTTTATGTTTCTTTTTAATTTTCCTTTTTACTTTTTATACTAATTTTTCTCATTATATTTAGGTGGCAGAGTGCTACTGAGGATACTATTGATACAGAAGACTCTGATACAGAAACCTACCTTCAGGACCAGTCCTTTTCTTAAAAATAAAACCAAAAACAACATCTATTCAAGTCAAATCAGCTTTTATTTGACATGGATGCATTTCCTCCTTCCAGACCTTCTAAAAATCCAATTTCTGATGAGGTTTTAACCTACTTAGCTGAGGACTATATTAATCCTAATGTAAGTTATTTTGTTTTATTTTGATTATTACTTATATATATTATACTAATACTTTTCTCTACTATTAGATTGTCCCTGATCCTTTGAAGTATTGGAAGGAAAATGAAAGCAGGTAAGTTTATTTTATTATATTTATATTATTTTATTGTGAAGAGCTCCACCCTTATACCCCTATCTCATAGCTCATCAGACCTTGCAGCTCCAATTATATGATTGGCCTGAATGTTCTCTGATTTCCAGGCCTCAGGCCCTTAAATTGCCTGACCAATCAGAGGCCTCCATGCTAATGTTTATCCACTCTGACCTCACATAATTTCTTTCTCTTATATTGCACCTTGCAATCTTGCATTCTTTTCTCTTTCCTTTCCTCAGTGAATTCAATTTTATTCATAGAGTATAGCTAGTTTAATATATTAGGTTAGCCTGTTACATTTTAAATTCACTCAATTGATCTCTTGTCAGAGATCCTCTAAAACTTTATTGCCTCTGATACATAATTGTGCATTCCACAGATTCCTCTGAAATCCATTATTTAACATCTGCAGTGCTGGCAAAAGGTCCACATGAGACATCAGCTTTATACATTCATTATACTAGTTTATAATCAGACATTATATCAGTGAAAGGCATGAGAGCCCTGATGGTCTGCATTCCTATATTAACATCCCATGAAATATAGCCTGTATTCTGACTCTGATATATCCTCTGAATGATCTTTCAAATTCACCACTGAAATGAACCCTCCACAAGAAGACATGAATATAGGCATTGTCCAGAATAATCATTCCCCTTAAGAGATTGAAGTAGCTCAGCTTTGCAAGCAGATCTGGATGCTCTCTGAACAATTCACATCCCTTACTAGCCAGAACCAGACCTCTGTCCTAACTCTCACTCTGACAGCCTCTTTGGGAAATCTCCCTAAATGCTTAAAGAAGATAATTCCCACAATCAGCACCTTCAATGGAGAGAAGTTCTCAGAGTACCCTATCTGGTGCCTGTCAGTCACAGGCAAGTTGAGAATGGATGGTCCTGCAATTGGAGACCTTAACAACCAAGCCTGATATATTTATAGCAGACTCTTAGGAACTGCCAGAACTCAATTCCATCCCTGAATGAAGGTTTATAAGAATAACTTACTAATGTCTGAAATCATTTTTATGTAATTGAACACCCTTTTCATTAATTCATCATATGTTTAGAAGGCTATAAACTGGCTTCAGAGCATCTGCCAGTAAAGTATCCTAATTGCTGCCTTTATCATGAAGTTTAATCAGAAGATTCTTAAAGTTAACAGCTAATTCTGGGATAACAACATTAAGAAGGGACTTCTCAAAAAGACCATTAATGTTAAGCTTCTTCAGTAAACCATTATACTCTTTAAACCTCCATTATACACCAAGTATTGCATGAAGCTCAGTGAAATAGAGAATAATCTGAACCAGATTGAAGCAATCCAGAGCTGATTTCACTGTAATAACTCTACAATCCCTAATGTTCCTGTGTTGCCTTCTGCTCTGCCTGCCAATTCCAATGCTATGGACTGGGAGTACACTGCTTGTGTAAATGCAGCCTGCATCTCAAACATGACTACCACTGTTGTGAACAACTGTCATGCCTGAAATGTCTGCATTAACTGTGACAAACCCAGTTACTGGGCTGTGAACTACTTAAACCCTTATGTCCCACTGAAGTCTGCTCTAAAATGCACACCCATATGAGCCACTTCTGTGCAAATAAAGACTGAAGAGGAAGAAGACTTTAAGAACACTTAATTAAACTTAGGAAAAGACTAGCTTCTGCCTAAAATTGCAAGCAGAAGTGTTCAGAGTTAGATAGAAAGACCTTTAAGATGAAAATGACTGTTCCTGCAATCCTTGTACCTACTGTAGTAAATCATTCCTTTAATATGAATACTATGGTAGACAGTAATTATTATTATTATATAATGATTCATTCTCACATGGTTGACTGTCATAAGCTCCTGTATATTCTAATTCCCCCTTAAAAACTTGAAGGTGTTAATGGAGACACTGGCAACTTCATCTAAAATATAGTGAAATTTAATATTAATATTGGGGAATACCTCAAAGAAGATGCCTATGCATATGAAATTAAGAACCTCTCTTATGACCTTATACTCAGCCTTTCATGGTTATTTAATAATCAAGCCCTAGTTAATGTGCATAACTGTTATGTAGTATTCCCAGGAAACCTCTGCATCTCTGAAGACAATGTTTATAGAACTGCTTCTAACCTTCATCAGATCTCTGCCAATGCCTATGACCTTCTTTACTGCTATAATTGAAAAGACAGAAACTGATTACCCATTAAAATCTTTACTACTAATATGGTTAATATAGAGAAGGCTCTCTTCTGACTCTCCAGTAAACTAAAGACTGACCCTGCTACTGTCCTTCCTCTGCATTATCATAAGTTCCTTGACATTTTTAACTATAAAGTTGCTGACAAGCTCCCACTGCACTGTGGCACACACAACCACCATATTAAACTTGAGAAAATAAATGGTAAAGACTTATAGCCCCTATAAAACTTACTGTATAACATGTCCTGTGATGAGCTCCTCATGCTTCATAAGACTCTTAATGACCTTTTAAATAAAGGTTTCATCTGAGTCAGTAATTTGCCTGCTGATGCCCCCATACTATTCACTAAGAAGCCAGGTGATGGCCTCTGATTCTGCATTAACTACTGTGGCCTTAACTGCCTGACCCATAAGAACCACTACCTACTACCACTTATTAATGAAACCATTAAATGAATCAGATGAGCCAAGTGGTTCATGAAGCTTAATATTATCTCTGCTTTCTACAAAATTTACATTACAGAAGAAGATGAGTGGTTAACTGCCTTCTGAATCTAATATAGCCTATTTGAATGAACAGTTATCCTCTTCAGCCTTATGAATGCTCCAAGCACCTGGCAAAGATATATCAACTGGGCTTTATGTGACTACCTTAATAAATTCACCTCTATGTACCTCAATGACATCCTTATATTCACTAATGGATCTCTGAAACAACACTGTAAACAGGTCCAAAAGGTTCTCATCTGACTCTGCAAACATGATTTACCAGTCAATATCAACAAGTATGCATTTAAGGTCAAAGAGACTATATACCTTGGTTTCATAATAGAGGCAGAGAAGGGAGTCTGTATGGACCTCAAGAAAGTTGCTGCAATCATAGAATAGAAGGCCTCTACAACTATGAAAGATGTATAAGACTTCTTAGGCTTTATAAACTTTTACTGTCATTTCATCTGAGACTTCTCCAATATCATTTGCCCCCTAACAGACCTCACACAAAAAGACCAACCATTCCAGTGGACCAAAGAAGCTGAGGGCATCTTTAAGTGCCTTAAGAAGATGTTCATATCTGCCCTAATGCTGATTTCATTTAATGCTGATTACCCAACTGTAGTTGAAACAGACTTATCTAGCTATGTTACTGATGATGTCCTCATGCAATGGGATAATGAAGGTGTCCTATACCCATGTGCATTCATGTCCAAGAAACTTAGCCCTGTCAAAGTAAATTATGAGATCTATGATAAAGAACTGCTTGCCATTATCTAATCTCTTAAAGAATGGGACTCTGAACTTTACAGTGTGAAAGAATTTAAAATTATCATAGACCATAAAAATCTTCAGTATTTTATGACAACCTGCAAGCTCTCTGAACATCAGATGTACTAGGCAGAGTTTCTGAGTTACTTCCATTTTATGATTTATTACTGTCTGGGCACTGAAAACTCTATGGCTGATGCCCTCTCTTGCTGTAAACAGGATATGCCATCTGAAAACTCTAATGCCTATTAGGCAAACTGTGAATAATAACTCCTCAACCTGCAGATCCTTAAGGAATCTGAAGCAACCCTGCACAGTGTGATATATATTTTGCCTACAGCCCTTGTAAACCCTGAGAGAGACTCATTCAGGCCTCACCAACTACTGCTTCAGAAGTTGTAAGATGTGTTTGCAGACTTTAACAACCATCTTTATATAATGATTAATGTAGTGTGGAAGAATGCCACCCATTTTCCTTCAGAGCTGCAGGCTCACATTAACATTACCAAGTGTTCTCTTAATGCTGGGGCCCAGCTCTACTTTTAAGGAAGGTAGTAGATCTCCAATTCTGAACTGCTCCATATGAAAATCATCCAGAAAATACATGATTTTCTGATGACTGGCCACCCAGATTGTAAAGCACTCTACCAAATTATATTCTAAGACTTCTATTGGCTAAACATGTCACAGGACATCTAACAGTTCACATGGAACTACAACCTCTGCTGGTTTATAGTAGTATAACATGATTACTACCAGGGCCTTCTTAAGTCTTTTTTAATCTCTGAATGTGTCTGGTGCAATGTCTCTATCAACTTCACAGTAAGCCTGTCTGAAAGTAATAAATGCAAAAACATTCTCATCATTATTGATCATCTGAGCAAGGATGTCATTCTAGAGCTCTGTAATAGTATAAATGTACTGACTGTAACTAACACTTTCCTCTGAAGCCCATTTTATCATTTATATGGCCTACTTTATATAATTATCTCCAACTGTAGAACCCAGTTCATTGGAGCTGTTTGGTCTCAAATATGTCAACTTCTCAAGATTAACTGGTACCTCTCAATGGCTTACCACTCTGAAACTGATGGTAGCACTAAACACATGATCTAGACAACTAAGAATTACCTCTGAAAGTTCTATTCACATGCTTAAGATGACTGGAATGAACTTCTACTGCATGCTGAAATCACTATTAATGACTGTAATACTGTCAGCACTGAAGTTAGCCTATTCTTCTTATTATATGACTATAATCTTGAAGTTCTTAACCTCACTGAATCATCTGAACTGTCTCCATCACCCTGCAGCCTAATTCAGATAGCTGATATCATTGTCACCAAGCTCAAACAAGCCTGCAAATGGGTCAAATCATCCATGGCCAGTGCCCAATAAAACCAACAGGATCACATAAACACCTGCTGACAGCCCACTGAATGGTACAAAGTTGGGGATAAGGTCTGATTAGACCTCTACAATATCACCACAGACTGCCCCTCTTGCATGCTTGACTACTGCTATGTAAAATACACTGTGACTAAAGTTCTAGGAAGTCATAACTATTACCTTAATACATCACTTGAGATCCATAATGTGTTTCACACAAATTTGCTCTGCAAGGCCTCTAATGACCTACTTTCCTTATAAGAGGTCTTCAACTGGCAGTCATCTGGCATCATCAGCAAGGATAATGAGGTAGAATATGAGATTGAAGCCATTCTTAACTGCTGTTTATGCAGCTGCAGATTCCAGTACCTCATGAAGTGGCTTGAATATAATGCCCTAACATGAGAACCAGCCTCTGCCTTCTATAACACTGCTGCACTTACTTAATATGAAGAACTCCACCTAACTGATAACCCACCATTATAAAAATGTGTCTGATTCTCTGAACCTGAGCTTCTACCTGCCTGCCCTCCTCTATGTAAGAGGGGATAATGTGAAAAGCTCTGCCTTTATACTCCTATCTTATAGCTCATTAGACCTTGCAGCTTCAATCATATGATTGGCCTAAACATTCTCCAATTTCCAGGCCCTGGGCCCTTAAATTGCCTGACCAATCAGAGGCCTCCATGCTAATGTTTATCTGCTTTAACCTCATATAATTTCTTTTTCTTATATTGCACCTTGCAATCTTGCATTCTTTTCTCTTTCCTTTCCTCAGTGAATTCAACTTTGTTCATAAAGTATAGCTAGTTTAATATATTAGGTTAGCCTGTTACATTTATATTAATTATATTATAGATTTCCTATTTTAACTAGAATGGTAAGATATTATCTTGCTATTCCAGCTACTTCTGCTCCTTCTGAGTCTATCTTTAGCCAGGGTAGTGATATTATCACTAAAAAAAGAAATAACCTGCATAAAGATACTGTTAATTACATTTTATGTCTTAAAAACTGGAAGGTTTTCAAGGATATAAAAGAAATTAATGAAGAGGAGGAAGATTCTGATTTAAAAAAGGAAATGTTTGTTTAACATGCTAATGTTTCTGAGAGTCAGATTGACTTAATTGTTCAACTAACTTCAGAAGTTGGTATGTAAAGTTAAACTGTTATTCTTTTAATTTTTTCTTTGTTTTTTCATTTTTCTAACCTATTTTCTACTTATCTCTTTTTATCACTGTCATTCCTTAGGTTTTTCCTTTGTTTTTTCATTTTTTCTTACTTATTCTTTACTTATTTCATTTTATAACTGTCATTCTTTAGGTTTTTCCTTTGTTTTTTCATTTTTTCTCACTTATTCTTTACTTATTTCATTTTATAACTGTCATTCTTTTGATTTTCCCTTTGTTTTTTCATTTTTTCTTACTTATTCTTTACTTATCTCCTTTTATAATGGTCATTCTTTTGAATTTTTACAATAGTATTTGAACATTTTGAAACTTCTTCAATTTATATTATTTCTAGATTATAATGCCTTATCTATATTTATTATTAAATTTGGATAAGATTGGTGTATAACATGATATGTGATGACTAAGAAATTAATAAGCAAATCCTGCTTAGTCAGCAGTGGATTCGAATACAACCAAATTGTATTCGAATCGATTCGCGGATTCGGGACCGTATTCGAATGGTATTCGGTTCACACACTGACATCGACATCAACCACAGGCTTTGACTGGAAAATTTCTTACAATATCGCCACAGTCACGGGAAATTTTGTTTGTAAGGAATTACCTAACTTCCAGCCTGATGTACTGAAGCTGGAGAACAGCGCCCAGCATCACGCCTCGCAGCGGATCGCCTACTGAGTGCTGGTTAAATGCAACATAGCTCCTGTCCTATTTCGACTCGCTGGTTCCTGGCAGCCTAACAGCACAACACCCAAATGGCTTGTTGGGTTGATAATGATGAACGAGACGTTACATTTGGGTTGTCAGAGTCCCGAAAAAGCATTTGACCCAACCAGGCTTTACTAAATATGTCCCCAAGGCACAGTTGCACCAGCATAGCACCATGCATCTAAATTGAGATTGCAGCTTTATGTGAAGAGGCAGCTCCAGGCATTTTTCTTCAAAAATTAATTATTCCTTGAAGAATAAAGTCTCTTTTTGCTCAATCACTTTTTAGGCTGACAAAAAGTGGCTTGTCAATTAACTCATCGAATCAGGGAGAGCCCCAACATCCCAGAATGAACTGCTGCTCCGTGGCTATGGAGCATTCTCCTACCAGTACACTACGTATCTTTTGTCCTGGTATCAGCCCATTGGAATCCGTGGCTTAGCTGGTATCTATGTGTCTTCCGCTGCTATTATACGTGTTCTCGTTCTTACTTGTTAAGAACTTCTATATTTACGCCCAGCGCTGGTGCGTTGATGGTACTCTTGGCATCAAATCAAGTCAGGCTTTTTGCGGCTCAAAAGGTTCCTCTGCTTGTTTGGATGAGCAGGGTACCCTTTGGACACCAAGTGATCTTCTCCACCGTTGTTTGACATGCATTTGTCACACGCCCAAGGCCTGGTGGGTTACCAAAAATTAGGGAAAAGAAAAGGCATCCCCCACCTTGTGGTGTTTCATGTTATTATACTCGGCCTACCCTCAGCCATTGTTTGCCACGTTTTACCACCTGCCTGGCTCTCCGTGATCCTGTTTATCCCCAAGCGCCACGATGCTGTTGGGCTGTACCCAGGACGGTTCTGCCCTGATTTGGACCTCCTACTCCTCAGTACGCTGCAAAGGAAGAAGAACAATTTGCTCTCGGTGGCTCAGTAAGGCTTAGATATAAGCGAATACCACCTGTTCCGTCTATATCCTTCGAGGCAACCGCAGCCTCGTTGATTCTTCAACTATTTCCAGCCCAGCAGACGGTCTCTCCGTGTATCCAAACACAATATTAAATGTGGCCCCAATACTTAGTCGACTTAACACCATATCAAGCTCTACACCGCCATAAAAGGCACATGGAAGTATTCATAGGGGCAATACTTATAGCAGCAAATTCGCCTTCGGTCAAACCCTAGTGTTTACAGTCCCTCCAAGCTCGCCCCCTAATACTTTTATCCTCCTTTACATAACTCAACGATAGCCTCACAAACTCCCAGATATCACCATGGCAAACTTGGACATGTTGGGCTCCGTCGCCTCCTTCTTCACTCTCATCCAGTACACAACTGGAGTTACCGACGCCCAGGACGAAATCCGTATCCACCATGATATAATCGAAGGCGCCACCACCTGCCTTTCCAGAGTTAGAACCGACCTCCAGAAACTTGAGGATTTCCTTCCAGCTAGCCGGAGAAACGAGTACCAAGCTGATATTGAGCGCGCGGATGAAGCACTGAAAAAAGCGAGGCGCGTGCTTGGAACCATTGACGCGAATACGGGGATTACCAGAAGAGGAATAAGGGGTGTTCGGTGGGTCCTCAAAGACAAGGCGGCAACACAGGTGTGCCAAGCTTTGGTAAATCAATGCCATAGCACGCTCCTAGCGATAAGGATGCAGTTGGCTCTTCTGGGACATAGAAGGACGTGGAACGCAGACCATGTTTCAGTGGGGCCAAGAATGCTTGCTTATCCACGCATTGGATCATTCGGAGATTCCACCGATACATATCCCAGATTTGATTCAATAGAGAGTAAGCCAGTGGTCGGTTTTAGTGTGATATCTTCATATTGTTATTTCGAGAGCTGACATACTGGGTGTGTACTAGACGGCTATTCTAATAGCAACCCATACGCATACCCACAACATCAGCTGGAAGTACTCGATATGGCTCCACTCTTCTGCAAAGCTTCCCCTTTAATCTCGCCTCGAAATACGAAAAGGAATAATACAGGTCTATGGTTATTAGAGAAGAGCCGGGAAGACAGTTTCAGGAGAAATTAGGAGGAAATATTGCCCCTTCCCCACCCAACAGCCCCCCTTTCTGACAACATTCTTCCGTCTCCAAACCGGGATACACCTGGGGATTGGATGTGCACTATTTCTTCGCCACCGCGAATTTCCTTGCCTTATAAAAATTGTTCACTACCGCCAGCCCATCTATTTCAGTTTCATCTAATCTTATGTTGTATTTTATTCCGGGCCAGGCTGCCACAAGGCTGATACTAAGGATGCCTAGGGAGTTTATAATACACGAATATCTCATTGTAATACGCCCGCGCGAAAGAGAAAAAAGAAAAGAAATCTATTTATATAGCCTTAATAGGGTGATGGTGGAGGCTCGCAGCGGTTCTGACGTGCAAATCGATCGTCAAACCTGGGTATA